>CM042016.1:88815881-89188381 GCA_023525715.1 Cichorium intybus | reverse complement strand
AATTAGCTTGGTACTCTCCGGTTAATTATCATCTCTAATTGATGTGCCGGTAAACCACACACGCTCCATCAACAATGATAATACCCGGGAAACCCATTGCAACTCTTTATGAACCCCTATTGGCATGCCGGTAAACCACACATGCTCTACCAATGTTTCATAAAGTGCAATGTGCAATTTCATGGATTAGCACCAATTCACATTTTTCCTAAAGTAACTAGATTTGGGTTTTATTAAGTGTTCTAGTACTTTGAATCATTATACTTTTAGTGATTATTAGGCGGTCCTATCAAACCTGTTCGGCTAACGACCCTCCACTGATCAGGCGAGCGGTGGGCGAGAGTGTTCACCCATTAGACCGTCATTTTATAGACAGTCTCCTTATACCCACTTTATAGACCAGCTTCGTGAATGAGGCCTACTAATGATTTGACTGACCATTTTAATCTTATACATATAACAATAACTTCCTAATTATAATATATATAAGATGTAATTTTTTAAACATTTAAAAAATTGTTTCTGGTTTATCTTTTAATTTATTGTCGATTTAAACTATTAAATTTCAAATTAAATTAAACCTTAAAAAACTATTTTAATTATCTTTTAATTAACCAATTAATTAAATTAATTAAATTTGATATTTTAAACCTTTTAAAATATTTTAGGATTTATCCTTTTAATTTTTGCCAATTTAAACAATTAAATTTAAAATTAAATTAAATCCTTGAATTATCTTTTAATTACCAATTAATTAAATTAATTCAAATGTAGATAGGTTTTATCAAATTAATTAAAAACTATCCTAATCCCTTAATTTTCGATTTTAGGATAAAAGGTTTTAAGGTTTATCTTTTAAACAATTTAAAGTTACCAAAAATAGAATATCTTTTAAACTAATCCACAAAAATCGCCAAATATAGGGGAGGGGCTAGGGTTTTTCAAAACCCTAACCCTAGATGTCGATTTGCACAAATTAGGGTTTAGGAACAATCAACCCTAATTAATAGGAACACAGTTATAGCAATTTAACAAGAAAAACAACCAAATGCTCTGATACCACTGAAAGGTTTTCTGCAACTATGAACTAAAAATCCTAAGTTCACGTGCAACCTATTTAGATCTAAGTTTTTCTTCTAATTAAACATATAACAATTCCTAGAAGGCCAGAAAAAGATTAACTAAAAGAAAGATCAAGGAAACCAACCTTTAAGTGAATCTTGGAAGCAAAGCAACAAAAGTCTCTTGCCTCAAATGCAGTCACACCCTAGCAGGAGCTCTTGGCCGAAAATTCTTGAGAGAAAGAGAGTCAAAATCGTGGTCATTAGGGTTTGTGAGCCTCCCTATTTATAGGCTCCAAGTGGTGATCAGATAAACATTATAGATAAACCTTTTTGAATTCGAATTAAGATAATCTATTATCTTAATTAATAAAACCTTTTATCTATATATATAAAATCGATATATATATATATATATATATATATATATATATATATATATATATATATATATATATATATATATATATATATATATATATATATATATATATATATATATATATATATATATATATATATATATATATATATATATAATCCGCAAGTCACTCACTCACTTAAAAACTGCCACTTACTCAACTATTGAATAATTACAGTTTTAGTCCCTGCACCTTAATTAATCAATTTAACTGCCAAATTAATTCCAATTAATTCCAGAAAAATTCCTAATTAATTATTATAGTTTCTAATTAATATATTATCACTTAAATACATTAATAAACTATTTATTTTATTTCTATTGATTTATTAATCATATAATAAATCAATCTTTCTCTCTACCTGACTTTCTGCCAATCCTCCAACTATGAGGGCAACCTAAATGTACTATGCTACTATTAATCAGATAAATACTAATTATTATTCATGGCTTAGACACCTAATCCAACATTTATAACTATAAATGGGTACAAACGTTAAACTGCATGCATAACCTAAAACATCTAGAATCAAGTACCCTCCATCTCTTGAACTTAAACTTATTGACGGGTATAAGCAATTATTTCCTAATGCAGCTGACGACAATGCATTTCATTTTCGAGAAAATGTTTTTTGAGTAGCGGGCAAGGGACCGGTCATTTTACAGATTTCAATGGTCAGACTGCTACAAGTTGACAACCCAAGGACGAAAATTTCTATGAAACCATGAAATAAGGACCTAAATGAAAGTTAGTTGCTATAATAAACAATTAAATGAAAGTGAGATGCTATAATAAACATTTAATTGAAAGTAAGTTGCTATAAAAACAATTAAATGAAAGTAATTTGCTATAATAAATAATCTAATGAAAGTAGACTGCTAAAAAATACCACTTTCAGAAAAAATTTCTAAAGTAAATTACATTTTGGTCCCTAAGTTTAACTCTTTTTTTTTTTTTTTTTTGCAGTTTTGTCCCAATTAAAAGATCACATTAGGTTGGAATTTTTGTTCATATTTTGAATTTAGATCCAAAATATGTGTTAAATGCATCAATTGTTTGTACAGATGCAGTGAGGTAAAATGAATGAACAAAAAAAATACAAATAGATAAGAACTCAAAGCATCACAGTACCAACCTAGTAATTTACTTAATAGATAAAAAAATAAATAGAATGAACCACAATAAGTATTTCTATGTGAAAACAAAGCAATTAGAAAAAAGGAAAATGATCATAGTGGCATAATTTTAAAGACTCTGTAACTGGGAGAATGCTGACATATATTCTTTATATGTTACCTACCATATTCATGTCTTGGTAATATTTATAACTATATAAAACATTCTTGATAGAAGCTCATCATTTCCTGTCCTGACATCAACCATTGTGTCGTGATCTGACAATTTTCAACTCAAAAGTGGAAATAAAAATCATTATTATTAGCCAACAAAACTGAAAAAATCAAAGTCTGTTGCTATTTTATACATTTTACCCTTGAATTCTAAAACTAAATCGTCTATTACCAAACAACATACTTTTGTTTATTTATCAATAATAACAAGATGTAACCCAAAAATTGTAACATATGTATAAGTGTTTTGAAAGGCTGCCCAATTATTCATTGTACTTTCAAAGTGCAATGCTTTAATGATAAATAATAAAATATGATACCATGCTAGATTACAAATAAAATGAAAGTACATTGCTATTTCTAGCATTTATCCCAATCGACGGCTAAATGCAAAATACAAGAAATAGTAATGTGCTTCCATGTGATTACCATGCACTGAAAACGTACAGGAGCTAAACGTTGTGAGTAATTACCCAATATGCCCCTGTAAAAACCAACATCATTAGTTTTTTTTTTTTTTTGAATGGGAAATAAAAAATCTTTATTTAATAGTTAGTACTTACGTACCATAACTAAAAATAATTAGGAAAAAAATAAGGATATTAGTCCATTATTTTTATTATTTATAAATTGAATCCAATTTTTAATTCTTTATGAATTTGGTTCCATCAACTTATTATTCTTTTTACTGTTTTCTCTCAACATTTTATTTATTTTTACGACTTTAGTTCAAACATTTTTATAATATTTCCCTCAAACATTCTAAATCTTTGCTTTTTAAGCCTTTAGTCCAACCTCTTTATGATATTTCCCCCAAATGTTTTGAAGCTTTTGTTATTTATAGTTTAAACTTTTATTTTTTCTTGAAAAAAATATTAATTTTTTGTATATTTTATTACACCTTTGTTTTCTAAAAAATTTGTGTTACAAATTTGGCCTGCTTATATCGTCATCTTTAGGGATTTTTTTGTTTTTATAAAATTGTTTTTAGAGTAAACTGCAAATTTGGTCCTGTGGTTTTCAGAAAAGTGTGACTAAGGTCCAAAAAGTTTTGGACTTGCAGCAGTCGTCCAAAAAGCGAAAAGGTTTGTGGATTAGGTCCCTGAGGCAAACAGCCGTTACCTTAGACCCGTTAAGTAGAGCACGTGCCCTCCATGTGAGGGCATTTTCGTCTTTTCAATAATGGTGTATATTTTATTGATTTCATTTGGTTATAAAGATGTAAGTTTAGTCTTCTTTCTTCCTCGTTCGAGTTCAAAAACGGTGACCGAAGATCGAAGGTATTTTTTATCAATGGTGCTCTGCTTTTGTGGAAAAGAAGCAATTGTGCGTACATCATTGACATCTCTCAACCCAGGTCGGCGATTTTACGGTTGCCCTACACAGGTATGCATTTGATATTAATGTATTAAACACTGATTTATGTAGTAATCTTCATTTCTTATTGAATATTTCTAGAATTCTGAATGTGGGTTTATTGGTTGGCACGATCCACCAATGTGTCGCCGTTCAACTGATGTAATACCTGGGTTGCTAAGAACAATTAACAGGAACGAGGTTGCGATGGGGAATCTACAAGCTCAACAACGAAAGTTGAAGATGTATTTGGCTGTAACGTGGGTTTTGATCATCGCTTACGTAATCTGTAGGATGTAAGCACATATTGTACTAGTTTTTGGCAAAAAAAAAAACCCTAATTTTGTTGTCTTTTGGTGTTTGTAATTGGGTTTTTTTTGGTTTAGTTTGACCAGAAGCATGTAATGGCAGTTTTATGTGTATTTTCTGTAAAACCATATGTAATGTTCATGTTTGTTCAATTAAATATGATGATGGTTAGTTATTAGAATGTTAGCAATTGTGGATTTTGGGACAAACCGCCAAGCCATACCAATGGTTAAGCATACAGCAATATACGGGTAAGACATAACATTAAGACATAACATATACAATGAAATAAGTCAACTATAAATAACCATTCTCTCATAGCCATACCTAGTCATGATTAGATTACCAATAACTAAACCATTATTTCATAAACATACAAAGTACAAGCTAAAGAAAACACTCACTCACATACCATTAAGTCAAAACCATTCTAATAACCTTACCAATTCACAATGACATAACAATAAACTAAAACCATTATCTCATGAACAAACCAAGTGTAACCAAAAGAAAACCATTCACTAATATACCATTATAACATAACATACACACATAACATATAATCTGAAACAGGTCTTTAATACATAACCATTCGATAACAACATTCATACATTACATTAATAGTGCAACCAAAAGAAATCCAGGTTTCTAACAAAAAAAAGTGCCCAAAATCAGATTCAAAAGTACAACAAATTCTTCCTGGATCCATCATCACCCATCCTCCACATCAAACCCTTCCTTGACTAGTACCTTCAACCCCTCCTTGTCCCTTACATGTCCTAGAGTTATGACCCTTGTGTTTGCATTTACCACATGTCACTGTCACAAATTTCCTAGTCAGTTTCTGACTTTGACTTTGGTTTTGACTCCCCTTCTGACTTTGAGTAAACTTCCTCTCATCTTCACTTTGCTTTCTTTTCTTTTTTGGCCTCCCAACTACTTTGTGGTGTGGAGGAGGTGTAAGTACTGTTGGGCATTCACTCCTGGGCCACATAGATCTTCCTTTAATTGGGTCCACCTTGAAAGAATAAGCTGTTTTCCATGTTTCAAGCCAATAAACTTTATGGACATATGTATACATTTCTTTGACTGTCTCACCATTGTCTGCCATTTCATTGATTGTTGCAATAGCATGCCTGCAAGGGATTCCAGTTAGCTCCCATTTCCTGCATGAGCAACTCATCTGTCCCATGTCAACCACATGTTGATCATGCCATGGGCCTTGAACCTGGTACTTATGAAGGCCATTCCATCTGGCAGTGTATTGTGAAGCATTTTTAATGTTAGTATCCAAGATTTTAGTAGCAGTTGGTGTAAGTGGGCCATTGCATTTGTTCATAACTTTCATGACATTACAAATCCTCTTCATAAGATATTCTCTTATGAACTCCAAGCTGGTGATGATAGGTTTATCTCTCCCATTACGTAGCTTGCTGTTAAAAACTTCACAAACATTGTTGAGCAACATATCCGACACTGCCCTACCTGTAAATTGATAATTAAGAATAGTTGGTAATTTCTAATTGTGCAAGGATAAAGTTGATAGATTAACATGTATTGAAACTGTATGGTCTAACCTGTAAAATGACTTCTAGCCCAATGTTTGGCAGGAATTTTACTAAGCCACTCGTGTGCTTTCATGTCAAAGAAACTGAACTCCCTCATAAACCTTTCAAACTCAGGTATTGTGGTGGCTGTTGCACACTTCCAAAGATGATCTTTGTACTCTCTTGTTTTCCAGTATTTTCTCATGTTTTCATATATATGCTTGAGGCAAAATCTATGCTCAGCACAAGGAAACTTTTGTGAAATTGCTGGAAGCAAACCCTATAAAATAAACATTTACAAAACAAGTTAACAACATATATTAAAGAAATTGAATGAATGAAAAGGATTTACCTTTTGCCTGTCACTTATAAAAGTGAAGTTGGAATTTGCATGTAGGTCTAAGTCTTCCCCTAAGCAATCCAAAAACCATTTCCAGCTTGAAGTATTTTCAGCCTCAACAATGGCATATGCTAGAGGATATATGCCATTATTGGAATCTACCCCAACTGCAGTTAACACCTGACCAGGGAAAGGTCCCTTCATAAAAGTACCATCTAATCCTAGAAAGTCTCTCATCCCAGCCTTAAACCCTTTTTTTAACGCACCCAAACACACATAAATTCTTTTGAATTGCCTGGTTGGTGAGCTTGGATTTGGCTCTGAATAAACATCAACTCTTGCAGTTGTTTCTGGGTTAGTTGCTTGTAACTCCAGGATGTAGTCTCTTAGAATTGCATACTGTTTTGTATAATCGCCAACCACAATTTTAGTTGCTGCACCTTTAGCCCTAAACACCTTGTCGATAGATAAAGCAACCTCATACTTCTTCTGTAGCTGATCTTGTAGGGCACGAACTGGGATTTCAGGATTTGACTCTACTTGATCCATTATTTGCTTGGAGATGAACGTTGCAGTGCACAACTTGATGTCCCTTGATTGAAGGCAAATGTGGTTGTGGTTGTATGTTTTTACAACCCAGTCATCATCTTCTGTAGCCCTAGATGCGTATAACTTCCAACAACATTTACCCTTACCCACCTCATTTACTTCTTTAACCTTGACTTTACTTTTTACTTTTTTGACTTTGGAGGACCCACCAGCCCTATCACCATTAACATCTGGAAGGTTTCCAGCACAGAAAGCTGTTAACCTAAATTTGTCATTTTTTGAAAAAGTTAAATTCCTTCTAGTCTCTAAAGCGTGTGTGTCAATTCTATCCTTCAACTCCTTCTTGCTTTTGTACTGTTGACCAACGTGAAAAGAAGGTTTATGCACATGTCCTTCTGAACATGTTTTGTCTTTACCCAAATTTTTCATAATTCGTTTTCTTTTGCTATCGTTGTCCGACTCATCCCCAAAAGAATCCCATTCTTCATTATCTATTACTTCTATGTCCTCTGCTTCATCCTCCACATCAACATTAGTGGTCATCGTGTTATCCCTTACCAAAACATGTTCATCCGTCTCTATACTTATATCAAAATCATCCATATCAACATGAACATCTGATATCATATTTTCCTCATCAAAAAAGTCTTCTAAATTCTCCCCATCCTCTGCCTCATTATCAAAACAAATATCTTCTAAGTTAACAGTTTCCTCATCTAAAAAGTCTTGTACCTTCTCCCCACCCTCTGCTTCATTATCAACACACATGTCTTCTACGTTAAAGTTTTCCTCATCTAGAAAGTCTTCCATATTCTCCACAAATGGGTCAAATCCTTCAATACCTTTCATTAATTCCGCATTTAAAAAGTCTTCCATAACATTATTCATATGTTCTGGTGGAGTTTGTTGATGATCTTTGGTCCCACCTTCATCCATTTGTTCCAAGCCAGAATTTTTTTGTGCATTTGTCCCACCTTCTTCCATTTGATCTAAATTAAGTATTTCATGATCTTCTGACCCACCCTCATCCATATTATCTAACCTAACTTCTTGATGACATTCTGTCCCACCCTCATCCATGTGTTCTTCATGTGGTTTTACCCCACCTTCATCTATCGTTGGTTGGTCGAGCCAGTCCAAGCATAATCTCTTACTGCAAGAGCTAGTACCTATTGTTGGTTTCCATCCCCTTACCCTACTAAATTCAGGTGTTGTAGACCCAAATGAATACAAGGTTAGAGCGGTGTCTGGTTGCATTGAATGTACCTTTTGCGTTTCCTCATCTGTGATCTCTTCAATTGTTACCCTTTTTGCACCTTCTGGGGACATGAAATATGTTAGCAACTTGGTCTCCCCATGCTCTGTGTATACTCTGATTAACTTGTTGTCTCTCACGTACCGTCCAAGATTACGCACATCATCGTCGTTACCTAAAGCCCTAAGCCCAAAATCAAAGTCTCCATTCGGTAAGCGGAAGTGGTAGTATATTACAGGTGGAACGGTGTACCCTAACTCTGCCATGATCGCGTCCATTTCGTGCATAGAAAACTCATCTATATCCACCATGTCAATGTGCCTCACAGAGCCTTCAATGTATCTAGTACCTGGAAATTTGGTGAACTTCCCACCATGATGAAGTTCAATAGTGAACATGGTGGGATATCCAACTTCAAAAACGATGAAAGGTAAGCTTATGAAATAGAAATAGCTAGTTTTCAATTGATATTACAAACTTACCGTATAGTTGGGTATGATCAATACGCTGTGAGCATGGTCTGATGGACCACATTGTCAACACCATCTACGAATTCGAAGTTACAGTGGGCAAGATTAGGGTTTTTTACTCCTCACTCGTACGATTTCTTGGAAGCTGATGAAGACGAAGAGACAATTGGCGGTAACGAGTTAAAGCAACGGTGATATACACCAGTATTGAAAAGACGAAAATGCCCTCACATGGAGGGCACGTGCTCTACTTAACGGGTCTAAGGTAACGGCTGTTTGCCTCAGGGACCTAATCCACAAACCTTTTCGCTTTTTGGACGACTGCTGCAAGTCCAAAACTTTTTGGACCTTAGTCACACTTTTCTGAAAACCACAGGGACCAAATTTGCAGTTTACTCTTGTTTTTATTTATGTATTTTTAAATCTTATTTTTCTATAAAAGTATTTTTTTGGCAAACGACTTTATTTTTTATTACTATTGTTTTTAGGATAATTTACGACTTTATTTTTTATTACTATTGTTTTTAGGATAATTTACTTTTTTAAGAATTCAGTTAAACCTTTTTTATAATAGTTCCGTAACTTTTTTTACTAGCTCTATGTTTTCTAAAACTTTATGTTTTTTATATATTTTTGTACATCTGCTTTTATTTTTTTTACAGCTCTATTTTCTACCAAGCCATTTTTACAAAAAAAATCATTTTTATATCATTAAACTTTGACAACATTTTACGTCTTTGTTTTTATATATATTTTATGAAGATTTTTTTTCGTTTTTACATATTTACTTTCATACATATTTTTTTAGTTTTTATAAATTTGATTATAAATTATGTTTTCACTTTTGACAATCGTACGAACATATTTTAGTGATTCCCTTTACTATTTTGAGTTTGCCAAACTATCCTATTATATTTTTTTATCCAAAAAGCTCCCTCCCTCCCTCGCCCTCTTCAAATTTTCCACCGATCAAAAATCCTGCGGAGGCTCTGAATTTGAGTCCTCGTCGGAGTTCATCAAGGGATCTACAGAGAAGAACCAGTTCAGTTTCCACGAAACAACCTTAAAACCCTCGCATCCTCGTTATCGTCACTGTGCCATGATCTAGCAAGTCAGGTCTCTATCACCCACACGCGCCTACTCAAACCTCAATGACGGCCGGAAATTGTTGGGTCAACCGGCATCTGGACCCTGCGACATACAATGAAAACCACGTCTGGATGCAGAGAGGGCATTCACACCATGTCTTTGAGTCGTCTCCTCACCCTAGAGAATAACCAGGAGAGAGGACTGTCGGAAATAGTTGATCGAACAATTACTCTTCATTTTCTATTTGATACAAAAAGTTATGAGGCCATAAAATATTTACAGTTTCATTGCAATAACGTTTTGGTAAATATTTTCAAAATATCATCATTTCGTTATAACTCCACAACTGCAACCTGCAACTTCTGGGGCCACAAAATTGTGGTGTACATTGATTCAATTCAATGCACATCTCCACCTATAAACAATAATTGAACGCGTTCTCCCTGTGCATCTATTTAATCCACATTTCTTCTATAAACAATAATTCACATCATTCTCTCTGCATCCTTTCATCCACATCTCTACTATATTCTCTGATCAAAAACTATGGCTGAAGTCGTTCTTTCTACATTCTTGACGGTAGTCTTTGAAAAGCTGACCTCCGAGGCCATGAACAAGATCGCTCGCTCCAAGGGAATCCATTCTCAGCTCAAGAACTTAAAGAGGTCATATGACCAGATTCAAAATCGGCTTCATGATGCTTATCAGAAGGAAATAGCTGATAAAGCTGTTAAAAGATGGCTGAATGATCTCCAACATTTGGCTTATGACATTGACGACGTGCTTGACAATTTGGCAACCGAAGCTATCGATCGTGAGTTGACCGACGAATCTGGAGCCTCCACCAGCTTGGTAAGAAAGCTAATCCCAACTTGCTGCACAAATTTCTCACTCAGTAATAGGATGGGTAGCAAGTTAGATAATATTACCATCAAGTTACGAGAACTAGTAGACGAAAAAGATAATCTTGGTTTAAGTGTGACTGGTGAAAGCCCAAAACGTATCAACACAAGATTACAAACCTCTTTGATAGATGCATCTCGCATTGTTGGTCGTGAAGGTGACAAAGATGCATTACTCCATAAGCTACGGGTGGATGGACCAAATGAACCAACTGATAAAAACTTTAGCATCGTGCCGATAGTTGGTATGGGCGGGGTGGGCAAGACCACTCTAGCTAAACTTTTGTATGAGGAAATGCAAGGGAATGATCACTTTGAACTCAAGGCATGGGTTTGTGTTTCTGACGAGTTTGATATCTTCGGTACAAGCAAAACTATCTTCCAATCTATAGGTGGGGGAAACCAAGACTTTAATGGGGATTTAAATTTGATTCAAGTAGCTTTAAAAGAGAAGATCTCAAAGAAACGATTTCTTCTTGTTCTTGATGACGTTTGGAGTGAAAGCTTTGCCGAATGGGAAATTTTCGAAGGCCCATTTCTTGCAGGGGCTGCCGGAAGTAAAATTATCATGACGACTCGGAAGTTGTCACTGTTGACCCAGTTGGGTTACGATCAACCTTACCGTCTTTCGGTTTTGTCAGGTGAAGATGCTCTGACTTTATTTTGTCAACATGCCTTGGGTAAAAGTAACTTTGAATTACACCCGGCACTAAAACCATATGGCAAAAGTATTATCGAAAAATGTGACGGTTTGCCATTGGCTTTGATCGCACTTGGGAGGTTGTTGAGGACAAAAACAGACGTGGAAGATTGGAAGCAGCTGATGAATAGTGAGATATGGAGTTTAGGAAAGGGAGATGCTATTGTTCCAGCACTTAGACTAAGCTACAATGATCTCTCTGTCCCTTTGAAGCGGTTGTTTGCATATTGCTCCTTGTTCCCCAAAGATTATGTGTTCGATAAGGAGGAGTTGGTTCTGTTGTGGATGGCAGAAGGGTTTTTGCACCAATCAACCTGCAGCAAATCAATGGAACGCTTGGGTCTTGAAAGTTTTGAAGAGTTGTTGGCAAGATCGTTTTTTCAACATGCATCTGATGACAAATCATTGTTTGTGATGCATGACCTGATGAATGATTTGGCCACATCTGTTGCTGGAGAATTTTTTTCAAGGTCAGATATTGAGATGAAGAAGGAACTCAGGAAGGAAGCTTTAGAAAAGCACCGCCATATGTCATTTGTTTGTGAGGATTACATGGTTTCCAAAAGGTTTGAGGCATTCAAAGGAGCTAGAAATTTGAGAACATTCTTAGCAGTGCATGCTGGGATAAAAAAAAGTTGGGGAAGATTTTATTTATCAAATAAGGTCCTCGATGACTTACTTCACGAGTTACCATTGTTAAGGGTCCTTAGTTTATGTCAACTTTACATAAATGAGGTACCTGAATCCATTGGTAGTTTGAAGCACTTGCGGTATCTTAATTTATCTCGAACTGAAATCACACGTTTACCAGATAATGTCTGCAACCTTTATAATTTACAGACGTTGATTATTTCAAGCTGTAATAGTTTGGAAAGGTTGCCCGAGAGCTTCTCAAAGCTTAAAAATTTGCGGCATTTTGACATGAGGGATACTCCACATTTGAAGAAGATGCCCTTAGGGATTCTCAAGTTAAAAAACCTACAAACTCTCTATGGGATCGTTAGTGAAGGAGACAATGGATTTTCAATAACTGAGCTTAAAGATTTAAAGGATCTCAAAGGGAAAATTTCCATTAAGGGGCTGGAAAAAGTGCAAGACTCAATGCATGCACGAGAAGCAAACTTATCTGAAAAGACTCTAAGTGAGTTAGAGGTGGAATGGAGTGATGAATTTGATGGTTCTCGAAAGGAAATACTTGAAAAGGAGGTCCTGAATATGTTGAAGCCTTGTAGTGATAATCTGAAAAGCCTGGGAATTGTGTCATATGGAGGTATAGAGTTTCCAGGTTGGGTATGGGATCCCTCGTTTGGTCGGTTGACTCAAATTTCAATAAGTGGTTGTAAAAAGTGTACATCTCTACCGCCGCTTGGGCAGTTACCTTTACTTAAGGAGTTGGTTATTAGAGGCATGGATGAGGTAAAAGTTGTGGGTCCGGAGTTCCTTGGGACTGGTCTTGCATTCCCTTCACTTAAAAATCTATGTTTTGAAGATATGCAGGGGTGGGAGGCATGGTCAACCAGTTGTGGGGTAGTCGATAAAGCATTCCCAAGCCTCCAAGAGCTTCGGCTAGAAAATTGTCCTAATTTGCTGAGAGTCTCACTTCAAGCGTTATCTTCACTGAGGGCTCTAAGGATAATTGGTTGTGAACATGAAGTGTTAACAAGTTTGGTTCCTGTAGCTTCATCAATCACTTTGTTGAGTATAAGTTCCATTTCAGGACTTAATGATCAGGTGTGGGGAGGTGTTATAGATCATCTTAGGGCAGTTGAAGGTGTATTTATTAGAAGGTGTAATGAAATAAGTTACTTGTGGGAATCAGAAGCAAAGGCAAGTAAGGTTCTTGTGAACTTAAGTCGTTTGTTTGTCAGTGATTGTTCCAATTTGGTGAGTTTAGGAGAGAAAGAAGAGGATAATTGTGGGAGCAACCTAATAACTCTTACGGGCTTGTACGTACGGGGTTGTGACAGCTTGGAGCGTTGCAGCTGTCCAAATAGCCTTAAGTCAGTTACAATCCAGGGTTGTAAAAAATTATTGGAAAAGGAGTTGGTAGGAGGACAAGAGAGGCCTCTGATCAACTCAAACATACTCATGCTTGAATATGTAAATATATGGGAGTGGCCAAATCTGAAATCCATCACTGAGTTGTGTTCATTCAATCACCTCAGGGTTCTCTGTATAATCAGTTGTCCAAATATGGAGTCGTTTCCTGACCATGAGTTGCCGAAACTCAATGTGTTAACACATCTGTCAATACATTATTGTCAAAGTATGGATGCTTCCTTCTCTCACGGGCTTTGGCCTCCAAAATTGTGTTCACTTAGCATAGGGAGGTTGAAGAAGCCCATTTCAAAGTGGGGCCCACAGACTTTTCCAACCTCACTTGTGGACCTAGAATTAATAGGTGGAGAGTCGGAAGATGTGAGTAATTTCAGTCAGTTGTCCCATCTTCTTCCTTCATCTCTTACTTCTCTTTGCATACAACAATTTGAGAAAGTGGAATCAGTATCAATGGGACTCCAACACCTCACCTCCCTCCAGCATCTCATCATTTCCAACTGCCCAAAGATGATAGATCTACCAGAAATGTTGCTGCCTTCACTTTTGAGTTTGAGAATAACTGGATGTCCAAATCTGAAAGAAAAGTGTAGTAAAAGAGGCTCCTACTGGCCCCTCATCTCACGTATCCCCCGCATTGACATATTCACAGGAGTTATAAACTTAATCTGAAGGTATGCTTCTCCCTCTGCCTTTGATAATTTATAAATGTAATAATTGATTTTGCTTCTTTCAATCAAGAAAATGCAAATATTATATCAACATAAGCATGTGTATAATAAAAAAATGTTTGTGTGTCTATATATGGTTGTTAACACTTAACATGGACATGCACTTGCTTCTTTTTTGTTTTCCAGTTATTGAAGTTGTGCACATGGAAAGCCTTCCATGAATTCCAAAATAATTCAAAATGGTTAACAAGTGTACATGCTAGAATTTTTTTAAGTAAAACAGCAGATTTTAAATTCTAAAATAATTTGTGAATTAGGATTGATCGTAGAGTTTGTGTTATTTGGTGAAGTTGTACAAGTTAAATTTTGAAATCTTTTTACTAATAATTGAAAGGTACAAACAAACAATATGAATATGTTCAAATGATGAAACGCTTTACATACATGAGTTTTTTTGGAATAATGTATTCCCTGATAGCTACCAATCACTTTATCCATTTGAAAATGTCAACTATTATGTTATTTATTCAATGATCAATCTCACCTATGAGCAATACTAACAAAACCCATTACCACCTATTGAAAATGTTGATTTTGGTTTAACCTGCTGTCTCTGTGTTTGAGATTTAGATTTTAAATAGAACAAAAACAGAGGAGACCATCTTCTGTTTCAAGATATCCAAGTCACAACATTTGTACACTTTGACATGCAACTTTGACTTTTATTGTCAGTTTTATAACTCATCTTGCTTTTTGAAATTTGGTAGGCCACTTTGAGAAATTGGAATCAGTTGCTGCTTTCACGAGTTTGAGAATCTCTCATATATATATTCCTGTCATTTACAAAAATTAATATGAAGGTAAACCCCGGCCTCTTCCTTTAACTTCTTTCAGTTTATATATGCATAAATCAAATACTACATTTTGCTTTCACTCTAGATATTTACTCAGCATAAAGTATTTATATCATAAAAAAATTAATTTGTGTCTTAATATCAGGAAGTTCTTTTGTTGATAAATATCATTTGGTTGCGAACAAGGAAGGGCTACGATGGATTGAAAAATATATTAAAATAGTTAACAAATTAGATCCTTTATAACTGAAAAACATAAATAGTCGATTCGAAATTCCAAAATATATTGTGAATTAATACTGGTTGTAGAATTTTCATTACTTTTACATGCATCTATCTATTGATCTCCGAAAATACCATGGAGATATTGAATCCATTAAATCTGAAAAAAAGCTTAATCTTGATAAATTGGGAAATGATTGTGCTTAATGAGAGGAAACATGGTTTGGAAGTTTAATCTTAATAGTCAAATGCTCATTGGCAGGACTGATATCAAATAAAATGCTCTTGTACATCTGGTACTCTTTTTACTGTGATCAAATAAAAATTAAAAATAGTCCAGTGCTCATTCGCAGTAGTCTTCCTTAGACCCTTAGTTGGAATATCATTTAGTTTTTCTTAGATTAATATTCGTCAAGACTATTTTCAGACTATAATCTCAATTTCTCCTTCTGATTTTTGTTTAAACATTCAACTGCAGACAAGTGACGCCATATTCCTGATTTCTGCAATTGTGTCTCCACAAGTACACAGATCATTCAGCTTCCCTCTTTATTTTTCTTTCGGTTACATCTTTTAGCTACTTTTTTTATATATTTTACAAGCTTTATGTAACTGATAGCACATGATGAGAGATTTGGAAATCTTGTAGCATGTTTAGTAAGTGCCTACAAGGTTTGAATGTTAGTCTAACCAACTACAGCATTGTACTTGTGAGAGAATATGAGAGAAATATTACGTATTTCATATATTGAACTGATACATGTACATGCATATATATAGACAGGAGACGGAAACCCTAATGGGCCTATACAAATTAGGGTTGCCGTATTCTAACACTCCCCCTCAAGCTGGAGCATATATATCATAAGCTCCAAGCTTGTTACATATAGATTCAACCTGAGGGTTACAGGTTTGATCCCTACAGTTTCATTATATATATATATATATATATATATATATATATATATATATATATATATATATATATATATATATATATATATATATATATATATATATATATATATATATATATATATATATCAGTTCTATTTGAATTATGTTTCTTTTGGTTTTTTTGAATTATGTTTTCTTTTAGCTTTTTGTTTCGACATATATAAAAGGAAGTAACGAACCGCAGCAAAGCGCACATAGTCTTACTAGTTATACTTCTAAAACTTACTATAATAACAAATCAGTAAAAGTACATTGCTATTTGTATTGTATTTAGATGGCATTAATACAAAATTGGTTAAAAAATTCAAAGTACAATGTTGTAATACAAATAAATGAAAGTAGGATGCTGTAATGTCAAATAATTGAAAGTATGTTGCTATTTCTCATTTATAAACCTAATAATTAAACCTTGTGTTTATCCCTATGCTTTACAAGTTTCCACCATCTCTAGGGTTCTTTAGACCTCTAAACAATTATGCTTAAAAGAATTAAGCTTATATGATTAAAGGTGTGATATTTGATTTAGATAGCTTGTCAAAAGTTAGAAAAGAAATATAACATGAAGAAAGATACTGAACTTGGAATAACAGAGAAAACTGTACCCATCTGAAGCCAATATGAACAACATATCAATTAGGATGAAAGAGATGGTATCATACAAAGAATAGCGACCAATTGACCAGCAAAGTTTTCTTGAGATAAACACAGGTAGCTTTCATGCTATCATATCAAAGTTTTCTTGAAGCATACTCAGATCTGTAACCCAAATTCTTAATATCAATTTGGTCAATTAGAATCTCCTTCAATAACTAAGACCAAAAACAAGGTATGAAAGTTAAATATCCGTATGAACATAGAAAGGAACAAATGATATACTACAAATTTCGAGAATCCATTTCTACAACATTTCTAAGGTCATCTGTTTCAAGCAATAAGTAACTTTTGAATGTCATTAGTCATTGCTGCCGATTGACCAGCAACACAAATGTTATCACCCAAAGTGATTATTTTTGGATTAAATATTTATAGACCATATGTACCCTTTTCGTAAATACACATTAATTGGTTGCCAATTGCCAATATACTACCTATCAAACATTCTGGCAAATGAGTACTGAACCTTCAGTCAAGCATTTTATCAAACATGTGGCATGCATGTAAACGTATCCAATACAGGGTTGTGTAAATTGAATTATAAGCAAAGAAAATGAAATTGATTTTGGAACTTGGAAGGTGATATTGGAAAAAGGTTTTCGGTATATAAAAAAAGGAAAACCTTAGTTGCGATGGTCGTTATCAACCTTCGATTTTGTCCTACCAACTTAAATGAGTGCATCTACGAATTTGAACTCACCAGATAGATGCATAGGTTCGACTGGGGGAAATATGAGAGAAGGAGCGTCCACTTTTTCCTAAGTTCTCTTCTCTGCTTCTCTTTTTCTAATTCTGAACTTTCTTTTTCTTACATTTTTTACTATAAAAAACAGAGTATTTAAAATGTGGAAAAAGAATTCATTTTTTCTCTTTTCCTTAATGTGAATGTCAAACGACCAAGATAAATGAAATTATTTTTATTATTTTATTTCAACATTCATGAAAGAAATTAATTTTATTTCTTTGATTTCAATTTTCTGTACCAATATATTATTTAAATATCTTTCAAAACACCAATTTACATATCTATATCTATGCTATATCATAACTATATTATTTTTAAATTTTGTTCAAGATAAATAAATTAACAAACTAAATTACTTATGAGAATTTTTTTTACGCTCCACTCTATAGAGTCTATACTTTGCCTATTTTGGATTGGTAGCAAACTATCTTTTCGGACTTGGATAATGGCTATTGGGTCGGATAATGGGTAGGCTATTGGGCTGAATGGATTTAAGGTATCTCTGATTTTCCTTTTGGACGCGGATTTAAATGATGCGCATCTTTCTATACCCACTTTTTCAACGGGTTTCAAACAGGGATAATAGCGTGAGGAAAGTAAAGAGCTAGGTAAAACACCTTCCTCAATCTCTAAAATTCAAAAATATTATTAGATCAGCAAACAATAAGAAGATTCGTCGGAGAACAGGAGATCATGGGACCAGAGGACGTCTAGAAAGGACGGCATTAGCTTCTCGACTTCTGTAAATTCACTTTTCCAGTGAAATTGAGAAAACTATGGAGATTGGAGAGAAAATTGGGTTTTGTACAGAGGGTTCAACCGAGGCGTTAATAAGTAATAACATTCATTGAAGGTGTGGGTGCTCAGAATTTGTTCTCATGAATTGTTTTTCAATTAATTTGAGAGGGGTAGGAGGTGTTCACAAGGTTGATTGGGTGAGGGTTCAGGGATTTGAAGATTAATCATAACATTGATTTTTTAAGTGCTTAGGCTGGAGGGAGTGGCCTCGCCAAACCCTCGCTGAAGCCCTTGCTGAAGCCCTCGCTGAAGCCTCGCCAACCTCACCAAACCACACCGCCACCCTCGCCTTTCGCCTTCGCCAATGGATTCCTTGCCAATATTTCGACGAACTCGCCAAACCAAACCAACGTGGCTGTTTAGCGAGGGGGATGGCTCGCCGACCACTCCCCCCAGCCTTAGGAGACGTAATTTGAAAAGTTGGAAGATGTTCCTGTTCATTTATATTGGGATAATTCTAATTTTTTTTAAGTATGTTGTAGTTGAATCTCATGGTAGGTCCGACGGGTTGTTCTGCTTTTGGAACCCGAGTATTGCATTTGGAACCCGAGTAACTTCAAACAGGTTTTTGTTACTAAGGGTGCATTTGTTTATTAAGAAAATTTTCTAGTTTTCTAAGAAAAATAAAAAGTTAGAAAACTTATTTGGCAAAAAATTTCTAGAAAATAAAATTTTTACATTTTCCAAAATTACAAAGAACTTGGAAACTCAAATTGTTGTTTTTCACAATTTTCTAAAGCGGAAAATAAAAACTCAATTAGTTTAACCAAATGCGTTTTCTACTAAAAATGAAAATGAAACCATTTTCCGAAAATGTTTTCTAGAAAACTAAAAACAGTTTTCCACAACCAAACGCACCCTAAACGTCTTCATTTTATCATAGTGTCTGGGAATTGGGAAGGTACGTCTGGAACAATTATATAATATTGTAAATGTTTATGCTCCAATTAACAATGGTGCTCGATTAGGTTTGTGGCTGCAGTTAAAAAGTTTAATGAAAGTCGCTTCAAACATGAAAGATTTTCTAACAAAGCACTTCAATGAAATTATACCTGAGTCAAACTGTTTGGATTTAGTCCAGGGGTCGCACATTCACCTGGACTAGCGACGATGGAAAAAGTCTTAGCAAGCTTGATGAGTTTCTTGCTTGTGGGGAAGTTATGAGCAAATGGGGTATAGCGGCGGCTACTATTCTTTTGAGAAAATTTTCAAATCTTTATATATTATCTGTTACAACTACAAATGACTTGAATCTCTTTACTATGTTTTTGTAATTTCAAATATTACAAATGTCACCTAAGGACTTTTTCCCAATTCCTTTTAGATTTTTAAGATAATAAATTTCAAATGTAAGAGTAAATTACACGAATGGTCTCTCTGGTTTGAGGTAACTTGCGCGTTTGGTCCCTAACTTTTCTTTTAACTCGGACGGTCCTGTCATTTTGTTTTGCTAATCGCTCGGTCCCCGATTGACTTAAAATGACTATATCCTTTCTATATCTTTTTAATTAATTTATTAATTGTTGTTATATCATTATTGTTTTTTAATTAAAAAAAACTTTAAGCTAACCCTAACCCACCCTTTCCTTCCCTCGCTTCCCTCTTTCTCTCCTTCCCATTCTTGGTTGCAATATCCTTTCTACTCATCCCGTGTTCTACGATCTGTGAAATCGATACAGAAAGTCGTAGCTTTGATTGTGTAGGTTTTAACAAAACGATGATAACGGAGGTTTTAGGAGGCGAAGTAGTTAATTCAGTGTGACCTTTGATACAGAAAGCCATGGGAGGTGGAGTAGTTAATTCAGTGTTGCAGGAGATTGGGGATATTGGTAATGGAACTGTTAATTCTACAGTCAAGGCATTCAAGAAACCTAAGCTTCGATTGTTTGTTTCTGAATTTTTGCGATATCATCAAGAAGCCTAAGTTATTATTATTCATAAAGGGTTTGAATCTACGATTTGTGCTTTGCATCTGCCATGGTGGTAGTGGAAAATCGATGGTGGTGGTGGGAAATCGATGGTGGTGGCAGATGGGTTCCGATGAAAAATCGATGGTGGTGGGATATTTTTATTTATTTTAATTCAATAATAATAAGAAGAAGATTAAAAAAGAAATTATGAAGGGTAAAATTGTCTTTTTGCATATGACAGGGACAAGCATACAACAAAATCAAACAATAGGGACTATCCGAGTTAAAAAAAAAAGTTAGGGACCAAACACGCAAGTTACCCAAACCACAGGGACCATTCGTGTAATTTACTCCAAATATAACCTTGGTATAAACATCACTTTTTGCTCATAATTTCTCATTTTGTCATTTTATTTTTAAAACTCAATTCTAAATCAATTAAATAGCCTTGTAATTATTTAATAAAGGTCTTAGCACACATATATTTATATTTTCACCACTTTAACCAATTTGTCCTTTTTACAACACTTTCATATGTATTCGTAATTATTCATTATTCTTACTTCATATAAAATTTTTAGTTTGTCACAAATTTAACAAAAAAACAACATAATCACTATCCATAACCCATCCACAAACGTAACCGACACCATAAAATCCTGTCTCTAGAACATCACCTTCCTCTTCATAGCTTCGACATATTGTTGAAGATTGAGGAGCTCTTTTTTGCAGTGTTCATCTCGAACGTAAACTCTTATTTCATCTTTCAATCTCCGGTTGAGTCTCCATGCCCAAAATGTCATCGAGGTCCACCAGGTCAGCTGCATGAAGGCCATTGAAGGAGTGGCTGGAAGCTGACGGCAATGTGAGATGTTTGAGGTTTATATTAAACCGAAATCACAATTGCTTGGTTGGCTGAATTAGGTTAACAATGTTTGTAGTAAGTAGGAGACATAGGTTAACAAAGGGACGACTTCTAGTAGGGGACATAGGTTAATAAAGGGACCACTTCTACAATTGGTCGCCAAGTCTCAAACAGTAAAACCACGAAGGAAAATACGTGTACGCCTATGCTTATGTGGCAATGAAACCAGGTGTAATAGGTTGTTTTGCAATTTTACTCGGTAATCAACATTTTATTCCCTTAAAAAGCAAAAAAAAAAAACCCTTAAAAGACATTTTATAACGGTGTTAAAAACATTATTAAGCTATAGTATCATTTTCGAAATAAATAGAATAACAATTTTCTTTTACTTTAAAATATTATTTTATCTGTAGTCACATAGATACCAAAAAAGTATTGGTAAAAAAAAAAACTTCATAATGTGATATGTATGTGTGACAGCACACACCCCCACACATAGATGGGTCGTCACCCTACCAAAATTGTTTTATTACGTTTGTTAATTATTTATTTTAACAACAAAAATTCCGTTAAAAATTGAAAATATTCCCCCAATGCCCTTACACGATTCCCATTTCCCCAAAACAAAAGCATTCCCCGAGTTACGCGGTGCATCGCTGCCCCTGCTCGGCTACTCCGTCATCCATCTCCTGCACCGCCTCCGGCCACCATCTTCCGAATCCCGTATGGCCATTGTCATTGTCTGCCCAGATCGGCCTCCTCAGTCGTCTCCGCTCTCTCTTTGCTTCGTCGTTTGGTTGCTTAACCTTTGTATTGTTCAAAGAGGTAATACACACATACACTAATACTGCCTGTACTTTGTATTTTTCTGTTACTTTTGTGATCAATTAAATTAAATTAATCTGATTTTGTATTTTGCTGTGTGCGAGATATTCTGTTTTACTTGGTTTGATTTGTATAATTTGGGCTCCGAAGTGAGAATAATCGGTCACGTGGCCCATGTCTCAAATACAAAAAAAATCATGAGTTCATTCATAATAATGAAGAATATACTCATCAAATGCTTTTGAACGTTTTGAATTTTGTCAAAAAAGTGGTTGGGAAAAATAATTTATATAAGAACAAAGACCAAAACAACGTATGGTGTGCCAATCAATCACTTTCTGTTTGTTATTTTAATCACTCAAACAAGCCAAGATTGACATTATATTTCAGTAATAATATTTTATAAGTTATTACAACTTGACTGAGGGCCCGTTTGGATGTGCTTATAAAACTCCTTATTGACTTATTGGTGTTTTGGAAAAGCCATAAGTCAATAAGTAAGGGCCTCCTTACTTATTAAAAACTGCTTATAAGTCATAAAGAAGGGGAAATAAGCAGTTTTTAATAAGTAAGGAGGCCCTTACTTATTGACTTATGGCTTTTCCAAAAAACCAATAAGTCAATAAGCAGTTTTATAAGCACATCCAAACGGCCCCTGAGTATTGCCAGTACATCTTTTCAAAACTAACCATTGTCTTGTGGAGTGTTGCTTTTTTATATTGTATATTAAACATGAAACATCATCTTTTTTTTTTTTTTTTTTTTTTGAACGGCGGAAATATCATAAAGAAACTAGCAAGGCGCTAGAAATTACAAAGTACAAGCATTATATGGGGAAACAATCCAAACAAACCAATCTAAGACAGAAATCCGAGATCTATTTTTAATCCAGTTAAACGACACTAACTGAATTTCGTCCGCCGTTTTATAAGGGGAGTTTTTGCGGTTGAGAAAAAGAGAGGAATTTCGTCCGCCGTTTTAATCCAGTTACTCCTTTTTTTATATTGTCTAGTAGTTGATTCACATTGTGTCGGCTGCCGGCTAGAAGGTGAAAAAGAATATTAAACTTATTTAAGCGTTAAACATCACCTACTCTCTTTTATATTGTGCAGTGGCCAGGTGGTGGAAAAGATATTATAAAGTGTTGACCATATCAATGGCTGAACTCACTATAAAGAATGGCTCAAATCGTTTTTTTCCGAAGACATTTCATCTGCCTCCCCCGAATTCATACATACATACATACCGAGTGCTCCCATTTTTACCTGTTCGCTATAAGCAATGGTTGAAATGGTTGTTTCTGCCTTCTTTTCGTTGTTCTTTGACAAACTGGCCTCTGAAGCCTTGAACAAGATTGCTCGCACCTATGGAATTGAGTCCGAGCTCAAGAAACTAAAGAGGTCATTAATCCAGATAAAAAATGTGCTTAATGATGCTTCTCAGAAGGAGCTAACTGATGAAGCTGTAAAAGAATGGCTGAATGGTCTCCAACATTTGGCTTATGACATTGATGACCTACTTGATGATTTGGCAACCGAAGCTATGGGTCAAGAGTTGACTGACGAAGCAGGAGCCACCACCAGCAAGGTAAGAAAGCTAATTTCAACTTGTTTCACAAAGTTCTCACTAAATACTAGGATACCTGGCAAGTTAGATGATATTACTACTAAGTTGCAAGAACTAGTAGAGGATAAAAGTAATCTTGGTTTAAGTGAGATACAAAGTGAAAGGCCAAAAGTTATAAGATACGAGGCCAGTTTGGTAGATACAAGTAGTATAGTTGGACGTGAAGGTGATAAGAAGGCGTTGCTTCAGAAGCTGTTGGGGGGTAAAGATGAATCAGGTAGTCAGAACTTTAGCATCGTACCAATTGTTGGTATGGGTGGGGTAGGTAAAACAACACTAGCTAGGCTTTTGTATGATGAAAAAGAAGTGAAGGATCACTTCGAAGTCAGGGCTTGGGTTTGTGTTTCTGATGAGTTCAATATCCCTAATATAAGCAAAGTTATTTATCAATCTGTTACTGGAGAAAACAGGGAATTTGCAGATTTAAATCTGCTTCAAGAAGAACTTAGGGAGAAACTTAAGAACAAACTATTTCTAATAGTTTTAGATGATGTATGGTCTGAAAGCTATGATGATTGGGATAAATTAGTGGTCCCATTTCTTGGGGGGACTCCTGGAAGTAGAATCATCATGACAACTCGGAAGAAGCAATTGCTCAGAAAGTTGGGTTACGCTAATGTAGACCCATTGCAAAGTCTCTCAGATGACGATGCTCTGTCTCTGTTTGCTCAACATTTCTTGGGTGTTGGTAACTTTGATTCTTATCCAACACTTAGACCACATGGTGAAGGGTTTGTGAAAAAATGTGATGGGTTGCCTTTAGCTTTAAGAGCACTTGGAAGGTTGTTGAGGACAAAAACTGATGAGGAAGAATGGAAGGAACTTCTAGATAGTGAGATATGGAGAATAGGAAAGAGAAATGAGATTGTTCCAGCTCTTAGACTAAGCTATAACGATCTTTCTGCCTCTTTGAAGCTGTTGTTTGCATACTGTTCCTTGTTCCCCAAGGACTATGTCTTCGACAAGGAGGAGTTGATACTATTGTGGATGGCAGAAGGGTTTTTGCACCAATCAATTGCAACCAAGTCAATTGAAAGACTGGGTCTTGAATATTTTGAAGAGTTGTTGTCAAGGTCATTTTTTCAGCATGCACCTGATAACAAGTCGTTGTTTGTGATGCATGACCTGATGAATGACTTGGCCACATTTGTTGCTGGAGATTTTTTTTCAAGGCTGGACATTGAGATGAAGAAGGAACTTAGGAAGGAAGCTTTGGAAAAGCACCGTCATATGTCATTTGTATGTCAGAATTACATGCATTACCAAAGGTTTGAAGCATTCAAAGGAGCTAAAAGTCTGAGAACATTCTTAGCAACGTCTGTTGTGGAGAAAGAAAGGTGGAGGTTATTTTATTTATCAAATAAGGTCCTGGATGACTTACTTCACGAGTTACCTTTATTAAGGGTTCTAAGTTTGAGTTATCTTAGCATAAGCGAGATACCTGATTTCATTGGTAGTTTGAAACACTTGCGGTATCTTAATTTATCTCGAACTAGAGTCACATACTTACCGGATACTGTTAGTAACCTTTATAATTTACAGACATTGATCATTTTTGGCTGTCGTAGTTTGATAAAGTTACCCAAGAGCTTCTCGAAGCTTAAAAATTTGCAGCATTTTGACATGAGGGATACTCCACTTTTGAAGAAGATGCCCTCAGGGATTGGTGAGTTGATAAGCCTGCGAACTCTCTCTAAGGTCATTATTGAAGGAGACAATGGCTTTTCAATAGCTGAGCTTAGAGATTTAAAGGATCTCCAAGGGGAAATGTCCTTTATGGGGCTGGAAAACGTACAAAGCTCAATGCATGCACAAGTAGCAAACATATCCCAAAAGAGGCTAAGTACGTTAGAGGTGGAATGGAGTCATGTATTTGATTGTTCTCGAAAGGAAACACTTGAAAAGGAGGTCCTCAATGTGCTGAAGCCTCATAATGTTACTCTAAAAAAGCTTGGAATAGTGTCATATGGAGGAACAGAGTTTCCGAATTGGGTTGGGGATCCTTTGTTTCTCCGATTGGCTAATGTGTCGATACATGGTTGTAAAAACTGTACATCTCTGCCACCACTTGGGCAGTTACCATTACTTAAGAAGTTGGTAATTGGAGGCATGGATGAGGTAAAAGTTGTGGGTCAGGAGTTTCTTGGGTCTTGTCTTGCATTCCCTTCACTTGAAATTCTAGGTTTTGAAGACATGGATGGGTGGGAGAAATGGTCAACCAATAATAGTGGGGTTGTTGTTGCAGCATTTCCATGCCTTCAAGAGCTTCGTATTCATCGTTGTCCTACTTTGGTTAGAGTCTCAGTTGAACCATTACCTTCACTGAGGGTTCTAAGGATAAGTGGTTGTGGTCATGAGGTGTTAAGAAGTTTGGTCGGTGCAGCTTCATCAGTCACTGTGTTGGATATAACTTCTATTTCCGGACTTAATGATCAGGTGTGGGGAGGTGTAATAGAGCATCTTGGGACAGTTGAAGAATTAGAAATCTCATGGTGTGATGGAATAAGTTACTTGTGGGAATCAGAAGCAGAGGCAATAAAGGTACTTGTGAATTTAAGGAAGTTGGATGTAATTTCTTGTTCAAATTTGGTGAGTTTAGGAGAGAAAGAGGAGGATAATTGTGGGAGCAACCTAACATCTCTTACGAGCTTGTCCATAAGGAATTGTCACAACTTGGAGCATTGCAGCTGTCCAAATAGCCTTAAGTCACTTTCCATCGTGAATTGTAATAAATTATTGGAAAAGAAGTTGGAAGGAGGACGTGGTCTGATCAACTCAAGCTTGCTGTTGCTTGAATCTTTGCGTCTACATAATTGGCCAAAACTCAAATCAATCACTGAATTGAGTTCCTTCAATCACCTCAGGATTCTCATGATAAAAGATTGTCCAAATATGGAGTCATTTCCTGACCACGAGTTCACGAGACTCGGCGTGTTAACAAATCTGACAATACTAAAATGCCAAAATATGGATGCTTGTTTTCCTCGTGGGCTTTGGCCTCCAAAATTGCGTCGCCTTGAAATAGGGAGGTTGAAGAAGCCCATCTCAGAGTGGGGTCCACAGAATTTTCCAACATCTCTTGTGACTCTAAGGTTAATGGGTGGACAATCGGAAGATGTGACTAATTTAAGTCCATTGTCCCATATTCTTCCTTCATCTCTGACTTCCCTTTTGATATGTGATTTTAAGAAACTGGAATCACTTTCAATTGGACTCCAACACCTCACGTCCCTCCGGTGTCTCCTTATTGGCAATTGCCCTAACACTATAGATCTACCAGAAATGTTGTTGCCGTCACTTTCCATGTTGTGTGTCTTTCGATGCCCAAATCTGGAACAAAACTTTAGTAAAAGAGGCGCATGCTGGCCGCTCATCTCACGTATCCCCTATGTGGACACATCTGAATTACATTTTATCTGGTGAAGGTATGCCCCCCTCTCTCCTTTTATAATTGTGAATACAATGACTGACGTTGATTTCTTTCAAACAATAAAATGTAAATATTATATCAACATAAGTATGTATATAATCAAAATTCTATTTGCGTCTCAATATCTGGTCGTTACTATGTCCCTGTAATTGTTTTTTTTTTTTTTTTTTTTTTGGTTTTCTAGTTACTAAACATGATTAAGGTTGTGTACATGGAACGACCACAAGGGATTGCAAAATGAATAAAAATGGTTAGCAAACGTATATACTTTAAAATTCAAAAAAATATAAGATTCAAACTTCCAAAATAAATTGTGAATGACGATTGATTGTACAATTTCATTATTTGCTGAAGTTGTACATTTTAGATTTTGAAATCATCATGATAATTTAATAAAGTACAAACAAACAATATGAATATGTTCAAATAATGAATCACTTTATCATACATGACATTTATAAAATGATGTATTTTCTAATAGCTAACTATCGCGTTACTCATTTGAAAATTCCTATTGATATATTCTCCATTTGATGATCCTTGTAACCTGGGATTAATTAATACTAATTAAACAAGTTACAACCCATTCAAACTGAACTGAGTTAAGTTTGATGATATTATATTAAATAGGTTGGTTTTTTATTTATTGTGCAGACACAATGTTTGAGAGCTAGACTGAAAACAGAACAAAAACAGAGGAGACTATATGGTGTTCCAAGAAGTTGTAGTCACGACACCTTGTACAGTTTCTTTGCCATGTTAGTAACTAATGCTGCTTTCTGAGGTAATTTATTAGCCCACACACAAAACACAGTTTGATGTATGCTTTTTAATTTAACTAACTCATATAAACTTCTTGTTGTAGACAAAAACAGGAGTGTTGTCGTGTTGGTATGGGGTCGTTGGTGCCTGCTTTACTTGGTGCTTGTCAGTGTCTCTGTTAGCTTCAATGTATGCTGTAGCATCTTTTATATTTTTCAAAACTATGCTCAAACTCTTCATAACCCTGATGTTTCAAATTTGTATTTCTAGAGTTTAAATCTACACCTAAAAAGAAAGTTGCATCGTAAATTTCAGTTATTTGTCTGCATTCTACACAATTCTAATTTCAGTTGAGAGTGTCTTAACTAGCTGGAGAAAAACATTGTTAAAAAATTTACAATGAAGTAACTAACTCATGTAACCCTAAAAGGTGAAAGAAAAATAAGCATAAGTCCGATTTTACATGAAAAATATGTTTGTGGATCCAATGAATTTAACGCATTGAAGCTCTCATAAAAACCTCAAAATCTAATGCATTGAAGCTCTCATAAAAACCTCAAAATTACTTTTCAACGACTACTTGTCTGTGAGAAATTGCCAAGAAATTTCTGTTAAAGTACAATATATAAGGTAGAATTGGACATTGATACATGCAATGCTCATGGAGACTGATTAAACCAATGTATCAAGTAAAATGTTATTGTATTCTTATTTGGCATCGCACACAAAATATCATTTTGATTTTCTAAGATTAAAGTGTTTTGAGACATTTATCCCATTTGCATCATCCTTAGTGTCAAGTCTGAATGCATTTCCTTAGGAACGGCCTCCATTAATTTCCTAAGCAGACGGAATGACAAAGCTGTGATAGTTTATATGAGTTAGTAGTCAATCAAGGTGTTTTAATTCAACGAACTCGTTTTGATTTTTTTGTTGTGGACACTAGGTTTTTAAAAAGTACTCAAAAAAGCAGACACCGCCTCTTTCTAGGTTGTTAAAAAGTACTCAAAAAAGCAGACACCGCCTCTTTCTAAAGTTACTTTCTCTGTCACCGGTGCTTCCTATGACACATGGCATCAGCGATTAGGACATCCTCATCCTCAAATGTTGAAGTCCATGATTTCTGGATATCGTTTACCTTTGGTTAATAAATATGGTCCTCCTACTTGTGAATCTTGTTCTATTGGTAAATCATCCAAAGTTTAGTTGAATTGTTCTACTTATAAAAGTTCTCATTTTTTGGATTTACATGTCTCTATTGGGGACCGCTCCCATTACTTCTTTATATGGCCATCGTTACTTTTTATTATGTGTTGATCATTTTTCTCGCTTTATGTGGATCTTTCCTTTAAAATCCAAATCGGATGTCT
Source organism: Cichorium intybus (assembly GCA_023525715.1). NCBI lineage: Eukaryota > Viridiplantae > Streptophyta > Magnoliopsida > Asterales > Asteraceae > Cichorium > Cichorium intybus. The sequence goes on along the minus strand of CM042016.1, from coordinate 89,159,288 downwards.
ATAACACCTTCAACATGTTCCTTGTCACCGCTAAATGACAATTCCAAACCAAATTGAAATCCATTTAAACCGATTGGGGGTGAATTCTGAAACCTATCTTCGTTCTTCTTGTCCCTTCGCATTACTCATCGTCTCTCTTGTCCTCATACGGTGAACAAAACGGGCTAGTTGAGCGTCGACATCGCCATGTTGTTTAAACTGACCTCACTCTTCTTGCCCAATCTCTTGTCCCACACAGCCGTCTATCTTATTAATCGGATGCCATCTCAGACAAATTCCAACATCTCACCCTTTGAACACGTGTTTAAACATAAACCAGATCTATCGTTCCTTTGGGATTCGGTTGTCAATGCTTTCCACATATCCGCCAATACAATAGGAATAAAATGGAGTTTAGATCTCTTCCATGCTCTTCCATGTGTCTTTCTTGGCTATAGCACATCTCATCATGGATATCGGTGCTTCGATCCTCTCTCTGATCGAGTCTATGTAGTCCGACATGTTCGTTTCCAACAATCCTTCCAACACAAGACCGTTCCTCCAGTCGAGCCCACCTTATCCTCTTCCAATTCCTATGTGTCATCTTATCCTACTCCCGATCCCTCCATTCCCACAAATCCGCATACACCTCCTACACCTACCCCAACTACATCTATAACACTTACACCGCCTTCAACTCAACCCCCTTCGTTCACACCTACCAGAGACGACCCAAACCCTCTATCGCATCTATTTCGAACCTTCCTCAACTCAACCCCATCCATGCTCTCGACCGCAACCTTCGTCCTAATCATAAACCCACCAAACCAACCACCTTCACCATTGCCAACAAACACCCCAACTGGCGTCAACCCATGACGGAGGAGTTTTCGACCCTTAAAAAACGGCAAATGGATATTGGTCCCTCATGTTTCGAATTCTAATGTAATTTACTGCAAATGGGTCTACAAACTCAAACGGGATCAAACCGGGGCCATCACATGTTACAAAGCGTGCTTGCTTGCTAAAGGTTTCCGTCAGAACATGGTATTGATTATTGTGAAACTTTCAGGCCAGTTGTCAAATCAACCACTAACAGTTGCACACAAATGGCCCCTACATCAACTCGATGTCTAGAACACCTTTTTACATGGTAATCTAACTGAGACCGCCTACCTGCCAGCAGGCTTTAGTGATCCACATAGCCCCGATCATTTTGTCTCCTTCACAAGTCCTTATACGGATTAAAGCAAGCTTCCTGAGCGTGGGGCCCATCGTACTTCATGCTCTCGGTTTTCATGGCTCTAAAATTGATTCGTCTTTATTTATGTACTCCTCTAAAGGTCTTTTTTTGTACATGCTTGTATACGTTGATGATATTATCTTGACGTAGTACGACTGTAATTGATCGGGTCATGCACAACCTTAGTTAGACCATTGCTATCCAAGATTTGGAGCCATTATCCCTGGCTATTGAAATCATATACCAAGGTTCTAATATAATCCGGTCCTAGAAAAAAATACATCATTGAGCTTCTTGAATATGTTGGTCTATCTCATGCCAAACCTTCTGCCATCGTTGATGACTACCACATCCAATCTTCCTCTTGGAGATAGCCCATAGTTTGAAGACCCGGTCAAATACCGCCAAATAGTGGGTGCTCTTCAATACATGACTCTCTCACGTCCGGATCTTACCTTCGCTATTAAAAAAGTATGCCAATTTACGTACTTTCATACTCAAAATCATTGGTTTGCAGTCAAATGCATCTTGCACTACATACAAGGTACAACCAAGCATGGTCTTCTGATTAAACAAGACTCCGGTACTATCTTGCATGCTTACACAAATGTCGCCTTTAACTCCATTAGTGCCTTCTCTAATTCTTAGTTGGCCGGCTACCCAGATGACTGCTGATCCACCGGGGAATATGCCATATACCTCAGATCCAATCTTGTTTCTTGGTCTGCCCGAAAATAAAAGATTGTCTCATGGTCATCAACAAAATCTGAATACAAAGCCTTAGCTGATATAGTTGCTGAACTCACCTGGCTTCAAACGCTTTTGCATGAACTCTGGGTCCCTACTCGGTCCATTCCAACCTTGTGGTGTGACAATCTAGGTGCCACATACTTATCATCCAATCTTGTCTTTCATGCTCGCACTAAACACGTTGAGGTTGACTTTCACTTTGTTTGGAAAAGGTTGGCCAAAGTTAGCCCTTGGTTCATGATAGTGTATCATAGTAATACCATACAACACAGCAACGTTGTCGAGCCGTCCCCCAGACCTCTAGCCAACAGTCAGGTACATGCAGTCCGCCAAGCTGGCTGGCAAGACGCTTAAACCTCCAACGGGTCATCAAGGCATATGGCCCGCGTGATCACCTGTCAATCCTCCTAGCGATGAAACGACACAAAGTTGCACTAGACAAAAAGAACAACCTACGACGCCAACTAACACTTACAGATGACAAAGGTAGTGCACGAGCCGGTACCTGGTCGGCCTAGCAAGCTAATCGCAGGAGCCATAGAGGATCGCCCAATAAGTACAATGGTCCGCTACCGAGCTGACACATTGGTCCCTAAAAGAAACCCCCTTTCTCACAGGTACGTCGATATATAATGATCGGAAGCCCCATAGGTAATGGATCATCATCGACACTCGTGCTTTCACATTCTCACATAATCAAGCATATCGTATAATCCCACGAGCAATGGTTAAAGCCCCACAAAATTTCCTCGGAGGACCGGATCGCATCATTGGCGCCATCCGTTGTGTGACTTCGCTAAAGAATCACGGAAAATTCTTGCGGGTGGGTAGAATGTAACACCCCGATTTTTCATAATTTTTTTTTGAAAAACATAATAACGCCAAAAGCGCATAAACGTTAAAAGCACAATAGCGCTAAAAGCGCATAAACGTTATTACATCATGTTTTAAAACATTATGCGACACAATGTCAACTTTTAAAAAACTTTTCTCATGACCTCATATCATGTCTTAAAAAAAAACTTGGTCCCAACAAAAACAATTAAGTTGTACAAATATTTGAACAACTACGGGGGTTACAACTGCATATCAAACTAAACCATAGAAAGCAAGTTAAGATTACAAACCAGTACATGAGCCAGAATTCGCTCCATCTAAAATCTCAATCTCCTCGGGTCATCTACTTGCTTCTATCTCTCGTGTCTAGAACCTGGGATACATGGCATAAAATAAATTACGTAAGACAAAAATGTCTCGTGAGCTACATGGATTTTAGACTCAAAACATTATTGAAAATGTTTTATAAGCAATATCATGTAATTGATACATTTCTTTTTAAAATTATTTGCAAAATAAGTCATATAAATGACATTTACTTTTCAAAAACTTCTTTACAATCTAAATCTTATAGATGTGACTTACTTTCAACATTCCTTGTGAAATCAGCTTATAGGATATTTGAAACTTAAGCAATATATTCAGTTTAACATGATTCATACAAAATAGATGCATATGCAATGCATGTTTCGCACACTAATGCAAAGCTGGCGGGTTTTCCTACCCGCGTCTTAGGTCTAAAAGACCATGTCACAATTGTGACTATAGCTGGCGGTTATATACCGTGTCTAGAGGTCTATAAAAACCAAAGCTGGCCAAAATAGGAGAACAAAGCATCCTATAATGGCGTCGTAGGAGACTTCTACTTCGCGACGGGAGGTACCATCCCAGTAGAGTCTTGTTGTCCCGTTACGGGGACGTGTCCGGACCTCACTGACTCATACAATCACACTTTATGCATGCATAAAACACTACTTATCTTTTGCACAAAATCACAATATGTTATGAGATGCATGTGCAATAACGTAAACATTAACAATTTAAATCTTTCATAAACTTATATAAGAATCAACTCATATAACACATATAGCCATTTTTCTTTGAAACATATTGATAACATGAACACATAGTAGACTTACTACCAAAATATTATTTCATAAGCATAGTAGGCTTGAAACCAAAACAATCTTTGAGTAACAGAGTAGGCTTGATGTCAGAACATACTTTTGAAATCATTGTAAGCTTGATACCAAAACTTGCTTTCAAATCGTTATGACTTTGTGCCAAAATATACTTTTGAAATCATTGTAAGCTTGATACCAAAACTTGCTTTCAAATCGTTATGGCTTTGTGCCAAAATATACTTTACAAATCATTTGGGCTTAATGCCAAAGCTTGCTTTCAAATCATTGTACAAGACTTTTGTAATCAGGTCATAGGTAAATAAACTTGCATATTATTTCATAATTGAAAGTCACATAAACCATAAAAACATTTTGCCATGTACCCCAAAGAGGGAAAATGCTACATGTATTCACCTTAGTAGCTAGGTACGTCTAGCTACACTAATCCACATAACTCTATCATTTCGTTGCTTCCAAACGTCCTTCAATCTCTATTGATTCAATAAGAGATTAGAACTTATTAGACAACTAAACGTACAATATTTGTCTAATCATACTTGATCTACTTGAGACCATCGTCTAATTTCATTCCAATGGCTAAGTATGATACTTAAGGCAAAATAACCATTTTTGACATTTTTACCCTTTTGTCCCATTTTGACCAAGAATGGTATTTTTAGGTTTCTACAAAGCTATTTTAACAACATTTTTTTACATCTCTATGAGTTCACTTCAATGATTAGATGTCAAAACATCTTTCTTTTTACTAGTTTATGCCATTTTGGCAAATTTTCAACGAATAAAGTTTCTAAAAATAAAAAAAGTTGTAAATCGCGTTGTTTTACGTTCATGTGATACTAAAACATTCCCAACACTTCAAATTATCATCCCAATTAAGTTTTTACGCTCTTTCAAACACTATTTTTGCAAATACCAAAAATTGTCCCATAACGGGTGGAATTCTCAATTCCATTCCAATTTATCGGATATAAATGTTTAAATAATATCTTTAAATAAATTGTTCGGTATTTCTTTCACTAGTACCTTAAGAACCCAACATATTCCCCATAAATAAAACATAGATAAAAATCCCCTTTTTGGGGTCGAGTTTGACTAAAACAACAAAAGTCAACCTCAGTTCCGATGTATTCTTCACATTATACTTTGAGCTTGAAAATCTAAAGTTTCAACATTTACCAACTTAAATTAATTTGCTAGGTTTGACTAACAAATTGTCATCCATTACCAAGATCAAACAACCAACGTTTTTGTTCTTCTTTCTTAAAACCAATAACAACCATGCATTTAGTACTTCAATCAAAAACCCAATATCAAACTTGATTTTCTTGGAGATTCCAACGTAACACCAATAAATCTTTACACATTTAATCAATTTGCAAACATGCGTTCAAGCATTCCAAGTTAAACATCCAATACTTCACAATTCATGAGTGTTCTTGACTCATAACATGATCTAAATCAAAACCCAAGTTCTAAATTCGACATGTATCAGAGATTTACAAACTAAATAGATAGGGTTTTAGAGATCAAGCTTTTACCTTTCATTCTTCTGTCCAAAAATCTTGATTCTTGGATGTTCTTGCATTTTTCTTGAATTTCCTGATTCAAACCATGATTAAAACTACAAATCAACACCAGATTTCTGACATGCATTGAAGGATTTTCGAACTCAAGAAGCTAGGGTTCTAAATTCAGATTTTACCTTCAAGTTTTTTAGTCAAAAATCTGAAATCAGGGGGGCTCGGGTGATTTTTCTGCATAAACCGGACCAAATGAGAGCAGACTTAGACCACCAGAACCGACCGCCGTCATCCCTGCCACCTCCGGCGGCCGACTGCCGTCCGATTTCCCCCAGCAGTGGCGGGTTATCGCATCTCCCTCCTGGTCCAGGCTTGTGTTGATCGAGAAACAACCCACAAAGACTTTAATCAGTCTTGATTGCAGCCTCTCCCTTTTCCTGATCGCTATTTCACTCCTCAGCCACCGCCAACATCGGTGGTTTGTCGTTGATTTCTTGTCCTCCGGCCGTTGATGACGGCTGCTGCAATGCAACCCTCTTTCGTCCTTCCATCTGCCTCCATCTGAATAGAATCGCAAGCCCTCGAGACCTCAGACCCGTCATCTCTCTCTTTCTCTTGGTCACGATCTCACACACACGAGTATGTGTGTGTCGGTGTGTGTGTCGGTGTGTGTGTCGTGCTTCCTTTCTCCCGATCTCCCTCTTTCTTTCTATTTTTCTTTTGTTCTGATATTTAGGTTACGTATTTGGGGAATACGCAGCCCACAGGTAGCGTGAAAACAATGGCTGGTCTTAAATTATCAAATGACGAAAATGCCCCCCCTTTCCCAGCCTTACAAAAATTTCCATCTCTTGTTCATTATTTTTCTCGATTTTCTCTTAATCATAACTCTCTCATATGATCTTCAATTGTTACAAACTTTTTACCATTAGAAAGGTGGAAATGATCTCTACAACTTCTCTTTACTGACCATATCTTTATAGATTTTCCACTATCAACCCTTAAAAATGACCATTTGGTCATTTTTGTCAATTTTGGGCCATTTTAAAGCTTTCATAACTCCTTCATTATAACTCCAAATAGCCTGAATTTTTTTCCTATACTTTTGTTATCTCAAATATTACCAAAGTCATCTTGATGACTTTTTCTCAATACCTTTTAGATTTTAGGATATCAATATTTAAAGATTTGACAATAAAATTTTCACTTTTAGTCCTTTGTTCCCATTTTTGCTTTTGGGTCGCTGAGACCAACTTTCCAACTGAAATAATATCTCAAAATGACTTAATAAAAAGTCTTAACAATAATTTCCCAATAATCTCACATTCTTTTACTATTTTTCCCCTTTTATTATACATTTAAGTGACAAACTATAACTTATACACGTAAAACTTTTTGGTTGTCACATAGAACCAATACTCATTTTAGCCAGGAGCAAGTAGCAAGAATGGTAATTACGTTATACGATGAACAAAGTGGAGTCCCTCACAGCCCTATACGACTAATGAACCCTATGGAAGTCCCCACGCCTCAAACTAATGTGACCACCGTTGTCGCCATCGCCAAGAGGCAACAACTACCCATGGAAAATCCCCATGGCTAACCTATTAGCCCCTTGGGTAGTTTACCTCAGCCCTCCATTACAAACGGGAATATCAACAATCCAAATGCCATTCACACCCCAACCCACTTGTGACATTCCATCATATCCTACTGGTGAAGGCCAAAATCCACCCACTTTTGCCCAAATGACTGAACATCAAAAGGTTGTAGAATCTTTGAAAAGAAATACAAAACAAAAGTGGCATGTTCCAAGAAATTTATGGTTGGAAAGTTTCAGAATTTAAGAATGGTAGACACCAATCTATCATCAAACAAGTTGAGGAACTTCAAATAATCACTCATGATCTTGAAGTCGAAGGTATGGGACTAAATTCTAACTTTCGTGTTGGTTTAATCATTGAAAAACTTCCAACATCCTGGAAAATTTTCAAGTTGTATCTCAAACATTTGATTAATGATATGAGTTTTGAACAGCTTGTGTTGAGGATCCGGGTTGAAGAAGACAACAGATTGAACGAGAAGGCTGATGCAAACTCCTTGGAACAAAGTGAAATTTTTTTGGTGAAGCGAGTACATCAAAGAAAAAGAACAACAACAAGAAAGGAAAGCATGGAGGTGTCGGGGAGGCAACAAGCTAGAATTGTAATGCTCAACATCTCAATATCAAGATTTGGCCGAACAACCCTCGACAGTAAGCACTTGACACACGAAAACTTGCAGCGAGAAATACAAGAAGAACAATCAAAGAAATCAACACAGAGAATTAAGTGGTTCACTCGATCTTGAGATCAAGCTACGTCCACTATGGAAATAGAGAGATTTTATATATTGACCGAATGTTATACAAGAAATTACATGTATGACTGCACTCTACAATATTCACACAAACGCTTGTTGATCTGGAGCACGAGGATGAGTATATAAAGGAGGGGGTGTAGAAATTGAAAAGATATGACAGATCTTCACAAACCGACAATGTACACGTTGAGGGAAGGTGACAGTACAAAAAAGAGAACATGTTACGACCAGCGTATAATGCAGGCGCACAAAACTTAAAAGGTTTTCTGCAAATCTATAAACTAAAACCCTAAGTTCACATGCAATCTAGATTGGATCTATGTTTTTTTTACTTTGAACATGTAACTAATTCCTAAAGGCCAAACAAAAATTAATCAAAAGAATAAAACCAGAAAAACTAACCTTTAGGTTTTCTTGGAAGCAAAGCAGCACAAGTGTCCTGCCTCAAATGAGATCACACCCAGGGAGCCAGGGGTTGGACGAAAATTCTAGAGAGGGAGGAGAGAAATTGGCGATTTCAAGGATGCCTGGGAACCCCTATTTATAGTTTCCAACTGACTACCAGATAAGCCTTTAGAGATAAACCATTTTGAATTCAAATAAGATAAACCTTTTATCTTACAATTCAAACCTATTTATCTTAAATCTTATTTTTCAAAATTAAGGATAATCATGTCCTTAATTTCGCCAACTACTGGTTAGTCTTGGACACTCACTACTCAACTATTGAGTAATTACAATTTCAGTCCCTGCACCTTTAATTAATTAAATTAATCCCCAAATTAAATCCAATTAATTCTGGATTAATTCTTAACTAATTAATATAGTTTCTAATTAATATATTATCACTTTAATATATTAATAAACCATATATTTAATTCATGTTGATTTATTAATCACATAATAAATCAACCTTTCTCTCTACCGAACTTTCTACCAAACCTCCAGCTACGAGGGCAACCCAAATGGACTATGCTTCTATTAATTAGGTAAATACTAATTATTAGTCATGGCTTAGACACCTAATCCAACAGTCTCCCACTTGGATAAGTCTATGACTATAATTACCAATTTAACCTCTAATTAACCAGCACCTTAAGCTTCCTAGAAACTACTGCCGAACTCTGACCTAGTCAGTTCTGTCCATAGATAAGTGATTATATGATCCTCCGTCCAACAAGATATTTTCAGACATGAGACATGGATTGAGATCAATCTCCGTCTGATACACTGTTTCTCGATTTCCGATTTTGCTTATGACTTTTGGACTTCTAATTGAACGAACCAATTTAGTCCTGGCTGGCGAGCACTTCAGTCAACTTCAAAATCATCGAGTAGCCAACAGATATCTGTTTCCCGTCAGGGTCATGGGACGAATAAGCTTCGAGTCATATGTTATATCTTTTACCCGACAAATCACTCACAATAGCACGTTTTATAACACCGAGTTACCGATGCGTTTTCGTACTATCTGTTGGATTAGGTGTCTAAGCCATGACTAATAATTTGTATTTACCTAATTAATAGTAGCAAAGTCCATTTGGGTTGCCTTCATAGCTGGAGGTTTGGTAGAAAGTTCGGTAGAGAGGAAGGTTGATTTATTATGGGATTAATAAATCAACAGGAATTAAATATATAGTTTATTAATATATTAAAGTCATAATATATTAATTAGAAACTATAGTAATTAATTAGAAATTAATCTGGAATTAATTGGATTTAATTTGGTGATTAATTTGATTAATTACAAGTGCAGGGGCTATTTTGTAATTACTCAATAGTTGAGTAGTGACTGTCCTGGTTGGTTTAATGTTGGCGATTTTTTGGATATATTAATCCTTAATTTCGAATTTGATAATAGAGGATAAATAGGTTTAATTCAAATGATAAAAGGTTTATCTTGATTTGAATTAAAAAGGTTTATCTCTAAGGTTTATCTGTAACCACCTGGAGCCTATAAATAGAGACCCCAGGCATCATTATTCTGCGCCACTTTTCTCTCCTCTCTCTCTCTCTGGATTTCGTCCAAGCCCTGGCTCCCTGGGTGTGATCTCATTTGAGGCAGGACACTTGTGCTGCTTAGCTTGCAAGAAACAACTAAAAGGTTAGTTTTTCTATTTTATTCTTTTAGTTAATTTTTGATTTGCCTTTAGGAATTAATTAAATGTTCAAAGTAAGAAAACATAGATCCAATCTAGGTTGCATGTGAACTTAGGGTTTTAGTTCATAGATTTGCAGAAAACCTTTCAGTGGTATCAGAGCATTTGGTTGTTTTCTTGTTGAATTGCTGTAATTGTTTTCCTAATTTAGGGTTTAAAGCTTGTAAACCCTATGTGTATGTGGATCGACATTTAGGGTTAGGGTTTTGGAAACCCTAACCTCCCCCCCCTTGTAATTTTCGAAAAAAGCCTTTTAGGGTTTTAGGAGGTTTTCTATTTTTGGTAACTTTAATTGTTTAATTAAATGGATAACCTTAAACCAAAATTGTTTGATTTCGAAATTTAAGGGTTTAAGATAGGTTTAAAATTAATTTGATTAATTTGGTAATACCTATCTACATTTGAATTAATTTAATTAATTGTTAATTAAAAGATAATTCAAAGGATTTAATTAATTTTTAAATTTGCGAAAATTAAAGATAAATCCAGAAAAATATTTTAAATGTTTAAAATATTAAGATTTAATTAAAGGATAATTAAATCGATTTTTAAAGGTTTAATTTAATTTTAAATTTAATAGTTAAATTGGTAAAATTAAAAGATAAACCTGGAATATTTTAAAGGGTTTTAAAATACATCTTATATATGTTATTAAAGGTTAATACTATATGTATAAGATAAAATTGGTCAGTCAATTCAATAGTAGGCCTCATTCACGAAGCTGATCTATAAAGTGGGTATAAGGAGGCTGCCTATAAAATGGCAGTCTAATGGGTGAACACTCTCGCCCACCGCTCGCCTGATCAGTGGAGGGTCGTTAGCCGAACAGTTTTGATAGGACCGCTTAATCATTAAAAGTATAATGATCAAAGTACTAGAACCATTTACAAAATCCCAATCTAGTTACTTTAGGAAAAATGTGAATTTGATGCTAATCCATGAAGTTGCACATTGCACTTTATGAAACGTTGGTGGAGCGTGTGTGGGTTACCGGCACACCAATGGGGGTTCATAAAGAGTGGCAATGGGTTTCTCGGGTGTTATCATTGTTGATGGAGCGTGTGTGGTTAACCGGCACATCAATTTGAGATGATAATGGACCCCGAGAGTACCAAGCTAATTTGCATGGTTATTCACACCCGGTTTGTGATCCTCGGCATCCCAGTCACAAACGGTGGGGCATATCCGAGATTAAACATGCCATTGAACAGTTCAATGAGTCTCACAGATCTAGGAATTTCATAAGACTGAAATTGATAAATGTTATCTACCTTAATGACCACTGTGTTGTGATTACGGCATCCCTCTTCATAGCATAGTTGGGGTATTTTGGGTCCTAGCCTTGTTAAATAATAAATTGGGTAATTATTTAAAAAAGGATTAATTAAACTAATAAATTCAAACTTTATATATGTCTGAAGAAAATGTCATTCTCCTCCTTCCCCTCCTTCACCCATTTCTGAGAGCTTCAGAAAGCACCTGTTAAATATGGTAAGGCTGACTGGCCTTGACTGTGTGATATGGTTTTGCAATTAGAGAATAGTTCTTAGTTTTGCTAGGGAACCATATCCGACTGAGTGTCCGCTCCCAAACATGGCATCACACAGCAGCTTGTGATGAGCATGTCTCCTTGACTATTGAGTCCAAGGAAGTTCGTTGCCTTATGCCATTGATCATTGACCCCGAGTTCCGCAGGGATTTAGAATTCCTGAGGTCAGATAAGTTGGCACAACTAGTTGAGGAAAGGTTCCGAGAACTGGTTGGAAAAAGGAACAAACTAGGATCTTCAAAGAGCTTGAAGTTTCAAGCATGAAGGAAGTAGCACTAGTTTGCATGTTCCCAAGTTTAAGGGATACATAGGCAAACAATATAAAACTGGTTTCCCTTTGTGATCGGGAGTTAAGCGTTAGCTCGACTCGCTGATCTGTTCACCCAGATGAACAGAAAGGGTAATCGGATAAGACAATCGTAGAAATGCATTCGATGTAGACTCTGTATGAGTCATTCATGGTGAAGCATAGTTCTAACGATTCAACTGCTTCAGGATTGAGTCCAGTTTTAAGATACATCAAGAAATGATCCGGATCGTCTGGACCGATTGTTCGATGTTTCAAACTGGGAATCCATAAGGTGGGACACAGTCAAAGAAAGATTGGAAAAATGCTCCAAAGCCAAACCGTTTGGCAAACTCAGTAATATCTTAAAACTCACAATACCTGATCCTCATTTCCTTGATACAGTATGTGTTTTCTCACATTTGCTCTGTATGCACGGACTCTGTAGGATGCGGGATGTTGTCGCACAGGAGCATATTCGGATTGGATCTGGAGCTCGTGTATTTTTGGAGTTAGGCTAGATATTTGTTCTTGTTATTAGTTTATTGATACATATGACATGGATTCGCATAGTACATTGTCCTGAGGATAATCCTGGTTTAATAAAATATTTTTCTTTTAAAACATGATTGTTTTAATTATCCTCGAAATGTTGTGTGAATGTGTTAATGGCATAAATGGTAATAACTTGAATGTTGATACATCCAATGGGATTGGACTTATAAATTGTGTTCTTTATGATTGTTAAAGTGAATTTTATGAGAATCACTTCAACCAAAGGTCCAGTTGGACAGGACTTTGGAATCATTTGACTTAGAGTCACATGATGAATTGAGTGCTTAATAAAATTAATTGTGGCAAGAAAGGAATCACCCAAAGATCCAATGGATAGGATTTTGGAATCAGTTGACTTGGAGTCAGGTGATGATTGCATGTCTTGAACAATATTAACAAAGTCATAAATTTACATAGAGATGTAAAGACATTAAGATTTTGAGCGACAGACACAGAAGTTACTGTGTATTGCTCGAATATTCGAACAGAACACGATTAGTTATGCTTCAAAATATTTGCCAAATAGTTTGACAAATATGGCTTCGCTTATCGGAATAAGTGATTGATTGGAACCTTGAAGTGTTCAAGGATTTCAAAGGAAGTATAAGATCAACAGAACCTGAATGACTACATAGACTGAGAAAATGTTTCACACTTTATCCTCTTCCAAGAACACTAATGGTTAATAATGTGTCTTAGGGAAGATGATGGAGCATTGATCGAAATGGTTTTGATCCTCGATGTATAAGATACATTTCCGATTAATATTTCAATGAATTGAATATTCAACCAGTCAGACCAAAGAAGCCATATTCCGACCATATCTTAGACTAAGTAGGTTATGTTGACACTGTCTGAAATGTAAAGCTGGGATCATCCCACCAATACATAGAAAGTCCAGGGTCATGGAGCATTCGTCTGAATCTCATGACAAGCCTGAAACTAATCAGAAATGTCGTTTCATTGGCCACTCCGGTTATCCTTTGAAAGAAGAGTACTTTTAGAAAGAACTCAAGTTCTAAGGAAACAGTGGGAGTAAGAATAGTCCTGAAGGAGTTCAGGGATTAGCCAAGTGAAAGAACCTTTAGTCACCACTGGGCCTTGACCAAGAATCAGATTCCTGTTAAACCTGACATACCGATTAGTGGTAAAACACTAAAGATGGTACGGATAAAGTAATCCGACTACTAGGAAGCATTGGTGAGCCCGGTTGCTGCCAAATAAGAGAACCTTAGCGCGAGACACAGTCTATGTGACAGTTTGATCGATTTTACAACTGGTCTAGGAACCAGTGGGAGTAATTGAATCATCAAAAGAAGGAAACATAGAAATGTACTTACAGAACATTTGATTGATTGAGTGATCACTTGGAGTCAAGCAATTGATTCCGAGAAGAGCACTCTCAATAGAATATGAGATTCAAGAGGATTCTGCATGGCATAGTGTGAGTCGTTAGTGGAGCGTGTGTGGTTTACCGGCACACTAATAGGGACTCACATAGAGCATGCCATTGCAAAAGGTACATGGCCCCAGGATTTGTCTCATGGGCATCTCGCAAGAAAGGATATTCGGATTCTCAAAATAGGCCAAAAGGTTTGGATTTTGTGAATAGCCTGAAAGATTTCCTTTAATATGTCGGAAAGGTTTGGATTTCGGTTTCGCAAAATGTGCCATAAGTTCTGGATTTTGTGAATAGTCCGAAAGAGTCATATAACGGTGTCAAAGCCAGTGGGAGTATCGTTGTTATCTGCTATCATTATATGTGGGTTACATACTGGTTCTAGGAAACGTCTCTTATCATTACAAAGTGTAATGACTTGGTGTTAAGAAACGATTCGCTATGAAAGACTTTAAGAGATACAACATACTCAGGTGGTTGTGAACATCTATTAGATAGATCAGAATTCTGCCAATATGATCTTGATGAGATTCAAGATGCATAACCCAGGAATGGAGTTTCCTGTCATTGCACAATGTAATGAATTGGCATGAAAGAAACAAATAAGGTGCAGCATGCTCACGTAGTTCATAGACATCTATCAGATAGATGAGACTGACAGTATTGACTTAGCCATTGAGAATATGATCTTGATGGGATTCAAGATGCATAAGAAAGAGTCTCCGAAAGGAAATGGTTTCCGGAAATCATGACACAAGGATTATTGATAATCTTAGGATTCCGTAAGGGCTTGGAATAAGATTACATCAGGTTCCTCGAAACTCCTGGACAAATCAGAAGTGTTAATGAACATATCCTGATGACTTAATGCTTAGAGCATTGTAAGTTAGATTCAGGATATTGCCTGGCTGAGAATACTGAATGAATTTTTGAACAGACATAAGAAATCATTGGGAAATGATTAGGGTAATTGATTTGAAAGGGTTTTCAAATCGGTAATTGTTTACACCAGAACGTGGTGCTGTAGGATTTCATGGTTAAAGAATTTCGTTGGTTTGTGATGGAGCGCGTGTGGTTCACCGGCACATCATGATACCTCGAAATTGTCTTAGGGTGTAGTCATGTAGACTAAAGACCCGAGAACCATGGGCAGTCACGGTACACATCACCGGAATGGAGATGTGAGAGAGAATGATAGAATGACAAATTGAGATATCATCGGAAGAGTATCCGATAGGATCATCTGCAATAAAGTGTATAAGTGTTAGACACTTGGATACATAGAAAGAGTGAAAAGGTCATAGACATAGATATGAAAGGCTTGAATTGAAAGTTTAAAAGAGAATAAGAAACCGATAATAGTTATGATAAATCCGACTTGGTGATTACCTTGTGGAGACTTGGTAATAAGCAGGAGTTGCTGCCAGTCAGATTTTATGTTTCGCTTTTGCATGTTTACTTCCTGAATAATTGGATTATTCAAATATCCACAGTCGTTCATACTCTTAGGGAGTAAGTATGAAGGAAGACTATCATGAATTGGTTTGTAGATTGTCTAAGGAGTTAGACATAGCAATAAGATTGCTGCAACGTTCATGAGTACTTGGAAATGGAGATTTGAGTATTGGATAAACCCGCGCTCAATGGATTGCTTCATGGATTATATCACGAGCAATGTTGAGACGATAATATCTTATGGTCTTGAAGTGGAGAGATATGAGTTATAATTTGCAAGGCGGTTGTTCATTGATAGTACGAAAACGCATCGGTAACTCGGTGTTATAAAACGTGCTGTTGTGAGTGATTTGTCGGGTAAAAGATATAACATATTAGTCGAAGCTTATTCGTCCCTTGACCCTGACGGGAAACAGATATCTGTTGGCCACTCGATGATTTTGAAGTTGACTGAAGTGCTGGCCAGCCAGGACTAAATTGGTTCGTTCAATTAGAAGTCTAAAAGTCATAAGCAAAATCGGAAATCGGGAAACAGTGTCAGACAGAGATCTCAATCCATGTCTTATGTCTGAAAATATCTTGTTGGACGGAGGATCATTTGATCACTTATCTATGGACAGAACTGACTAGGTCAGAGTTCGGCAGCAGTTTCTAGGAAGCTACAGTTTGCTGATTAATTAGAGGTTAAATTGGTAATTATAGTCATAGACTTATCCAAGTGGGAGACTGTTGGATTAGGTGTCTAAGCCATGACTAATAATTTGTATTTACCTAATTAATAGTAGCAAAGTCCATTTGGGTTGCCCTCATAGCTGGAGGTTTGGTAGAAAGTTCGGTAGAGAGGAAGGTTGATTTATTATGGGATTAATAAATCAACAGGAATTAAATATATAGTTTATTAATATATTAAAGTCATAATATATTAATTAGAAACTATAGTAATTAATTAGAAATTAATCTGGAATTAATTGGATTTAATTTGGTGATTAATTTGATTAATTACAAGTGCAGGGGCTATTTTGTAATTACTCAATAGTTGAGTAGTGACTGTCCTGGTTGGTTTAATGTTGGCGATTTTTTGGATATATTAATCCTTAATTTCGAATTTGATAATAGAGGATAAATAGGTTTAATTCAAATGATAAAAGGTTTATCTTGATTTGAATTAAAAAGGTTTATCTCTAAGGTTTATCTGTAACCACCTGGAGCCTATAAATAGAGACCCCAGGCATCATTATTCTGCGCCACTTTTCTCTCCTCTCTCTCTCTCTCTGGATTTCGTCCAAGCCCTGGCTCCCTGGGTGTGATCTCATTTGAGGCAGGACACTTGTGCTGCTTAGCTTGCAAGAAACAACTAAAAGGTTAGTTTTTCTATTTTATTCTTTTAGTTAATTTTTGATTTGCCTTTAGGAATTAATTAAATGTTCAAAGTAAGAAAACATAGATCCAATCTAGGTTGCATGTGAACTTAGGGTTTTAGTTCATAGATTTGCAGAAAACCTTTCACTATCAATGAGCAACTGCCTTGCAAATTATAACTCATATCTCTCTACTTCAAGACCATAAGATATTACCGTCTCAACATTGCTCGTGATGTAATCCATGAAGCAATCTATTGAGCGTGGGTTTATCCAATACTCAAATCTCCATTTCCAAGTACTCATGAACGTTGCAGCAATCTTATTGCAATGTCTAACTCCTTAGACAATCTACAAACCAATTCATGACAGTCTTCCTTCATACATACTCCCTAAGAGTATGAGCGACTGTGGATATTTGAGTAATCCAATTACTCAGGAAGTAAACATGCAAGAGCGAAACATAAAATCTGACTGGCTGCTACTTCTGCTTATTACCAAGTCTCCACGAGGTAATCACCAAGTCGGATTTATCATAACTATTATCGGTTTCTTATTCTCTTTTAAACTTTCAGTTCAAACCTTTTATATCATGTCTATTATGACTTTTTCACTCTTTCTATGTATCCAAGTGTCTAACACTTATACACTTTAATTGCAGTTAATCCAATCGGATACTCTTCCGATGATATCTCAATTTGTCATTCTATCTTTCTCTCTTACAACTCCATTCTGGTGGTCTGTACCGTGACTGCCCATGGTTCTCGGGGTCTTTACTCTGCATGACTACACCCTAAGACCATTTCGAGGCATCATGATGTGCCGGTGAACCACACGCGCTCCATCATAAACCAACAAAACTCTTTAACCATGAAGTCCTACAGAACCATGTCCTGGTGTAACCAATTACTGATTTGGCACTCCTTTCAAATCGTTCACCCTAATCATTTCCCAATGATTTCTCACGTGTGTTCAAAATCCAATTAGTACTCTTAGCCAGGTCATATCCTGAAACCAACTTACCATGCTCTAAGCATCAAGTCATCAGGATATGTTCATAACACTTCTGATTGGTCCAAGAGGCTTGTGGAACCTGATGTAATCTCATTCCAAACCCTTTCGGAATCCTAAGATTACCAATGATCCTTGTGTCATGATTTCCGGAAACCATTTCCTTTCGGAGACTCTTTCTTATGCATCTTGAACCTCATCATGATCATATTCTCAATGGCTAAGTCAATACTGTCAGTTTCATCTATCCAATAGATGTCTGTGAACTACGTGAGTATGTTGCACCTTCTTTGTTTCTTTCATGCCAATTCATTACACTTTGTAATGACAGGAAACTCCTTTCCTAGGGTTATGCATCTTGAATATCATCAAGATCATGTTGGCAGAATTCTGATCTATCTAATAGATATTCACAACCACCTGAGTATGTTGCATCTCTTAAGGTCTCTCATAGCAAACCGTTTCTTTACACCAAGTCATTACACTTTGTAAAGAGACGTTTCCTAGAGCCAGTATGTAACCCACATACAGAGATAGCAGATAACAACGATACTTCCACTGGCTTTGACACTGTTATATGACTATTTCAGATTATTCACAAAATCCAGAACTTTTGGCACATTTTGCGAAACTGAAATCCAAACCTTTCTGACATATTAAAGGAACTCTTTCAGGCTATTCGCAAAATCCAAACCCTTTGGCCTATTTTGAGAATCTGAATATCCTTTCTTACGAGATGCCCATGGGACGAATCCCGAGGCCATGTACCTTTTTGCAATGGCATGCTCTATATGAGTCCCTATTAATGTGCCGGTAAACCACACACGCTCCACTAACGACTTACACTATGCCACACATAATCCTCTCGGATTACATCTTCTATTGAGAGTGCATCTCTCGGTATCAATTGCTTGACTCCAAGTGATGACTCATTCAACTAGATGTTCTGTAAGTACATTTCTATGTTCCTTTCTTTTGATGATTCAATTACTCCCACTGGTTCCTAGAACCAGTTGTAAAGATCAATCAAACTGTCACATAGACTGTATCTCGCGCTAAGGTTCTCTTATTTGGCAGCAATCGGGCTCACCAATGCTTCCAGTAGTCGGATTACTTATCCGTACCATCTTTAGTGTTTTACCATTACTCGGTATATCACCCAGATCATGATGGTGACAATAACTACTGGTCAAGCGAAGAGAGGGTATGTCAGGTTTAACAGGAATCTGATTCCTGGTCAAGACCCAGTGGTGACTAAAGGTTCTTTCATTTGGCTAATCCCTGAACTCCTTCAGGATTATTCTTACTCCCACTGTTTCCTTAGAACATGAGCTCTTTCTAAAAGAACTCTTCTTTCAAAGGATAACCGGGATGGCCAATGAAATGACATTGCTGATCAGTTTCAGGCTTGTCATCAGATTCAGATGAATGCTACATGACCCTGGACTTTCTATGTACCAGTGGGACGATCCCAGCATTACATTTCAGACAGTGTCGGCATAACCTGCTTAGTCTAAGATATGGTCGGAATATGGCTTCTGCGGTCTGACTGGTTGAATATTCAATTCATTGAAATACTAATCAGAAATTTATCTTGAGGATCAAAATTGTTTCGATCAATGCTCCATCATCTTCCCTAAGACACATTATAACCATTAATGTTCTTGGAAGAGGATAAACTGTGAAATATTTTCCCAGTCTATGTTGTCACTCAGGTTATGTTGATCTTATACTTCCTTTGAAATCCTTGAACACTTCAAGGTTCCATTCAATCGCTTATTCCGATAAGGGAAGCCATATTTGTCAAACTATTTGGCAAATATCAGGAAGTATAACCAATCGTGTTCAATTCTGTTCGAAGATTCGAGCAATACACAGTAACTTATGCGTCTGTTGCTCAAAATCTTAAGGTCTTTTACATCCTATGTAAATTTTTATAACCTTGGTTAATATTGTTCAAGACATGCAATCATCACCTGACTCCAAGTCAACTGATTCCAAAATCCTGTCCATTGGATATTTGGGTGATTCCTTTCTTGCCACAATTAATTTTATTAAGCACTCAATTCATCATGTGACTCTAAGTCAAATGATTTCAAGGTCCTGTCCAACTGGACCTTTTGGTTGAAGTGATTCTCATAAAATTCACTTTAACAATCATAAAGAACACAATTTATAAATCCAATCCCATTGGATGTATCAACATTCAAGTTATTACCATTTATGCCATTAACACATTCACACAACATTTCGAGGATAATTTAAAACAATCATGTTTTTAAAAGAAAAATATTTTATTAAACCAGAATTATCCTCAGAACAATGTACTATGCGAATCCATGTCAAATGTATCTATAAACTAATAACAAGAACAAATATCAAGCTTAACTCCAAAAATGCACGAGCTCCATATCCAATCTGAATATGGTCCTGTACGACAACATCCCGCATCCTACAGAGTCCGTGCATACAGAGCAAATGTGAGAAACACATCCTGTATCAAGGAAATGAGGATCAGGTATTCTGAGTTTTTAAGATATTACTGAGTTTGCCAAACGGTTTGGCTTTAGAGCATTTTTCCAATCTTTCTGTGACTGTGTCCCACCTTATGGATTCCCAGTTTGAAACATCGAACAATCGGTCCAGACGATCTGGATCATTTCTTGATGCACCTTAATACTGGACTTAATCCTGAAACAGCTGAATCAATAGAACTATGCTTCTCCATGAACGACTCATTTAGAGTCGACATTGAATTCATTTCCACGATTGTCTTATCCGGTTACCCTTTCTGTTCATGTGGATGAACAGATCTGCGAGTCGAGCTAATGCTTAACTCCTGATCACAAAGGGAGACCAGTTTTATACTGTTCGCCTATGTATCCCTTAATTTTGGGAACATGCAAACTGGTGTTACTTCCTTTTAGCTTGTAACTTCAAGATCTTTGAATATCCTAGTTCGTTCCTTTTCAACCAGTTCTCGGAACCTTTCCTTAACCAGTTGTGTTGACCCTAGGAATTCTAAATCCCTGCGGAACTCGGGGTCAATGATCAATAGCATAAGGCAACGAACTTCCTTGGACTCAATAGTCAAAGAATCATGCTCATCACAAGCTGCTGTGTGATGCCATGTTTGGGAGCGGACACTCAGTCAGATATGGTTCGCCAGCAAAAGTAAGAATTATTCTCTAATTGCAAAACCATATCACACAGTCAAGGCCAGTTAGCCTTACAATATTTAACAGGTGCCTTCTGAAGCTCTCAGAAATGGGTGAAGGAGGGGAAGGAGGAGAATGACACTTTCTTCAGACATATATAAAATTTGAATTTATTCATTTAATTCATCCTTTTAAATAATTACCCAATGTATATATTTAACAAGGCTAGGATCCAAAATACCCCAACTATGCTGTGAAGAGGGATACCGTAGTCACAACACAGTGGTCATTAAGGTAGATAACATTTATCAATTTCAGTCTTATGAAATTCCTAGATCTGTGAGATTCATTGAACTGTTCAATGGCATGTTTAATCTCGGATATGCCCCACCGTTTGTGACTGGGATGCCGAGGATCACAAACCGGGTGTGAATAACCATGCAAATTAGCTCGGTACTCTCGGGTTCTATTATCATCTCGAATTGATATGCCGGTTAACCACATACGCTCCATCAACAATGATAACACCCGAGAAACACATTGCCACTCTTTATGAACCCCCATTGGTGTGCCGGTAACCCACACACACGCTCCACCAACATTTCATAAAGTGCAATGTGTAATTTCATGGGTTAGCATCAAATTCACATTTTTCCTAAAGTAACTAGATTGTGTTTTTGTAAATGGTTCTAGTACTTTGATCATTATACTTTTAATGATTAAGCGGTCCTATCAAAACTGTTCGGCTAACGACCCTCCACTGATCAGGCGAGCGGTGGGCGAGAGTGTTCACCCATTAGACCGCCATTTTATAGGCAGTCTCCTTATACCCACTTTATAGATCAGCTTCGTGAATGAGGCCTACTATTGAATTGACTGACCAATTTTATCTTATACATATACTATTAACTTTTAATAACATATATAAGATATATTTTAAAACCCTTTAAAATGTTCAAGGTTTATCTTTTAATTTTTCCAATTTAACTATTAAATTAAAATTAAAATAAACCTTTAAAATTCGATTTAATCATCCTTTAATTAACAATTAATTAAAATAATTAAATCTTAATATTTTAAACATTTAAAATATTTTTCCGGATTTAATCCTTAATTTTCGCAAATTTAAAAATTAATTAAATCCTTTGAATTATCTTTTAATCAACAATTAATTAAATTAATTCAAATGTAGATAGGTATTACCAAATTAATCAAATTAATTTTAAACCTATCTTAAACCCTTAAATTTCGAATTCAAACAATTTGGGTTTAAGGTTATCCATTTAATTAAACAATTAAAGTTACCAACAATAGAAAATCTCCTAAAACCCTAATAACATTTTTGAAAATACTAAGGGGGGATTAGGGTTTCCAAAACCCTAATCCTAGAAATCGATCCAAGCAATAATTAGGGTTTATAAGCTTTAAACCCTAATTTTAGGAAAACTATTACAGCAATTCAACAAGAAAACAACCAAATGCTCTGATACCACTAAAAGGTTTTCTGCAAATCTATGAACTAAAACCCTAAGTTCACATGAAACCTAGATTGGATCTATGTTTTCTTACTTTGAACATGTAACTAATTCCTAAAGGCCAAACAAAAATTAATCAAAAGAATAAAACCAGAAAAACTAACCTTTAGGTTTTCTTAGAAGCAAAGCAGCACAAGTGTCCCGCCTCAAATGAGATCACACCCAGGGAGCCAGGGGTTGGACGAAAATTCTAGAGAGGGAGGAGAGAAATTGGCGATTTCAAGGATGCCTGGGAACCCCTATTTATAGTTTCCAACTGACTACCAGATAAGCCTTTAGAGATAAACCCTTTTGAATTCAAATAAGATAAATCTTTTATCTTACAATTCAAACCTATTTATCTTAAATCTTATTTTTCGAAATTAAGGATAATCATGTCCTTAATTTCGCCAACTACTGGTTAGTCTTGGACACTCACTACTCAACTATTGAGTAATTACAATTTCAGTCCCTACACCTTTAATTAATTAAATTAATCCCCAAATTAAATCCAATTAATTATGGATTAATTCCTAACTAATTAATATAGTTTCTAATTAATATATTATCACTTTAATATATTAATAAACCATATATTTAATTCCTGTTGATTTATTAATCACATAATAAATCAACCTTTCTCTCTACCGAACTTTCTACCAAACCTCCAGCTATGAGGGCAACCCAAATAGACTATGCTTCTATTAATTAGGTAAATACTAATTATTAGTCATGGCTTAGACACCTAATCCAACAAAACTGACACCAGATGTCCTTTTGTACTTCTGCCAGGGGGATGCTTCACGCAGAAGCAACAAACCCTTCGGATCGGATGGGTCCTCCTGTTTCGGATTAGACACCACATACTCAACAATATCTAATTGGAGACTAATTAGGACTAGATGCTTCAGTCTACCAAGTGTGATTGGTCAAGATCAACATGTTGGAGAATAGGCAGACAAATAAACTTAAAACTCTTAAGTTCACATGTAACCTAAGGATCTATGTTTTCTCTAATTAAATCTATAACTTAGAATCCTAAGGTAAAATCAAAAATTCTAAAGAAGGTTTAGAACCACATACCTTTGTTGATCTTTTGGAAGCATGCACCACAAATGTCGTACTTCTAATGGCTCACACCCAAAATACTAGCAAGCAAGAAAACTAGATAGAGAAGGGAAGAGCCCTTGAGAATGGCGTGTCATATGGAGGTACTGGGACTCCCTCTTTATAGCCCAAGATTGATATGTCATAAGGCTTATACACTGCCTTATTTGAATTCAGATATGATAAGCATTTTATCATATAATTCAAATACCTTATCATTGCCATAAATAGTCTTTGCATCCATATATGGTGAATTCGAATTCCTTAAGGCATAAGCCTCAAAATTCGTCCAACACATACATGCCTAAATTATCCATTGCTCAACTATTGAATAATTAAAATTCAGCCCCTATACTTTTAATTAATCCAATTAATCCCAAAATTAATTCTAATTAATTTTTGATTAATCATTAATTGAATATTAGGATTTCTAATTAATATATTATCCTCATGATATATTAATAAATCAATCTCTCTCTCTCTATAAGTCATCTTGTTCATTGCTGGGTTTGAGGGCAACCCAAAAGGACTGTGCTGCTATCAATTCAAGTACTTATAGTAATGGCTTATACACCTTAAGCCAACACTTATATATCAATTATAGTTTTGGCTTAGACACCTTAATCGAACAGTCTCCCATTTGGATAAGTCTATAACTATAGCAGCAAGTACAACATCTAAATTGACCAGCAAATTGTAGCTTCCAAAAGCCGCTGCCGAACTCTCAGTGGCATGTCCAAAGATAAGTGATCATATGATACTCCGTTCTACAAGATATCATTCGGACATGAGACATGGATTTTAATCAATCTCAATGCCCAACACTTTGTTTCCTGATTTCCGATTTTGTTGATATATGACTTCTAATTGAACACATCAATTTGGTCCTTGCTGGGCAAAGCGCTATAAGTCAACACCAAATCACCGAGGGGCCCAAATATATCGCTTTTCCCGTTAGGGTAAAAGGAACAAATAAACTTTGACTCATATGCTTGTATCCTTTACTCATCAAATCACGCACAATAATGCCAAAAAGCCGAGACAAAAGAACCCGATCGATCAACGGAATCTCCCGATACTTGAGACTCTCGACTCATTTTTTCACCAAAACATCTGTAAAATAGATATCACTTTTAGACCTACAAACAATGAAAATTGTTCGTTCAAAAAGAGGGGGAGAAGAAGGGGGAAAAGACATGGAACCAGGAAAGCAAAACCCTACCGTCGGCAACAATAGAAAACTTCGGCATCTTTCCCCGCACTCTCCAAGCTGTACTCATCTTAGCCCCAACCAGCACGTACTCCGGGAAATCTTCTCCGACCACAAGGAAAGATCGAAGAACTTTAGCAATTTCTTCCTTAGTCAGGAAGACAGTGAACGCCTAGTCGGAAATGGGTTCGGTGCGCCACTTCATTGCACCAACTCGGTCTCGGTTCATCTAGATGAACCGGCTCGCCCAATTTTTCGCCGACCCCTTCTGATCCGTAACGATGATGTGACTGTACTTGAGAACACAGAAAGTATAGTTTTTGCTAGAGGAGGCCGACGAAAACTGTAGAAATGGCGAAACACCCAAAGATATGGTTCAATGGCGTCTGCCCGAGACAAAAGCTCAAAGCAAACTATATTGTTCACCCAATTCGAGACCAACTGACATATATGAACCTTGTAGTGGTCGATGACTTCATGAAAAAAGTCATATGTGGGCAGCCGATAACCAGCGTCAAAGTGCTTCAAATACGCACCGACTTTTTCGGCCGGCGGACGAGAGATAACCGCATCATCGGTGGGGATCTCGACACTGTCTTCCGGTTTGAAACCATACCGGGACACCAAGGAGTCATAGTATTCCGACGCCAAGGACGCTTCCATGACAAACACATACTTAGATGACAAAAACAAAGGAGATGAAGAAGGAAGAAGAGAAAATTGAAAGACGAAGAAAAGGGAAACTGAAAGGGTTAATAAACGAAGACCACAGGCGGGAAATTCGAAAACCCTAAGAACCGCTTAATAATAACTGACGCCATTTGAAAACGGTCACGTCAGCGCTAACAGAGCCAACAAGACGATGACAAGCCAGATGCTAGTCCCAGCTATCATCACTAGCCTTGCTCACGTAATAATACCTAAGACTAGGGAGGCTTGATAGCGTTCCATCTGGCAATATCCAAGCGCGCTCCTAGGGAACTCCCCAAAGACGAGAGTCTACCTCTTTCCAAGATGGAACATCCCATGCCAGAAGGATTTCCAGACTGGCCGATGAATGTAAGTCGCACACCGGAAAGTCCAGCCTAGAATGGACGTTGCAACAAGCCCTCTCATACGTATGATATCCGTACCCAACAGAGATCGTGTGCCTCCCACGTATCGTACCTAGACCAATAGGAGACGTGGCAGGCGACAAGGGGCTGACCACCCAATCAGCACACTTGTACCCTCCTGCCCTTGCAGACGTCCTGTCGGCCAAAGCCAGACTTGTCTCACCTATAAAAGCCCTCACAGGTCTCACGCTAAAGGGATCACATCCTTTCACATTATACACATACTATTCCCCTCTCGCCGGAGAACTTACTTACGCATCGGAGCGTGCTTCTAGGACCTCCTCCCAGAGAGGGCTGACGGCCTTTCTTTTCTCGTGATTGTGTTCCAGGTCCAAGTCCATCTGATCACCTACATCCTCCCTTGACGATTACGGGAGCTGAGCAAGCATCATATATATATATATATATATATATATATATATATATATATATATATATATATATATATATATATATATATATATATATATATATATATATATATATATATATATATATATATATATATATATATATATATATATATATATATATATATATATAATTTTCTCCATGATGAGCCGAAGGGGTGGCAATTTCCGGCAGAATGAGAGTTTTCGCCGGCGGGTTTTCCGGTGGGTATCCAAAGGAAGTGTTCAGCGAGACGGGTCTGGAAAGAAGTGGATCTTCAGTGAAGCAACAACCTACTTTGTCTCTAACCTGCCTAGAGACTGGAGTAGAGAAGAAATCAGTAAAGAGCTTGAGAGATTGGGGATGTTAGTTGACTTTTTCATACGTCATCGATTGGATAAACATGGATTTAGATTTGTTTTTGTAAGGTTCAATAGAGTCCAAGACGCCAAGAAGAAAGAGGAGATGCTCAATAGAATATGGCTGGGGAGTTTCAAGTTATACGCTAGAATAGCCAGATATGATAGAGAGGAGAAGATTCAATCTTGTCGAATGCCACAGGAGAATAAAAGCTTTGATAAGGCAATAAGTGTTAGGAGGCCAGATGTGTCTTTTGTAGATATAGTTAAAGGTAACAAATAGTCGAAGCTGGAGGTCCTGATGAAGCATGATGGAGTAGAACAAAAGAAGGATTCCCAAGTCAAATCAGTGACGATTAATTCAGACGAAGTTAAGGAGATTGCAAAAGGGTTAAAGAATAAAATGGTGGGAGAAGCAAAATATCTCAGTAATCTCAATTTTATTACTAACTTGTGTGCTGCAGAAGGTTTGAATGAGAGAATGGTGAAGTACTTGGGCGAGCTTTGGGTTTTATTTGATACTAGAACAGAGGAGGAGGAGGAGAAACTCCTTTCAAGTCACGAAATCCAGGCGTGTTTCAAGACGATGAAGAGATGGGATGATAAGTTCAACGTATTAGATATAATAGCCTGGTTAAAAATCGAAGGAGTTCCGATTCATGCATGGTTCCCGAACAGTTTCATTAAAATCGGGAGGCTTTGGGGGGACGTGATAATTACAGACCCCTGCAGTGAGTCTCGTAGAGATCGATCCTCTGGAAAAATATGCATCAGAACTAAGCATTTGGATGTTATTAGCGAGTCAATTGTCTTAATCTTAGGCAACCAAAAGTTTACAGTGAGAATCATCGAAATAGAGGGAGAGTTGAAAGGCTTTGAAGAAAAATTTGATTGCAAAAACGTCGTTGAAAAGGAAATCGAAAATCCATTAAATTCCGACGAGGAGGAGGAATTTGTATCATCGGACGATAAGGTGTCGGAAGAATTTTCCGATGAAGAAGGTGTTAGGAACCGGACCGGGTATATGCAGCGAAAATACACTATCACACACACAAACTCACGCAAATAAAACAAGAAGAACACAAGGATTTTTACGTGGTTCGGATTCGGTGCAAATCCTACGTCCATGGGCTACAACAAGAGAAATCTTATTAATACTCACAAGATTACAGTTTATAACTCTTGTTTTGAGCTCAAGTGGTGCATCTAAAACTCAAGTGAAGCTCCCTATTTATATACATTTGAGTGTGTATATAATATACATATATCAATGTGAATGTGGAGTTGTTTTTCAACATATTCACCAACCCTTTGAATATTGCTTCACCAACCTTTGAAAGAAAAAAAAAATCTTCACCAACCAAATATTCACCTAACAATCTCCCACTTGAAGATTTTTAACATCTCTCATTAATCTCCTAACATAACCAGCCTTCCAAGCTTCCAGTTCCGAAGAACAAGCTAAGACCCAATCAAATTCTCTTAGTTGTAGCCGCCCCTCTCATCAATTACTAGAAGGGCCAGTTGAAGCTCCCACAAGCTCCAACTCAGTCGTAGCCAATCCCGCTACCGACTCATCCTCTGTCTCAACTGGTTTGGACACTCCACCAGCTCCAGAGATACACCGAGGACCACTAACACTCTCCAAACTTTGCAAACTTCCAACAGGAGAGTATTTTTCAGTCTTAGTCTTCAAAACCCAACGACTCTTTGTAACTGTACCCGGAACACACCCCATGCTCCCACTGTCACAAAATACCCTGAATGGTTTAGACTTTCTGACTCGTTCAGCTAACATCCCCTTGGCTCCAGAATTCATGTTTGCAAAAATGAACTCTCTTAGCACTAGATTTAGCGAACCAGATTTTGTCATGCTTAACGGGGACGGTCATACTTCCCTCAGCAGGTGCCTCAACCATATATAATGACCCACGCTTCATACCTTGAGCAATCACCGAATTTCCATTGACCACCCTCCATTTACAACCACCAAACCTTAGTTCCAGTCCTTGTTTATCCAGCTGACCAACAGAAATCAATTTCCTCTTCAGCTCCGGAATCACCCTGACATTGTTCAGGTTCCATGTAGTTCCTAATGAAGTAACCAGATCAATATCTCCCATGCCCGATACTTGAAGCATCTCGTCATTTGCTAACAGTACCTTCCCAAAATCTCCTTCTTTTAGATTCACCATCGTTTCTCCGTTGTCCATGGCGTTAAACGAAGCCCCTAAATCTATGACCCAAGAGTCTACAGAACTTTCCATACTTAGTATCAGTGCATCATCCTCAGACACACCCTCAGCACCAGCAATGTTCAATTCTTTCTTTGGACATTGACTCTTAACATGTCCCACCTCCTGACAGTTCCAGCACTTCACATTCTTCCAAGTTCTAGATGAACTTCTTCCCCGACTCCCACTGCTCCCACTATTCCTGTTATTCCCTCTACCTCTTACGATATTTAATAACTCAGAAGAAGACGAGCCACCTTGATTCTTGCATCTGGTATCCTCGCCTAGAACCAAATCTCGAACCCCTTCAAACGTCGTACCACTGGTCCCCACGGAACTCATAACAGCAGTAACTATTCCTGAACAGCTATCAGGTAGTGAAGCTAGTAGCAGTGAAGCTTGAGTCTCATTATCAAATTTAATTCCCACAGATGATAATCTGGACAGAATTGAATTTAGATTGTTAATTTTAAAAGTAACAGAACTTTCCTCATTCATCCTTGTAGTGAATAACTCCCTCATCAAGAACACCTTGTTAGCCGCCGACGGTTTCTCATACATGTTCGTCAGAGCATCTATCATACCACGCGCTGTGGTTTCCTTCATGATGTTGAAAGCGACGCTCCTTTCCAACGACAATGTAATAACCGCCTTAGCTTTCTTGTCCATTGAGTCCACGCATCTTCAGCAGCTTTTTCCATTTTCTCCGGTTTGTCTCCAAGTACCACGTCCAAATATTTCTGACACAGCAATGCTTCTAATTGCATTTTCCACCAGCTAAAGTTAGAACCCTTGAACTTCTCGATTACAACCTTTTCTTCAGCCATTACGACAAACAAGAGACAAATATTTTATAGTACTTTTGTGTGATAGAAAGTACCCTTCAAAGTACCGAGATACCTTTAATACGATTAATAGAAATTAGTTTCTGATGTGGAAGATCAGACAAAACTGCAACCACATAGCATACTCTAATTTCTAAAACCGAGATCTCCTCCGAAACCCAAAGCTCTGATACCAGTTGTTAGGAACCGGACCGGGTACACGCAGCGGAAATACACTATCACACACACAAACTCACGAAAATAAAACAAGAAGAACACAAGGATTTTTACGTGGTTCGAATTCGGTGCAAATCATACGTCCACGGGCTACAACTAGAGAAATCTTATTAATACTCACAAGATTACAATTTATAAATCTTGTTTTGAGCTCAAGTGGTGCATCTAAAACTCAAGTGAAGCTCCCTATTTATATACATTTGAGTGTGTATATAATATACATATATCAATGTGAATGTGGAGTTGTTTTTCAACATATTCACCAACCCTTTGAATATTGCTTCACCAACCTTTGAAAGAAAAAAAAATCTTCACCAACCAAATATTCACCTAACAGAAGGAGAAGGGTCGAGCTTTGATTTTGTTGTCTAAGAAACTGCAATCATTGAGCAATTCACGGCGGTGAATTGTGAATTGGAGAACGAAAAAGAAGTGAAAATATCGAGAAAGTTAAAGATGTGCACCATTTTGATCCAACGGTAGAAATTAAAATATCTGGAGTGGGTACAGAAGTGGGTGAGCAACAAAAGGAGGATCCGGACATTGCTCCGACCCAAGAAGACCCATTAAGCAGAAAAAAGTGAATTACTCCGGAACGAGCCTGAGCCCAATCCAAATAACTTAGCCCAAGAGCAAGATACGTAGAACCAAGGCCTTTTGGATGGATGTTCAGAATCTCTTAAAACCCTCCTTTCCAGAAAACGCCCATAAAAGAGAAATTAAAACTTTTACACAAAGAAAGCAAAATCGAAAATAGGGAACCGTTGACTTTTCCTGGTGAGCAATGGAAGAAAAATCTTACACAATTATCCCCACGTGTTACTTGGACTCAAGACAAAAGAAGAAACGCTACATCGAAGTATTCAAGCAATTCTAATGGGAGTGGAGAAAAGAATTTGGAACAATCCTTGTCGGAAAATGGCGTTTCGACTAGGATCGATGAAATCAGCGAAGTTTGTGGTTTTACGAGGAGCAGATCTCAAGGAAAAGGTAGAAATCTACGCGAGAAGGTTAAAAAGGGAGGATCATCTAAATCTCAATGAATATATTATCACTTAATTCTAACGGTTTTGGAAAAGGGGATTTCAAGGTTAGTTGGATCCATAATTTAATTTGTGAATTCAAGTCCTCCATTGTCGGTATCCAAGAGACTAAGAGAAAAGATATTTCAGATATGTTTGTGAAGAAAATTTGTGGAAGTTGTGATTTTGAATTTACTTCTGTTAATGGGATTGGGCGTGGAGGTGGTATTCTTAGCATCTGGAAAAAAAACTTTTTTTAAAGGACAATATCATTTGCAGGGAAGATTGCATTATAGTTCAAGGCAGATGGATTGAAAAAAACGTTCCCCTTTGTTTCTTTAATGTGTATGCTAGTCAAAGTCCCTCAAAACGTGTGGAATTGTCGAACTTCATCTCTGCTGTCCTTGATAGTTGGCAAGGAGGTGCTGTCATTTTTGGAGACTTCAACGAGGTCTGCGATGCAAGTGAAAGGAGGGGCTCCCAGTTAGATATTGGTGTGACTAGGAATTTCAATGAGTTCATATCTAATAACAACCTTACTAATGTCAAGAATGGGGGCTCAAAATTTACCTGTATAAAAGGAGGAGGGTCTAAAATGTCAAAACTGGACAGGTTCCTTATCAATAATACTTTTGAAGATGTTTTTCCTAATGTGGAAGCGGTGTCTGAGATTAGACTGCTTTCTGACCATAAACCTATCATTCTAAAACAAGCCTTCAGAAATAATGGAAATATTCCATTTAAGCTGTACAACTCCTGGATGGACGAGGATGGTTTTGAAGAGATGGTGTGCAAGGTATGGTCAGACTATGAGCCGTAGACTATGAGCCGGTAGGAAATCATAAGAAAATCTTTGCTGTGGCGTTAAAGTTAAGAGCAGTTAAGAATAAAATCAAGGAATGGAAGCAAGATAAGGATAGAAAAGCTCAACAAGAATTAAAACAGTGGATTAATCGGATTGAAGCTATAGATAAAATTATTGAAGAGGAAGGGGATTCGTTGTCCTTGTTTCAAGAGAGACTCGATTTGACAAGCAAAGTTAGAGATAAAGAAAAAGGATCTAACGAGGATGTTATGCAAAAATTCAAAAACAAATGGTGCCTTGAAGGAGATGAAAATTCTGCCCTCTTCCATAGAAATGTTAATAAGAAAAAGCACGTGTGAAGTATAAAGGGAGTCGAGATCAACGAAGTGTGGGAGGTTGACCCGATGAAAGTCAAGGATTACTTCAAAGAGCATTTCGAGAATATATTCAAGTAAAATCAGGATTGCAACTGGACACAAGATCTGGGGGACACAACAAGGATTTCAGATAGAGAAAAAACCGATTTAGAGAAAGCTTTTGAGGAAAAAGAATTGAAAGATTCTATTTGGCAATGCGGTTCGAACAAATCTCCTGATCCAGATGGTTTCACTGTGGAATATTTTCGAAAGATTCTGGGAGCTGTTAAAGATGGATCTCTTGGAGGCATTCAATGATTTCGCTGCTTCTTCTAAAATGGGTAAACACTACTTTTATCACTCTAATCCCTAAGGTCCCGAATCCTACTAAAGTGAATGAATTTCGCCCGATAAGCTTGATTTCAAGTATTTATAAAATCCTCTCTAAAATGCTAGCGAACAGATTAAAGAAAGTTCTTCCTAGGATTATTGACAAATCCCAATCAGCTTTCATTAAAAATAGACAAATCCTTGATGGGCCGTTAATTGCTAATGAGGTACTTGATTGGGCGAAAAGGAAAAGAAAAAAGATGTTTATATTCAAATCAGATATCGCCAAAGCGTACGATTCGGTGTCTTGGAAGTATCTCGACTCGATGATGACTCAAAAAGGCTTCGGTTGGAAATAGAGATCGTGGATAAAAGAATGCCTGCAATCTGGTACTTCTTCTGTTTTGGTTAATGGCAGTCCTTCAGCGGAATTCCCTCCTAAAAGAGGCCTACGCCAGGGAGACCCAATCGCCCCCTTTCTGTTCACTCTCATTATGGAGGGTCTAAATTCAGCCATAAAAAAGCTACAGAAATTGGTAGTTAGACAGGGATAGAAGTCGGAAACGATAAGATTTTGCTAACCCATCTTTTCTTTGCAGATGAATCGATGTTTTTTGGAGAATGGTCGGTTGAGAATATTCTTAATCTTGTCTGAATTCTCTTTTGTTTTCAGAAATCTGCAGGTCTTGGAGTGAATTTGGAGAAAAGCAAGCTCTTTGGGATCGACATTGATTCTAACATGGTGGAAGATATGGCGATGATTATCGGCTGCAAAACTGAAAGGATGCCTACTACCTTCTTGGGTTTGCCGATCGGGGTCAACATGCGAGCAAGAAGACCATGGAAGCCCTTAATCGAAAAGTTCAAACAAAGATTGAATAGCTGGAAGATGAAGACTTTATCCTACGGTGGAAGACATACTCTTGCGAGCAACGTTTTGGGGAGCATGGGGAACTTCTTATTTTCATTGTACAGAGTTCCAAGAGGGGTGCTAAAATAGATTGAAGATACGAGAAGAAACTTCTTCTGGGGCAATGATCAGGTGGAGCAAGTGGATTCCAAAAAGAAACAACATCCTCTTTTGGAGAGCTTGTAAAGGCAGGTTGGCAATCAAAGATCGTTTTGCTGTGAAATATGCTGTCAATGGAAGATTGGAGTGCGATGTCTGCAAGGCTGATGCTGAGAGTATTAACCATGTTTTCCTTGATTTCCCCATCGCTAGAGAAGTTTGGTCTAATATTGTAACTTGGTGGAACTTGACAACTAAAGGCATTTCCTCGATTGAAGAAGCTTTAGACTGGATTGAAGGCGAAGGAGATAACCCAAAGGAGAAGAAGGTTCTTTTTGTGATAGGCGCTGCTACTCTTGTTCATCTTTGGCAAAACAGAAACGAAACCACGTTTTTGGATAAAAGGAGAAGGGCGGCTGATATTTTTACACACATTCAACGAGAATCATTCATTTAGATTGATAGTAGAGCTTCTAAAATCAAGCTTAATACGTATCTTTGGCTAGTTTAGATTAGCTTGTAAAATGTAATTGCTTGTTGTTTGGTGTGCTCTAGCTCCTGGCTGGTGCTGCCCGCCCTTTCTTGGTTTTTAATAAACGTTGCCTTTCAAAAAAAATATGTATATATATATATATATATATATATATATATATATATATATATATATATATATATATATATATATATATATATATATATATATGTATGTATGTATGTATGTATGTATGTATGTATGTGTATATATATATATATATATATATATATATATATATATATATATATATATATATATATATATATATATATATATATATTATTTTTATTTTTTTATTTTTTTGAAAGGCAACTTGGATTAAAATGGGCAAAACCCCAGCAAGGAGCTGGAGCAAGCCAACAGGAGATTACATGGGATTATACTATATATATATATATATATATATATATATATATATATATATATATATATATATATATATATATATATATATATATATATATATATATATATATATATATATATATTTATACACATACATATACACACACACACACACACACACATATATATATATATATATATATATATATATATATATATATATATATATATATATATATATATATATATATATATATATATATATATATATATATATATATATATATATATATATATATTCTTTCGACAATCAAGATATGAAACAAATACATTGTTTTAATCATATTCCTTATCGGAAAACAAAAAGAACAATACAAATTTTGGATGATTTAATTAACTACAGCATGAGGTTATTTATGATGGAATTAGTTTTGAATAAAGAAAAACAGAAATCATTGTTTATTTAGGATGGAAACTACGTTTGTGATAGCTTTAAACGCTCCATAAAATCATTAATTAAATTAGATAAATGACTAATGATTTAAAACTGTGAAGATTAATAAAACTAATTGGTTAAATAGATTTTGCCTATGCTACTCACGTTGGCTTTTTATGTAGAAATATTAAATAATAATTCGTTAGAGTTAACAACTTTTTACTCATTTAAGGTAGTTCATTAATATTTAATGTTAATGTATATTGTCAACTTTTTACTTATTCTAATTTAGGAACTATTAAATTAAAAATATTAAACCAAGTTATCTTTGTAATCTTTAATGTTATAGTATATTTTTTTTCATTAATCTTATTAGTTTACAAATCAAATTATCGTTTGTCTCATAAATTAATACATAATGCTAAAGAATAGTAATAATAACTTTTATAAGTGTCAATTGAGTTACATAAGTTTTCAATTTCTGTTGAGTTTTAATAGTTAATAACTTTCAGATGGAATATGAGGAGCTTTGACGTTAAAAGAAATACTTCAATATAATTAATCTACTTTAAATTTTATTGTAAGTGTTTATTGGTCTTATGGGAATATTTAAGAGTTGTAATATTAAATGAAATAATTTAGTGCGATTTATCAATTTTTTTACTTAGGTCTTTTCCGTTATAGTTGGTTAAAGTCTATATAGGAAGTTGAAAAGTTATAATATTTAAACAATAGTTCTTTGTAACTAAGAACTTTTTACTTATGTTAGTTCATTACCAATAAAACTAAAAAATTTCACAATTAAGATTTCAACTATACTATGAATTCAATTTCTTAATTTAACCATTATCTGATGAAAGTTTCATATTGTTTATTTTATGATATAAATTAACAAATTTCATTACTTTTTCTGATGTTTTTAGAACGAATGGAAGGAGGTCCTAGCTGATAAAACAAAAGGAGGGTTGTGGATTGGGTCGATGGATGACCTTAACAAAGCTCTTCTCGCCAAGTGGTACTGGAGATACAAAATCGAGAGTAAGGCTATTTGGGTAAAAATAGTCAACAACATCCATGGCAAATTACATAGTTTTGATAAAAAGATAGAATTAAAAGAGGGGTAACGTGGAAACAAATTGTCAAGACGTGGGACAGTATGAAGGAAGAAGCGTTAGACCCTACATTGTTTGTTAAACGAAAAATTTGTTAATGGTAAAGAATCGAGCTTTTGGACAGATTGGTGGAACGGGGAAATTACTTTTGACTTAAAATTCCCTAGGGCCTTCAAGCTTGACCCAAACAAATATGATACTGTTCACGAAATACTTAATGGAGATAGGAATAAATAGAACTGGAAAGATTCAATCAGAGATGGCAGATTTAAAGAAGAAATAGAAAATTTATTATCTCGGTTTTCTTCATTCACTCTCACGGATAAAGATGATTGCTGGCACTGTCCCGATGGCCCTAAAGATCAATTTACTGTGGCTTGGATGCGAAAAAAAATGATTGATAAGAACCAAGTGATAACAGGTAAAAACAGGTGGAGCAAGTGGATTCCAAAAAGAAACAACATCCTCTTTTGGAGAGCTTGTAAAGGCAGGTTGGCAATCAAATATCGTTTTGCTGTGAAATATGCTGTCAATGGAAGATTGGAGTGCGATGTCTGCAAGGCTGATGCTGAGAGTATTAACCATGTTTTCCTTGATTGCCCCATCGCTAGAGAAGTTTGGTCTAATATTGTGACTTGGTGGAACTTGACAACTAAAGGCATTTCCTCGGTTGAAGAAGCTTTGGACTGGATTGAAGGCGAAGGAGATAACCCAATGTAACACCCGGTTTCTCATATTGAGGTCACACTGTTAATTTAAATCAAAATAACTATCATTTAGGTGCAATCCTCAAGGATGAGTAACAAGTTTTACAAGATACTATCAAAAGCATAGTATAAGTGCTTATTTACATACAAGAAGTTTCATACTAGTTTTCTCAAAAAAACCGAATGTTTACAAAAGACTAAGTTTATCAAGAAAGTAAGTCCAAGTCCAAAGTCCATATCCTTTCAAGCTAACCCTCCGTGATGCGTTTCCCACGATCTGCACTTCCAGAACCTAACATAATTAACATTATCAAACAATATATGAGCCTTGAGAGCTCTATGAGTAGTTAAGGTTTAATTGGACAGCAGTTGCCCATCATCTCATTCACATCTTTCTCAATGAATCATCTTGATCCTCAATATATACTCATAATGAGGTTCATCTACCCAAAACACTCATAATTGGTATACTCAACCAATTTCAAAACAATTTAAGTCATACTCCTTTCTGCAATAATCATCCAAACCAACACATAGTTAATCTATTAATAACTACTCACCTGTTGTGGAATCGATGTGTGGAACTCCTGCACCTCGTGTATGCTCCTGCCTAGCCTTAGCTGTAGCATAACAACTCATTTTCATTACTCAAGTTAAGAATAATCTTAATCACACTCAATATTAATCATAATCAAGGAACTTGTATCATTGAAACAAGTTACAATCAAAAGATAACAATAATATCACAGTTGTAACCTTCAATTTCATCACTTAAACACATGTAACCCTTGGAACACAATATAAACACTTCACTAGCTCGATTTCATAGTTAGAACTCTTTTATACTAACTATTCCACATCATTTAACTCTAACTTTAACCAAATCTCAGGTGGCTCATCAAAACCACAAGGAATCATCTCAATTCCAAAGATTCAACCGTCAAAACAAGATAAAAATCAAAGAGCATTACCTTTCAAGCTCAAGGAACTAATCTCTAGCTTCAATTCGTGAAAGATAGGCTCAAATCTCGACTTAGAAGGTTTAGAGATGGTTTTCTAGGGTTTTGAGAGGTTTTAGACGAAAAGGGTTTTAACCCCAAATGAAGCAAAATCGTATTTTTAAAACAGATCTGTGCGATTACACGGCCCGTGTAAAAATTACACGGCCCGTGTAATTTACGGTATGAGATTGGAATTTGGTCTACAGAACTACATGACCTGTGTAGATATTACACGACCCGTGCTGCACACTTTACACGACCCGTGTTAATGTTACACGACCCGTGTAATTCACGGTATGCAATTGAGTTTTAGTCTCTAGGCTTACACGACCCGTGTCAATATTACACGACCCGTGTAACTCACGGTATGCACAAAACATTCACAAGGGACTCCTACACGACCCGTGTAACTCCAACACGACCCGTGTAACCCCTTTTTAGCAATTTTCAACCTCAAACTTCTACCAGATGAGATTTTAACTACCCAAACTCATACAATAGCCTAATAAATCTTAATTACACTAAGATTAACTCAAAATCTCAAAACTTCAATAACACGGTATTACACCCAAAGGAGAAGAAGGTTCTTTTTGTGATAGGCGCTGCTACTCTTGTTCATCTTTGGCAAAACAGAAACGAAGCTACGTTTTTGGATAAAAGGAGAAGGGCGACTGATATTTTTGCACACATTCAACGAGAATCATTCCTTTAGATTGATAGTAGAGCTTCTAAAATCAAGCTTAATACAAATCGTTGGCTAGTTTCTCCTAGATTAGCTTGTAAAATGTAATTGCTTGTTGTTTGGTGTGCTCTAGCTCCTGGCTGGTGCTGCCCGCCCTTTCTTGGTTTTTAATAAACGTTGCCTTTCAAAAAAAAATGTATGTATATATATATATATATATATATATATATATATATATATATATATATATATATATATATATATATATATATATATATATATATATATGTATGTATGTGTATATATATATATATATATATATATATATATATATATATATATATATATATATAATTTTTATTTTTATTTTTTTTGAAAGGCAACTTGGATTAAAATGGGCAAAACCCTAGCAAGGAGTAGGAGCAAGCCAACACGAGATTCCATGGGAGTCTACTATACATACATATATATATATATATATATATATATATATATATATATATATATATATATATATATATATATATATATATATATATATATATATATATATATATATATATATATATATATATATATATATATATATATATATAGGGAAAGGTTCAAATGAGAACCATTAAAAAGTTAAGAACCGTGAGAACTAATCTCGGCCCTTGACGCAATTCATGGGAGGGTTGTATATATATGGAGTTTAACAAGTGTGAACGCGTTGTAGACGATCAAACCCCATAACCATTAGATCAAAATAAAGTGTGGTTTTGATTAGTTCTTATAGTTCTCAATCTTTTAATGGTTCTCATTTGAACCTATTCCTATATATATATATATATATATATATATATATATATATATATATATATATATATATATATATATATATATATATATATATATATATATATATATATATATATATATATATATATATATATATATATATATATATATATTCTTTCGACAATCAATATATGAAACAAATACATTGTTTTAATCATATTCCTTATCGGAAAACAAAAAGAACAATACAAATTTTGGATGATTTAATTAACTACCGCATGAGGTTATTTATGATGTAATTTGTTTTGAATAAAGAAAAACGGAAATCATTTTTTATTTAGGATGGAAACTATGTTTGTGATAGCTTAAAACGCTCCATATAATCATTAATTAAATGAGATACATGACTAATGATTTAAAACTGTGAAGATTAATAAAACTAATTGGTTAAATATATTTTGCCTTTCCTACTCACGTTGGTTTTTTAAGTAGAAATATTAAATAATAATTCGTTAGAGTTAACAACTTTTTACTCATTTAAGGTAGTTCATTAATTTTAATGTTAATGTATATTGTCAACTTTTTACTTATTCTAATTTACGAACTATTAAATTAAAAATATTAAACCAAGTTATCTTTGTAATCTTTAATGTTATAGTATATTTTTTTCATAAATCTTGTTATTTTACAAATCAAATTATCGTTTGTCTCATAAATTAATACATAATGCTAAAGAATAGTAATAATAACTTTTATAAGTGTCAATTGAGTTACATAAGTTTTCAATTTCTGTTGAGTTTTAATAGTTAATAACTTTCAGAAGGAATATGAGGAGCTTTGACGTTAAAAGAAATGCTTCAATATAATTAATCTACTTTAATTTTTATTGTAAGTGTTTATTGGTCTTATGGGAATGTTTAAGAGTTGTAATATTAAATGAAATAATTTAGTGCGATTTATCAATTTTTTTACTTAGGTCTTTTCAGTTGTAGTTGGTTAAAGTCTATATAGGAAGTTGAAAAGTTATAATATTTAACAATAATTCTTTGTAACTAATACTTTTACTTATGTTAGTTCATTACTAATAAAGCTAAAAAATTTCACAATAAAGATTTCAACTATACTATGAATTCAATTTCTAAATTTAAACATTATCTGATGAAGGTTTCATATTGTTTATTTTATGATATAAATTAACAAATTTCATTACTTTTTTTGATGTTTTTAGAACGAATGTATTGATATAAGATAATCTATTACTGATACATCAAATTTTTGATTTGTTATATAAAATTGTTATTTTATAGTTGATGACAATGACTTAGATATTTTTTTTTAATAAAACACATTCATTATTATTTGAACCACAAAATTTTGTTCCTGCGCAATGCGCAAGTATTCCCCTAGTATGTATATTAGAAAATAAGTATTTTTACTCTAACCATATTTAATTGAAACCACCAACTTTTCAACTTCATTTTCAATTAATACATTAAATCTTTTATTATTCTAATTCAAATATTAACTCTTTTTTATTTTAATTTTAATATTAACTCTTTATTATTTGACATAATATTACTAATTTGTTAATTCAAATATGTTACTGAATCCAAAACGTAAATTAAATATTGTTTATTTGAAACACCCACTTAATCTAATATACTTACTTTAATCAATGATTTTTACTATTTAATTATAAGTACAATAATTTGATTAAATAATCACATATATGTTTATAGTGTTGGTAAACTTAAATATATCATATTAAATAAATAACTTGTCATGCTAATTAAATGTTATATACAATCGAAATAAATACTTTTATTCTAACCAGACAACTCAGTTTTAAAGGCTATATTTCTTACTTATTTATTTAAAGATATGTTATATTATTATTTTTATTACAAATTAAAAAGACGGATGAAAAAAGTATAACTAACA
Source organism: Cichorium intybus (assembly GCA_023525715.1). Taxonomy (NCBI): domain Eukaryota; kingdom Viridiplantae; phylum Streptophyta; class Magnoliopsida; order Asterales; family Asteraceae; genus Cichorium; species Cichorium intybus. The sequence goes on along the minus strand of CM042016.1, from coordinate 89,118,472 downwards.
TAATTAAATAAACAAATGGATTAAAAAATTAAATTGTATTCAAATATTTACAATCTCTAAATCATTAATAATTATAATATAGTTATTTTATTTGAACATACCGCAATTTTTCAAATGATTTAGTATCAATAACTTTTTTTAATCATAAGTAGTAGTTTTTAAGAGTATTTTTTTAACGTTCTGATAGTAATAAGAGGTTGTTAAAAAACAGTAAAAATCGTTAATATTTTAAATAATTATCATAATCGAATTTAATATATGGTCAAATAAGTACATTTAAAATTAATTAATTATAACAATAATTAAAAGTAATATTAAATCAAGAATTATGCTTAATTTAATTAATACACAAGCCGCATATTAAGCTCATTGAGTAATATTAGTCAATATACTTGCAATTTTATATATCAAGTTAGTGTTAGAATTATTATTTTATAATGTCAGTGACATATATAATCATTTTCAACAACGCATTTGTTAAAGATTTAACTATATAACTTTCACTTACATAACGTGTATATATAGTTCCAAACAGTTTATAAAGATTCATAAGTTTGTTCTCTAACTATTTTTTTAGAGCGGAGGCCCCTGTAGTTTTGTTTGATGGTCCCGTGATTTCATTTAGTTTCACATTTAGTGTAAACTTATTATTTTACCTTAACTTTATTTTACTATAAAGTTTGTCATTATTTGTATTTATATTACTTTTTTTTTATGATAAAACTAACATTGATCAACGACCTGACCTAATACATAGCCCTTTCCTTTCCTTCCCAAATCCTCCTATCGACTCTACCCAACCTATTCCTTTTCTTCGTTGACTCTCTTTGATGTCGCTGCCTTCACCTCTTTACCCTTCCATCAATCTAAAATATATCTTCAATTGACCAAAACAAAAAGATAAAATAATTAAAACAAAGAAGACAAAAGAACTAAAAGCATAGGGTTGTCGGAGGGTAAAAGCAAAAGATTGAACATAACTAAAACAGAAGAGGGTCACTATGGGAAGTTGCAGGTGGATACTTAATGAACAATTTCTTGAACTAAAAGTAGAGGAAGTGGCCAACGCAAATTTATGGTCAATCTAAATTATATTTTCATTGTTAATATTGGAATTAATTTGATCGATTTTATTGATAATATAACAATATGGATGGAGATGGTGGATTGAGTTTGTAATTTGTTGGACAGTTTCTAAGCCTAACATCACTTAAAGGCTCGAGTTCGATTCCAACTAAATGACACGTTCTGAATTTTGAAGCTTCTAGTTCAGACTAAAGCCATGTTTCTTTTTCTTTTTTCAAGTCAAGTCCCGAATTGATAAATGATGTTTAATGGATAACGATATCTGAATGAATACAATATTGATGATATACTATTTTATTTTTGGACTAAATAAACTATGTAAATCTAAATAAATGACTATCATACCCTCATGTTTAAACTTGACAAAGAACAAATAACCATTTAGTTAATAATTGTTACAAATTAAATTGTACATGCTCACATTAAAATATTTAAAATCATTAGAAATTTAAAAATAGCATGATTAATAACTTAAAATGAACATAATTTTAAAGTAAGTTAGAATAACAAAATTAAACTTAAGCAAACAATATTTAAATATATATAATGAATCAAACAAAATAACCACCCAATATATATATATATATATATATATATATATATATATATATATATATATATATATATATATATATATATATATATATATATATATATATATATAATAGTGAATAACTCAATATATAAGTATAACATATACTTGATTATTTATAATTTGCAATATAAATATGATGTTCATTGGGAAGGAAGGGTAATTCAGTAAAATTAAATACAAAATCATGACTTAATGTTAATGACACATATTTCCTAACTTACAGCATTAAGATTTTTTTAGCATCAAGTAATAAAAAAAGCAACCACATATAGTTGAACCACTAAATTTGTTATGCATTAATTTCATTAAGTGAAAAAGAAACACCACTATGAAGAGTAACTTCGAAAATTATGGAACATTTTGCTTGTTAGATAGCATACCACAAAGCCCATTTGTTGGTTTGAGTAGGTGATTGTAAGTCTATTTACTATTCCTATTAATTAAAAAATTAAATATAAAAGATATTATACAAAGATGTAAAAATGATTTTATATTTATGAATTTTTGTAAACCTTGGACATTAAGCTAATAGACGTACCACAAAACATACCACCACCCTCCCCATCACCAACCCTTCCACCCTTCATGTTGGAGGGCATATCACCACCCAACACCCGGAGAGAGAAAGAGAAAAGGAGAGAGAGAAACGAAAGAAAATAGGGGAGAAGAGCCCCTTGCCCGACCATCGTTTTTGCTCTGCTCGGTGCTTGAGCCACCGTTGAGCTCCATGTTGACCACCGAGAGGCCACTAGCCTGTTATGTTGTATAATATTAGTAATTTTGGCCTAAAATAAAATTAGACCCATTGTTGTTCCTAGAAACTTCCTGTTCTTCCCTCTTTTTCTCCGACAGTTTTTGTTCCCCCTTCGGCTAATTGACCTCTATGTTCGCCACGTGCTCCAGTGTCGGCTAGTTTTCCACCTCTAGTGGTTGAATATCAACCGGTTGGGGAACCTAATTTTGCTACATTTGAAGCTCTAATTGTCGTAATTCTTGCTCATATGCCTAGCTAGCATGAAGAAGACCGAGGGTTAGAAACTTACTACATCGTTGTTGGCGTCGACAATAGAGATAATCAGAACATGTGCGTCTTTTATCAAACCTCCTGACTTAGAAACTCTATAGATGATAGTGTCGCTATCCACTAACGTTAGCGACGCTAACCCCGAAGATTCCAACATCCTTGTTAAGCACTTAATATATTAAGACAAAGGCTACAAACTTCTAGGGTTTATCCATTTAGTCTAAGGATTTCTAAAAATACAAACTCTAGGGTCATGCATGCCCCATGCATGAAAAATCCAAGATCTAGGTCAAAGGAATCCCAAAACACTTAGCAAAGCTCATATGGACTCCAGAGGGCTTGAGCATGCCCTCTTCTAAGGCTCAAGCGCTCTAGAAAGTATAAAAGTTGACCCAATGCACTGGAGTTCTCTAAACTACAAGGATATAACAATTATGGACCAAGAACAATCGTATATAACCCTAAATTCCTAAACCTAAGAAGAAAACCATCAAGAAAGGATCTTTATCTTACAGAGGTCCAAAAGCTAAGGAGTAAGCTGAAACTTGACTATAGGAACTTCCCTTGACACGAAGCTTCCTTTCTTCTTCTCCAAGCAAGCTTTAAAACCAAGAAAATGGAGCTAGAAACAGCAAGAGAGGCTTGGGTTATAGATTAGGGTTTGTTTAGGTAGTGGAGGCTGATAATGGACGGTCTCTTAGGTTTAAGTGTCTTTAAATAGGGCTCAAGGCCCGAAACCTAGGTAATGCGCATTTATGAACAACTCTGGGTAATGCCCACTCATTTCCTCCTCGGACTCCCAAGTCCACTTTGACCCCTTCCAGCGCTGCCACTGCACCTTCACCACATCGATCACCTTCTTATGCAAGGCCTTTGTCTTCCTCTCTAATATCGCGAGGGGTAGCTCCACATAACTCAGGTACTCATCCACATGAATATCCTCCAAGGGCACCACTGCTGACTCAATTGTTATACACTTCCGTGGCTGTGAGATATGGAAAATGTCGTGGATCAGACTCAGCTACTTGGTGAACTCGAAATGCTAGGCCGCCTTGCCCACACGACCAACAACCCGCTAGGGTCCAATATATCTAGGGCCCGACTTGCCTCGCTTCCTAAATCGAATGACTCATTTCCACGGTGACACTTTGAGAAGAATGAAGTCTCCAACCTGAAAATCTAGATTGGGTCGGCGCCTATCCGTGCAGCTCTTTTGTCGACTCTGCGCTGTCTGCAACCTCTCCCGAACCCTCTGGACGAGCTCTGTCCCCCTAAGCACAACTTCGGTGCCCCCCAATGACATGCTGACCAACCCTGCCCCAACATACCAGGGTCCTACATTTTGTCTCAGACAACATCTCAAAGGGAGGCATACCAGTACTCGCGTAATAATTATTGTTGTAGGAGAAATCAACTAAAGGAAGGTATGAATCCCAACTCCCACCGAAGTCGATAACGCAAACCTGCAACATATCCCATAGAGTCTGAATAGTCCTCTCCCTCTGATCGTCAGTCTGAGGATGATACTCAGTGCTGAAATGGAGTCGAGTGTCCAGTTCCTCATGGAACCTCCTCCAAAACCTGGAGGTACATCAAACATTGTTGTCGGATATCACAAAAAAACTGGTACCCCATGTTGGGTAATCACCTCCTCAACATAGATACCGGCTAACTTCTCTACGGTAGACGTCTCTTGTATTGGTATGAAATAAGCACTATTGGATAATCGATCCATAATAACCCAAATAGTGTCCACATTTGAGAATTCCTCACCAACTTCGCAATGAAGTTCATAGTGATATGCTCCCACTTCTACTTGGGAATCTTCAAAGGCTGGAGCTTGCCATGAGGCCTCTGGTGCTCGGCCTTGACCTTCCGACTGATTAAGCATCTCTCCACATACCACGCCACGTCCTGCTTCATGTCGGGCCACTAATAGTCTTCATGAAGATCCTGATACATCTTTGTCGCTCTCGAGTGGATCGAAAACTTCGACTTATGAGCCTCTTCCAAAGATTTCTGACAGACCTCGCCCATTATAGGAACCCAAACCAACCATATGGCATCAAGAAGTCGTGGTTGAGTCAAAGGCACTGCGATTTCGGAGAATTTTTGAATAAATATTTGGTAGTACCCAGTCAGTCCTAAGAAATTCCTGATCTTGGAGGGAGTATTTAGAGCCTCCCATTGCATCACGGCCTCAACCTTGGCCAAATAAACCATAATACCCTCTTCGTTGACGAAATGTATAAGAAACCGAACCTCCCTCAACCATAAATCACACTTGGAGAACTTTGTATAAAGCTTCTCTCTCCTTAAAGTCTCGAAGAGCTCCTTCAAATGGCTGTCATACTGCTCCTTGGTCCGCAAGTAGACCAAGATATCATCGATAAATACTTTCTATTTAATATTTGTTTTTCAACCCGTGTAATACATGGGTATCTAATCGCTTCTTTAGTACTTCCCACAAATTTTTCCGTATTCTCCTAAAATGTGTTCGCCAAATCTTGAGAATCTTGAATGGCAACTCTATTTCCAAATTTTGATATTTTCCATAACTTTGTGGAATTGCTTCTAAGTATTATTATGTAACCTTAATGGTAACAAATGAGCGTAGAGAATCAGTGTTGTCACCAAGGGAAACATATATTCACCATCAATCATTAGTTCTAAATAAGGATAATGTTGTTCTAAAGCAAAGGATTGTAGTTACAAGCTAAATGCTACAAAATAACAATGGATTCTATATATATATATATATATATATATATATATATATATATATATATATATATATATATATATATATATATATATATATATATATATATATATATATATATATATATATATATATATATATATATATATATATATATATATATATATATATATATATATATATATATATATATATATATATATATATATATAGAGAATCAGGATCGGGTGAGAACTCTTTTTTCGGTGAGCACTCATGAGGACACCTTAAAAAAATTGAAAAAAATATACATCTTGAAATTGTCCAAATATGGAGTCATTTCCTGACCACGAGTTGCCGAATCTCACTATGTTAACACATCTGCAAAAAAAAAGTTGTCAAAGTGTGGATGCTTCCTTTCCTCGTGGGCTTTGGCCTCTAAAATTGTGTACTCTTGAAATTGGGGGGGTTGAAGAAGCCCATTTCAAAGTGGGGTCCATAGACTTTTCCAGCCTCACTTGTGGAACTAACATTAATAGGACAATCGGAAGATGTGAGTAATTTTAGTCGGTTGTCCCATCTTCTTCCTTCATCTCTTACTTCTCTTCATATAGAAGAATTTGAGAAACTGAAATCAATTTCAATGGGACTCCAACACCTCATCTCCCTTAAGCATCTCTCCATTTACAAGTGCCCAAAGACGAGAGATTTACCAGAAAATGTTGCTGCCTTCGCTTTTGAAGTTGGTAATTATTGCATGCCCAAATCTGGAAGAAAGGAGTAGTAAAAGAGGCTTCTACTGGCCCCTCATCTCGCATATCCCCGACATTTACATAATCTGAAGGTATGCTTCTCCCTCTGCCTTTGATAATTTACAAATATAATAAATGTTTTTTCTTTTTTCAATCAACAAAATGCTAATGTTATATCAACCTAAGCATGTCTATAATAATAATATTAATATATTGTTTTGGTGTCAAATGTCAATATATGGTTGCTAACATGGACATAGACATGCAATTGCTTGTTTTTTGTTTTCTAGTTATTTAATATGATTGAAGTTGTGTACATGGAAAGCCCACCATGATCTCCAAAATAATTCAAAATGGTTAACAAGTGTAAATACTGCAATCTTTTTAAGAAAAGCAGCAGATTTGAAATTCTAAAATAGTCTGTGAATTAGGATTGATAGTAGAGTTTGTGTTATTTCATGGAGCTGTATGAGTTAGTTTTTGATATCTTTGTAGTTATTACTGAAAAGTACAATTAAACCATATGAATATGTTTAAATGATGAATTGCGATATAAATATGAGGCTTCCAGATAATATATTCCCTGATAGCTACCTATCACTTTATCGATCTGCAAAAATGTCACTTATTATGTTCTTTATTCAATGATCCATCTCACCTATGAGCAATACTAGCAAAAACCATTACCACCTATTGAAAATTTCGATTTGATTTATTCTGCATCTCTATGTTTGAGATTTAGACTTAAAACAGAATAAAAACAGAGGAGACCATCTACTATTTCAAGACGTCCAAGTCACAACATTTGTATTCTTTGCCATGTAACTTTGACTTTTACTGGCTCCTCATCTCCCATATATATTCCTTAGATTACACAGCTTATAGTATTTATATCATAAAAATATAAATTTGTGATATTTAGTTTTTTTAAGATTAAATTATTTTGAGTTCATTGGGTAGAAAATGAAATGATGTGCATAAATGCAGTGTCATGTAACATGATCGCATTTACATAAACTTTAGTGTTAAAGAAGCTTTTAATTATCGTGAATCAAGTTGTTTCAAAGATTTCATGGATAAATATTTCAGACTCTCATATCCTAATTTCTCCTTCTAATTTTTGTTTAAACTTTCAATTACAGACAAGTGCGAGCAGAAACCGGCACATTCTGTTGGTGATTTTAATGTCACCAGGTCATTTTATGTAATTGGAACTAACATGTGCTAATATATGTTCGGGTATGTGCGGAGTGCACGCATGTATAAGGTCAAATAAATAGTCGGTTCGACGACAAGTCGGGGGTCCGGGGGCAGCGCCCCTAGGCTCAGATTCCATGACTCTTCAGATTCCATGACCTTTCGGATTCCATGACTCTTCGGATTCCATAACCTTTCAGAATCCATGACTCTTCGGATTCCATGACTCTTGGTTTCCATGACTCTTGGTATTCCATGACTCTTGGTATTCCATGAGTCTTGCTATATATACGGCTCTCCTCTTTGAGGAGAGGACACACCCTTTAGCTCTCGTTTTTCATGAAAACTCCCTCAGATCTCCATAGCAATTTGGCTCATGTTTTCTGTGCCTAGATTCGTGAGTGTCCTCTTGGATTAACCTAGGCTGAATTTCTTGTAAACCGGGCATAGGATAGAAATATCAGTTCAGAAAGTGATCTCACGATCCAAGAGCTATCCAGATCTCCACTCAAACCCTAACCAAATTCTAACAATCGAACTGATATTTCCTGTTTCTAGAGATGGCTGAAACAATCCACGAGATGACTACGAAGTTCGAAAAACTGGATAACTTTGAAGGCGTTGATTTCAGGCGCTGGAAGAAGAAGATGCACTTCATACTGACCACTCTTAAAGCAGCATACGTGCTGACTACTCCAAGACCATCCATGCCTGAGGAAGGTGTTGAAGAATCCCTTGAAGGGACCAGGAAGAGATAGAAGTGTGACAACAATAACTACATCTGCAAAGGTCACATTTTGAACGGTATGTCTGATGCTTTATTCGATATCCATGGTGATGCTTTAACTGCCAAGGAATTGTGGGACACTCTTGAATTGAAATACATCACGGAGGATGCTTCTAGTAAGAAGTTCCTGGTTAGTGACTTTAATAATTATAAAATGGTCGATTCAAGGTCTGTCACTAAACAATTCAATGAACTTCTTGGTATTTATGGTCAATTTAAACTGCAAAAAATGCATATGGACGAATCCATTGTTGTTTCAAGTTTGATTGACAAACTTCCACCATCCTGGAAGGATTTCAAACATAACTTGAAACATCAAAAGGAGGAACTGTCAATGGTTCAACTTGCTAGTCATATTGGCATTGAAGAGTCTCTTTGGGCAAAGGATATTGACAAAATAAAAGGAAAGATTGAACCTGGACAGCCCTCTGTTCATATGGTTAAAAACAAACCAAGGAACCCGAACAACAAAGGATATGTCAAACGTAAGCAGGAACATATCCCAAATAACCCCAACAAAAAGAAAAAGGATCTGGTTTGTTGGAGGTGCAATAAGGTGGGACGTTGCAAGCGTGATTGTCGTGTGATTTAGGCAACAATAATGGTGAAACCATGGAGCCAATGGAAGTGTGAACGGGTCTTCAGGCCAAGTTAAAGGAGGTCAGTTATTGACCAACTTTGATAATTCTAAACAGAATTATGTTTATTATGTTTCACTTATTCTTGAATCATTCTATGTACAGGATGATGATGTTGCTCGGTGGATCGACTCCGGGGAAACGAACCATGTATGCAAGGATAAGCGGATGTTTGAAACACTAACACCGCTTGATGATGGATCGATGCTAAGGATGTGAGACAATTCTTTTATTCCTATTTGTGGTTTTGGTGTCGTATGTCTTGAATTTACTTCTGGAAAGACTATTACGCTTTCTGATGTTTTGTTTGTTCCTAAGATTCGAAAGAATCTTGTTAGTTCTAGTTGTTTGAATTCTGATGGTTTTAAACAAGTTATTGAGTCAAATAAATTTATTTTGTCTCGGGGTGGAATGTTTATTGGTTTTGGATATTTGAATAATAGAATGTTTTGTTTGAATCTTGTTGACAAATTATTACCTGTTCAAAATTCTGCATTTATATCTTTTGCTTCTAATGTTGACAAATCTATGCTTTGGCATGCAAGATTAGGTGGTGTCAATTTTAAAAGGATGCATGAGATGTCAAAAGATGGATTAATTCCAGCCTTTGACATGACTTCTGATAAATGTAAAACATGCATGCTCACAAAAGTGACAAAACAGCCCTTTCCTAATGTTACTAGAAATTCGACTGTTTTGGAACTTGTACACAATGACCTGTGTGACTTTCATTCTACTCCTTCCTTGGGTAGTAAATGATATGTCGTCACATTCATTGATGATTGTACCCGGTTTTGCTACGTGTATTTGCTTAATGCTAAAAATGAAGCATCGGAAAAGTTCAAAATATACAAAACCAAGGTGGAATTGCAATTGGGCAATTTGGTTAAACGCCTTCGGACTGATAGGGGAGGTGAATATATGGATCCCATTTACTTCCAATCAGTGGGTATCATTCATGAGACCACAACACCTTACTCACCTCCACCTAATGGAATTGCTGAACGCAAAAATCGAGTTTTAAAGGAAATAATAAACTCGATGTTGTCATACTCGGGATTGAGTAATGGATTATGGGGAGAGGCCATGTTAACGGCCTGCTATTTATTAAATAGGGTTCCAAATAAAAAGAACAAAACAGTCTGATATGAACTTTGGTTCAAGAAAAAGCCGAATTTGAGTTATTTTCGTGTTTGGGGATGTCGGGCAGTTGTAAAACTAACCGATCCCAAAAGGTCAAATTTGGGGGAACGTGGAATAGATTGTATATTCATTGGATATGTGGAACATTCCAAGGCATATAGGTTCTATGTGATTGATCCTAATGATTCGGTATCAGTTCACACCATTATCGAGTCACGAGATGCAATTTTTGATGAGATGCGTTTCTCATCTATTCAAAGGCCTAAGGATCTGACTTTTGGCACTAATGAGGTGCAAAATCCAGAAATTTCAGATAGTGTAAACGGTTTTGTTGAACCAGAAACAAGAGAGCTTCGAACGAGCAAAAGAGGCAAAATCCCGAAAAATTTCGGTTCCGATTTCCAAATGTATTTGGTGGAAGGAAAAAGGTATGATGAGGTTCTTCAATACTCGTATTGTTATAGTATTTAGGATGATCCAAATACATATCAAGAGGCCATGCAGTCTCGAGATGTAATTTTTTGGAAGGAAGCAATTGATGACGAAATGTCATCAATTCTTGAGAATAACACTTGGGTGTTAGCTAATTTGCCTCCAGGTTCTAAACCACTTGGTTGAAAATGGATTTTCAAAAAGAAAACGAATGTTAATGGGACTATTGATAAGTTCAAAGCCCGGTTAGTCATTCAAGGTTTTAGACAAAAAACCGGTGTTGACTATTTCAATACGTAAGCTCCGGTTGCACGTATCTCTACCATTAGATTGTTGATTGCCTTGGCAAGCATCCACAATCTGATCATTCATCAAATGGATGTGAAAACAGCCTTTTTGAATGGCAAACTCGATGAGGAAGTTTACATGAAACAACCGGAAGGTTTTGTTATGCCCGGTAAACAGCATATGGTATGTAAACTTGAGAAATCTTTGTATGGGCTGAAACAAGCGCCCAAGCAATGGCATGAAAAATTTGATGAGGTGATTTTGTCCTCTGGTTTTAATTTAAACCAAAGTGACAAATGTGTTTACAGTAGATTCGATGATGCTACTGGTGCTGGAGTGATCATTTGCTTATATGTAGATGACATGTTGATTTTCGGTACCGACCAAAATCAAGTAGATGAAACAAAGAAACTGTTGTCATCTAAGTTTTCCATGAAAGATTTGGGAGAGGCCGATGTGATTCTTGGAATAAGAATTAAGAGGATGAACAAAGGATTGGTAATGACTCACAGTCATTATATTGAGAAAATTCTCAAGCGGTTTAATTTTGTCGATTGTTCACCGGTGAGTACTCCCATAGATCCAAGTGTGAAATTGATGGAGAACAAAGGAACTCCTATTTTACAATTGGAATATTCTAAGGCCATTGGTAGCTTGATGTATGCTATGACAAGTACCAGGCCTGATATTGCTTGTGCTGTGGGAAAATTGAGCAGATATACTAAAAATCATAATGCTCAACATTGGCAAGCAGTGAATAGAGTATTTAAGTATCTCAAGGGAACCATGGATTATGGATTGAGTTACTTGGGATATCCTTCAGTATTGGAAGGACATTCAGATGCAAGTTGGATAACCAACCTGGAGGATCATTCCTCAACAACTGGTTGGGTTTTCTTGCTTGGTGGAGGTGCTATCTCCTGGGCTTCTAAGAAGCAAACTTGCATTGCAAACTCAACAATGGAATCTGAGTTTATTGCTTTAAGTTCCGCTGGTAAAGAAGCTGAATGGTTAAGGAACTTGGTCTATGAGATTCCTTTGTGGTCTAAACCTATAGCACTTATTTCTATCCGTTGTGATAATGTTGCCGCTCTAGGCAGGGCTTATACGCAAGTGTGTAATGACAAGTGTCGACACTTAGCTGTCTGACACAGTATGGTTAGAGATCTAATCATGAATAGTGTAATTTCGATTGAGTATGTGTAATCACAACACAATTTGGCAGATCATTTAACTAAGGGTTTGCCACGAGACTTAGTGTAGAAGTCTGCGATTGGGATGGGATTAAAGTCCATCTAATTCTGTAATGGTGAGACACCCAATTCCCTTCTAATATGACATTAGGAGCTGAATTCAATGTGGAAAGCTCACACTTATAGATTGGAACACATGAAGTATTCATCCCAGGTAATGTGTTCGGTTCTGCAGTTGTTCGGTTCTGCAGTTGACCAGGCTGAATTTTAACTTCTTAATAATTCATTTGATTAAATATATGTGCAAATACATGGAAAGGAGTTACCTACGTGATTGTGAAGTGTAGCCGCACTTCAAGAGGTTGTGGACTTGGCCTTGATACGATCATGAGAGGATTAGGACACACGGTTTTATAATAGTGTCAACTTATATTTTGCTAGAAAGATCAATAAACTAGTATGTATTTTACCTTCTGGTATTCAAATGGGTTGATGGGTTCAATTCTTAGAACACCCTGATTCTCGAGTATTTGTAAGTATATAATACTAAGTGGAAATTCAATCGTTTTGACATTTTCATTTATGTACTGGTTTGGTTTGTTTTGATTAAGTTATGTTTGTTCAAGGGTTACACTAAAATGGGGGAGGATTGTTGGTGATTTTAGTGTCACCAGGTCATTTTATATAATTGGAACTAACATGTGAGCTAGGGGCTATTTAGTTTGTATCCTAATATATGTTCGAGTATGTGCGGAGTGTACGTATGCATAAGGTCAAATAAATAGTCGGTTCGACGACAAGTCGAGGGTCCGGGGGCAGCGCCCCTGGGCTCGGATTTCATGACTCTTCGGATTACATGACCTTTCGGATTCCATGACTCTTCAGATTCCATGACCTTTCGGATTCCATGACTCTTCGGATTCCATGACTCTTGGTATTCCATGACTCTTGCTATAAATACGGCTCTCCTCTTTGAGGAGATGACAGACCCTTTAGCTCTCGTTTTTGATCAAAACTCTCTCAGATCTCCATAGCAATTTGGCTCACGTTTTTTGTGCTTAGATTCGTGAGTGTCCTCTTGGATTATCCTGGGCTGAATTTCTTGTAACCCGGGCATAGGGAATAAATATTGGTTCGGAAGGTGATCTCACGATCCAAGAGGTATCCAGATCTCCACTCAAACTCTAACCAGACTCTTCGGATTCAATGACCTTTTGGATTCCATGACTCTTCGGATTCCATGACTCTTGGTTTCAATGACTCTTGGTATTCCATGACTCTTGGTATTCCATGAGTCTTGCTATAAATACGGCTCTCCTCTTTGAGGAGAGGACACACCCTTTAGCTCTCGTTTTTCATCAAAACTCTCTAAGATCTCCATAGCAATTTGACTCACGTTTTCTGTGCCTAGATTCGTGAGTGTCCTCTTCGATTAACCTAGGCTGAATTTCTTGTAACCCGGGCATAGGATAGAAATATCAGTTCAGAAAGTGATCTCATGATCCAAGAGCTATCCAGATCTCCACTCTAACCCTAACCAAATTCTAACATATTCCTGATTTTTGCATATGCTTATCCACAAGATGACAAAAGGAGTAAATCCAGATGGTTGCGTTCACCTCCAACAAGTTGTATTTGAAACATTTCCATTTTATTTGCAAGAGTTTTTTTCGATAAGCAGAGTGAGTTGTATTTTCAAGGTGAATGCCGATGAGATTAAGACTGTAAACAATTTGCTATAAATAGGTTAGAAGATTCGTTTCAAAAATCACACCAACACCAAAATCATCTCAATCTTCTCTTCTTGTTAAATACATAAGAGTTTTAACTCTTTTTATTTTTGAATTCTCTCAACGTTTTGTAAACACCGCAAAATATAGTGAATTGGTTCTCGGCTTCCTCCGCCCGTGGTTTTTCCCGATTTGGGTTTTCCACGTAAATATCCTGTGTTCTTTCTTTTTTACCGTTCGATCTATTCTTGGTTGATTATTCAATAGTTTTATATTCCGTTGAATCATTATCGTGATATTTGGGTTTTATACTTCGATCTTGAAGTTAATCGATTATTTATTGAAGTCGATTTTGTCTACAATTGGTATCAGAGCAATCCAGGTTTTCCGATAACGATTCGTAAAAACTATTTTCAACCATGTCATTGATGAAGTATGATATCCCTTTACTTGACAGAAACACAAGATTCCCTCTTTGGCAAGTAAAGATGAAAGATGTGTTGATCCAGATGGATCTCCACAGAGCACTGTTAGGAATGGACAAAATGCCGGCAACTTGGTCGACTGAGAAAAAAGAAATGAAAGATTTGAAGGCGTCGTCGCAGATCCGTCTGCATCTATCCAACGACGTTCTCCAAGATGTACTGAAAGAGACATCTGCGGCGGCTCTCTGGCTAAAGCTCGAACAGCTACTAATGACGAAAAGCTTGCCAAACAAGCTACACCTGAAGCAACGACTCTTCAACCTCAAGATGGGTGAGGGAAGTTCTTTATCTGATCACCTCTCTACTTTTAAAGAGCTTGTATAAAATCTGGAAAATATGGACGTCAAATATGAAGATGAAGATTTGGAGCTATTTTTATTATCATCGCTCCCAGATTCCTATGATCACTTTCGTGATACCATTATCTATAGTCGAGACACTGTTGTCTTGGATGAGATAATGACCGCTCTTGATTCAAAAGAAAAGATGAAGCAGATTATTAGTGGCAGCAACAACGATTCAAAAGTCGAAGGTCTCAACATTAGAGGGAGAACCAAAGAGAGAGGTAATTCTTCACAAAACCGATCTAGATCTAAGTCCAAAGGCAAGCTCAAGTATTGTAATTATTGTCATAAAAAGGGACATCTGATCGATGAATGTTACAAGTTGAAAAACAAGGAGAAGGAGAAGGCAACCATGAATGGTAAACCAGCAGGTACTACCGTAGAAGCTGATGTAGCCGAAACCGGTTCCGATGGCGAGCTTCTATCCGTTTCGGACTTCGGTTTAATTACCATGAGCGAATGGGTTCTTGATTCAGCATGTACTTTTCATATGAGCTCCAACCGGAGTATTTTTCATACATATGAAAATGTTAACCAAGGACATGTCTTGATGGGCAACGATACTTCGTGCCGTATTATTGGACATGGTACAGTCAGGTTCCGCATGTTCGATGGTGTTGTTCGAACAATTGAAGATGTGAAGCATGTCTCCGGTCTTAGGCGAAATTTACTAAGTCTCGGTACTTTCGAGAAGAAAGGTTACGACTTTGTTGGCAAAGACGGGAAACTCCATATTTTCAAGGAAGGTTCTATGGTCATCCGAGGAGTCAGAAAATCCGCAAACCTTTACATTATGGATGGGCAAGTTATCTCCGGTGAAGTCTCGGTATGTTCTAAATCCCTCTCCAACGTTGATCGCTCTCGTCTATGGCACCTCAGGCTCGCTCACATGTCATACCATGGTATGAATGAACTAAGTCGAAGGGGGTTGCTCGGGGAGCACAAATCAACCGAACTTGAATTTTGTGAAGATTGTGTATTTGGAAAGCAGAAGCGAGTGAGTTTTATCGGTGGCAAACATACGACGAAAGGGCCACTTGACTACATACACTCTGATTTATGGGGACCAGCAAAGGTTACATCGAAAGGTGGAGCCTCTTATATGCTCACGATCATTGACGATTTCTCAAGAAAGGTATGGTCGTTCTTCTTAAAGTCAAAGGGAGAAGTATTCCAAACTTTTAGAGATTGGAAAGTGTTGGTTGAAAAGCAATCAGGTTTTGAAGTGAAATACGTTCGTACTGATAATGGACTGGAATTCTGTTCTGAAGAATTCAACTCCTATTGCCGTAGGGAAGGAATTACGAGGCATCGCACCGTAGTCCACACACCACAGCAGAACGGCGTTGCGGAAAGAATGAACCGCACCATCATGGAGAAGGTCCGATGCATGCTCTCTCACTCGAAGCTACCAAAGTCTTTTTGGGCCGAAGCAGCTTCTACCGCATGCTATATTATCAACCGCTCCCCCTCACGTACTATTGGAAAGAAGACTCCGTTTGAGCTATGGTCTGGTAAGCCTGCTGACTACACAAAATTAATACCGTTTGGATGTCCAGCATATGCACGGGTTGATAATGGCAAATTAGAACCAAGAGCCATTAAGTGCATTTTTATTGGATACAAGACAGGAGTGAAAGGTTTCAAATTGTGGAGCCCAGAGCTTATGAAGGTCATTGCATCAAGAGATGTGACCTTTGATGAAAAAGCTATGCTCCATTCAACAACCAACATTCATACCAGAGAAAATGAATATTCGGAAAAAGAAAAAGTTCGAGTGGAGGTGGAGCTTCCTTTAAATTCATCTTTCGAGGACCAGTCTCATGAAGGTGTCGAGGTTTCTCAACCCTCGAATAATCAACATTCCTTTTCTCATGAGCCAGCCGAAGCTCCAAGCCAACCTCACAGTCCCTCCATTGCAAGAGATAGACCTCGCAGACAGATTGTACCTCCAAAGAGATATGTTCAAGCCAATTCTGTCGCTTATGCACTTACAGTTGCCAATGAAGTTGAGTCTGTTCTGGAGCCCACAAGCTACAACGAGGCCATTCAATCCAAACATTATAATAAATGGATGGTTGACATGCACGAGGAGATGGAATCTCTTCATAAAAATGGCACATGGGATCTCGTTCCAGCTCCAAAGGGTAAGAAGACAGTTAAGTGCAAATGGGTCTACAAGTTGAAGGAGGCTATCCACCCTGGTGAAAAACCAAGATATAAAGCTCGTTTGGTAGCCAAAGGCTACAGTCAAATCCCAGGTATCGATTATACCGACATTTTCTCTCCGGTTGTGAAACACACGTCAATACGTGTCTTGTTGGGATTAGTTGCATCTCATGACTATGAGTTAGAGCAACTTGATGTTACTACAGCATTCTTAAATGGTGTGCTTGAGGAAGAGATATATATGCAACAACCTGAAGGTTTTGTAGCTCCTGGCAAGGAAAGATACGTGTGCAAATTGAAGAAGTCTCTTTATGGTCTCAAGCAATCTCCGCGACAATGGTATAAAAGGTTTGACTCATTTATGACTAGTCACAAGCTGAAAAGGTGAACCTACGACAGCTGCGTTTACTATAAGAAGTGTGACGATGGTTCAATGGTCTATCTACTTTTATACGTGGATGACATGTTAATTGCAGCGAAGAATATAAAGGAGATTCAAAAGATAAAAGACCAGTTGAATGCTGAGTTCGATATGAAGGACTTGGGTGCTGCCAATAAAATTCTAGGAATGGAAATAGTGCGAGACCGTAGTGCAAGAACTCTATACCTTTCTCAACAAAGCTACATTGAGAAGGTTCTGCACCGTTTCAATATGCATGATGCAAAAGAAGTCAGCACTCCTTTCGCAGCCCACTTCAAGCTATCATCCGCCTTAAGTCCTACCACCGAAGAAGATATAGCATACATGTCAAAGGTACCATACTCTAGCGCTGTAGGATCTCTTATGTATGCTATGATTTGTACACGTCCAGATTTGTCATATGCGGTAAGCATGGTGAGCAGATACATGGCGAATCCAGGAAAAGAGCATTGGGCTGCTGTTAAATGGATTTTTCGGTACTTGCGAGGTACTTCATCTTTATGTCTGCGGTTTGGCAAAACCGATAGTGGAGTACTTGGTTATGTGGATTCCGATAATGCAAAGGACTTAGATAAAAGACGATCGATTACAGGGTACGTGTTTACTTTGGGTAATTGCGCAATTAGCTGGAAAGCGCAGTTACAGTCCACCATAGCGTTATCCACCACCGAAGCCGAATACATGGCTACTACGGAAGCAGTGAAAGAAGCCCTCTGGTTGAAACGGTTGATAGGTGAGCTTTCAAACAAGTTATCCGTTAAAACTGTTTTTTGTGACAATCAAAGTGCAATATTTCTGACAAAGGATCAAATGTTCCATGATCGAACGAAGCATATTGATGTTCGTTATCACTTCATCAGAGATGTTATTGCTAAAGGCGATATTACGGTAAACAAGATCAACACCAATGATAATCCTGCTGATATGTTCACTAAAAGTCTTCCAATAGCCAAGTTCAAAACATGTTTGGACTTGGTGGGTGTTTCTGATCGCATTTGAGCCTGATAGGCTCGTGGTGGCGGAAGTATACTTACTTTTCGAAATCAATTTTTTCTCATATGGTGTTTGCAGATTCTTATAGAGATTTGGAGTGTGACAAGCTGTTGATAAACTGTTTTGCATGACAATTGAGCAAGTTAAAGTTTTTCATTCTGTCTCATTTGAAGTCAAGGTGGAGATTGTGGAATGTGCCTTCAATTAAGTCAAAGGCTGCTAAACAAATGCAGCCCATGTGAAGAAGAAGCTTTCAACAATTGATTCAAGCTTTCTAAAATGGCATGCAATCCAAGTTTTATTTTCAACAATGGCATGTAAACAATTTGCTATAAATAGGTTAGAAGATTAGTTTCAAAAATCACACCAACACCAAAAACATCTCAATCTTCTCTTCTTGTTAAATACATAAGAGTTTTAACTCTTTGAATTTTTGTATTCTCTCAACGTTTTGTAAACACCGCAAAATATAGTGAATTGGTTCTCGACTTCCTCCGCCCGTGGTTTTTCCCGATTTGGGTTTTCCACGTAAATATCCTGTGTTCTTTCTTTTTTACCGTTCGATCTATTCTTGGTTGATTATTCAATAGTTTTATATTTCGTTGAACCATTATCGTGATATTTGGGTTTTATACTTCGATCTTGAAGTTAATCAATTATTTATTGAAGTCGATTTTGGTGTTGGTGTGATTTTTGAAACTAATCTTCTAACCTATTTATAGCAAATTGTTTACATGCCATTGTTGAAAATAAAACTTGGATTGCATGCCATTTTGGAAAGCTTGAATCAATTGTTGAAAGCTTCTTCTTCACATGGGCTGCATTTGTTTAGCAGCCTTTGACTTAATTGAAGGCACATTCCACAAAGACAATGAAAGTGATAGATTATCATACAAAGAATAGTGTCTTTGATGGTGTTTATGGTCACTAGACGACAATGGGGTCTGTTTTTGGTATTTCATGAGATAAACACAACTAGCTTCCATGCTATTACGTGAAATAGTTCAGATCTGTAACCCAAAATCTCATAATCAATTTGGTCATTCATATATGACACTTGCTTCATATTCTGTTGAACAAAGAACTCCTTCAATGCATAAGAAAAAATTAAAATTAAAATAAACATTTTCAAGTGTCTCTTTATGACCATAAAATAAATTCAAGAATGACTCATGATTTTTTAGTCGGGTTTTATGTAAATTATTACGGGGCGAGTGTTTTGAAGATCGTAATGAACTTTTTTCTTTTTTTGTCCATGGATTTTGTAACTTCAACCGGTACACAACTTTAGACTAATAATCAAATTTGCTGTAGAGTCTGACGTTTATTGAACCAAAGAAGACTTTACATACAGAAAAGAACCTAACTGATAATACGGGAAATCAAGAACTAAGAAAAAATTCCTAAAAATCAGTAACTACTACCGACCAACTTATTTGAAACATTCAAAAACCTAGCTAAAAGTCCGGAAATCAAACATAGCAGCTGAACCACCATTTTAACAAAGTCACAACACTTGTACTCTTTACTATGTAACTTTGAGTTTTATTTAGGGGTGTGCGCGGTGTGGTGCGGTTTAAAGGCAAAACCGCAGATCACACCTCATATGCGGTTTATGTTTTTTGGAAACCGCAGACCGCACCACAAAGGTCCTAAACCGCACTATGCGGTGCGGTTTGGTGCCGCCGGTTTGTGCGATTTGAATGACTATAAACCGCAAACTGCACCGCATAATGCGATTTAGCCAAATTACGAACCGCAAACCGCACCGAGGAGTTTCAAAACCGCATTATGCGGAGCGGTGTGGGCGATTTATGCGGTTTGTGCGGTTTAGTGCACACCCCTAGTTTTATTGATAGTTGTATAACTTTATTAGTACATCTTTCTTTTTGAATTTTGGTAGGCCACTTTGAGATTTTAAAATCCTTTCAGTTTGACTCCAACATCTCATTTTCCTCTAGAATCTCGCCTTTGACATCTACCAACACTAGTAAAAAAAGGCTTTTTATGACAGACATTTGTCTGTCTTAAATAGCCAGCCACGGATGACAAACAAGTCTGTCATTGAAAGCCCAATCATAAATGAAATATGATAGACATTTGTCTGTCATAAATTTATGAAAGACATTTAAGACAAACATTTACGACTGTCATAAATGGCTGAAAATGACAGACAAAGTCTGTCGTTGAAAGCTACATAATAAATCTAAAATGACAGACATTTGTTTGTCATAAATTTATATTTTAAAAGAATATATTTTCTATAAATTTTACCAATATTAATCAAATTAAATCACACAATTAATATCTCATAATACAAAATAAGATATTAATATACAAAAAGCTAATCCATTGCACAAATTATAGTCTATCAAATACAAAATACCCTTCCAAGTTTATCTAAAAGTAATTGTCAAATACAACGTAGACTTCCAAGATTATTCAAAAGTAATTATCCAATACAATATCACCTGTAAAAAAAAGTGTTGTGACATAAGTAGCCTAGTCTTCGAACAACTCATCAAGCCCAGTGTTCGAATATTCATTCTTGCACCAAAACTGAGACAAAAGTTAATATATTAGCCATAAACAATGACATGAAAATTGGGAAAAAAGTATATTAGTGGTTAGAATGCAAAACTGCCCAAATAACATATAACCTGTGAACTAGTAGAAAGGTAGCAATTCTTTTGGTAAAATCTTTAAAATCCTATTATTTTTTCCAAATGTTTTCCTTTTTGTACCTACAGACCATTAAATTATTTAAACTCCTCAAATAACATATAATTTGTATTCTAACACACTAATTTGACATGACATATACCTAAACTATTATTTGAAATTCTTCAAAATCCCGTTTCATGCACTTCTTTTGGCAGATAAACACTTCACTTTGTGTTTGCTTTATTTCCATTCCAAGAAAAAAAAACAATAAAACATTTCTCCCTAATTTAAGATTTAGAAAGTATATTGCATATCTTCTTTGAACTTTTTAACAAGTTCATCACTACATTTATAACCAAAAGGTCATCTACATATAATCAAGCAACAAAAAAGGCTTGATTCCAACAATCCTATTATGTGCACACTTTCCTGTTATTCTTGTTAAACACCACATAAAACTGATTCAAATAGCATTTGTCAACCACATACAAGGTACTTAAGTCACAAAAGAAGCAGAAATATTGTAAAAAAAATATATTATAAACCTCGTATGAATATTGATACCGATGTGAAAGAGATGTATAACTTACCAATGTTGAAATTACCATGTTAAGGAAGGCAATACATATGATGGATAAGCATGATACTTCGATGCAAGAGCATGCACAGACTCCAGGTCAGCAAGCTCTCCAAATCCATTCAGTCCAAGTTCACTTAAATGTATCCCACTGGTGATTTTTTCTTTGATTCCAGACAAACAAAAGTAGATTAATTAGTTTTGCTATTGTTAGGAATCCGACAGGGTACACGCAGCGGAAACATTATCACACACACACAAACTCACGAAAATAAAGCAAGAAGAACACAAGGATTTTTACGTGGTTCGGATTCGGTGCAAATCCTACGTCCACGGGCTACAACTAGATTTTATTTGAATGAGGAGATTACAAGAGATACACTCAATTCTTATAGGTATTGAGTTGTGGTGCATGTTCTTCTTCAACTAATGCTCTATTTATACACATCTTGTAATGTATATAATATGCAAAAAATTAATGTGAACATGGAAATATAAATCAAGCTACCAATCTTAGTAGGCTACCAAACTTATTTGACTAGGAAAAGTCAGCCTTCACATTCTAACAATCTCCCACTTGAAGGCTTGAACATCTCTAATTAATCTCCTAACATAACCAGTCTTCCAAGCTTCCAGTTCCAAAGAACAAGCTAAGACTCAGTCAATTTCCTAGTTGCAGCCGCCCCTCATCATCAAGTACTAGAAGGGCCAGTTGAAGCTCCTACAAGCTCCAACTCAGTCGTGGTCAATACCGCCACCGACTCATCCCCCGTCTCAACCGGCTTGGACACTCCACCAGCTCCAGAGATACACCGAGGACCACTAACACTCTCCAAACTTTGCAAACTTCCAACAGGAGAGAATTTTTCAGTCTTAGTCTTCAAAACCCAACGGCTCTTTGTAACTGTACCCGGAACACACCCCGTGCTCCCACTGTCACAAAATCCCCTGAATGGTTTAGACTTTCCGACTCGTTCAACTAACATCCCCTTGGCTCCAGAATTCATGTTTGCAAAATGAACTCTCTTAGCACTAGATTTAGCGAACCAGATTTTGTCATGCTTAACAGGGACGGTCATACTTCCCTCAGCAGGTACCTCAACCATATATAATGACCCACGCTTCATACATTGAGCAATCACCGAATTACCATTGACCACCCTCCATTTACCACCACCAAACCTTACTTCCAGTCCTTGTTTATCCAGCTGACCAACAAAAATCAATTTCTTCTTCAGCTCCGGAATCACCCTGACATTCTTCAGGTTCCATGTAGTTCCCAATGAAGTAACCAGATCAATATCTCCTATGCCCGTTACTTGAAGCATCTCGTCATTTGCTAACCGTACCTTCCCAAAATCTCCTTCTTTTAGATTCACCATCGTTTCTCCGTTGTCCATGGCGTGAAACGAAGCCCCTGAATCCATGACCCAAGAGTCTACAGAACTTTCCATACTTAGTATCGGTGCATCATCCTCAGACACACTCTCGGCACCAGCAATGTTCAATTCTTTCTTTGGACATTGACTCTTAACATGTCCCACCTCCTGGCAGTTCCAGCACTTCACATTCTTCCAAGTTCTAGATGAACTTCTTCCCCGACTCCCACTGCTCCTACTATTCCTTCTACCTCTGTCCATATTCAATAACGCAGAAGAAGATGATCAACCTTGATTTTTGCGTCTGATATCCTCGCCCAAAACCAAGTCTCTAACCCCTTCAAAAGTCATACCACTAGCTCCCACGGAGCTAGTAACAGCCGTAACTGTTCCGGACCAACTATCAGGTAGTGAAGCTAGCAGCAGTGCAGCTTGAGTTTCATTATCAAATTTAATTCCCACAGATGATAATCTGGACAGAATTGAATTTAGATTGTTAATGTGAACCGTAACAGAACTTTCCTCATTCATCCTTGTAGTGAACAGCTCCCTCATCAAGAACACCTTGTTAGCCGCCGACGGTTTCTCATACATGTTCGTCAGAGCATCCATCATACCACGCGCCGTGGTTTCCTTCATGATGTTGAAAGCGACTCTCCTTTCCAACGACAATGTAATAACCGCCTTAGCTTTCTTGTCCTTTGAGTTCCACGCATCTTCAGCAGCTTTTTCCATTTTCTCCGGTTTGTCTCCAAGTACCACGTCCAAATCTTTCTGACATAGCAATGCTTCTAATTGCATTTTCCACTAGCTAAAGTCAGAACCGTTGAACTTCTCGATTACAACCTTGTCTTCAGTCATTACGACAAACAAGAGACAAATATTTTATAGTACTTTTGTGTGACAGAACAGTACCCTTTAAAGTACCGAGATACCTTTAATACGATTAATAGAAATTAGTTTCTGATGTGGAAGATCAGACAAAACTGCAACCACAGAGCATACTCTAATTTCTAAAACCGAGACCTCCTCCAAAACCCAAAGCTCTGATACCAGTTGTTAGGAATCGGACAGGGTACACGCAGCGGAAACACTATCATACACACACAAACTCACGAAAATAAAGCAAGAAGAACACAAGGATTTTTACGTGGTTCGGATTCGGTGCAAATCCTACGTCCACGGGCTACAACTAGATTTTATTTGAATGAGGAGATTACAAGAGATACACTCAATTCTTATAGGTATTGAGTTGTGGTGCATGTTCTTCTTCAACTAATGCTCTATTTATACACATCTTGTAATGTATATAATATGCAAACAATTAATGTGAACATGGAAATATAAATCAAGCTACCAAACTTAGTAGGCTACCAAACTTATTTGACTAGGAAAAGTCAGCCTTCACATTCTAACAGCTATCACCACCAATGACAAAGCATAATATCAAAATTAGTATTTACCCAACTAAAAAATCATCAAACTTAAAGTATCGTACTAATTTTGAAATAAGTATTTCCCTTTTTCTTGATTGGTTACATATTCAAAAATAGTGTTCCATAATCAAGGTAAAAAGAATCCAATGGCAATTTATCTATGATTTCCAAGTAGATTTACAAATAGATGAATAATCTCAATACTTAAAGTAATGATAAAAACATAAATGGATGCATTTTACTATTTTCTTTCATATGTCATCTTATTAATTATATTAACACCCACCATAAAGGTTACACAAACGAATACAACTATATTTCTCAATTGATACTTATTACTTTAAATCAAGTAAAGGAATTGAAATTGTCGAAGAGAAATGCCAAAATTATACATACTCTACTAGATATAACTACCACGTGTTCACAAAAATATGCTAAACATAAAAAACCACTTCCTACAATAGAATTTACCAATATAAAAAAAAAAAAGAATGCCAAGATACACAGGTTACAACCGTTATACATTAACTGGTCTTTGTAATATTTACAAATATCCTAAGTAATATATACAAATATCTTAAAATATCAACAAATTTGGAGGATTAGCTTATATACAAATCGATTGAATTTATGCTCTTATCCATTGGTCGAATCTGATGTGAGTGGTGATCTAATATGCCCTTCGTGAAGCAATGTGGAGTATGAGTACACAAATTAATATTTACAAAGATGGCATCCAACTAGTTCATGTACCAGAATACCAGATAGGCGAAACCGATCAAAATTTTAGCTTTTAGTTTTGGTTTCCTGCTTTTCAATTGGTTTTATAATTTTTTTAGTACAATACCACTAATAAGCATAAATGGAATTAAAATTCAGATTTTTAGCTTTTGGTTGTGGTTTCATGTTCTTGAAATGGTTTCATAAATTTCTTTTTATTACAGTACCACTAATATTGACTGGTATGAGAAACGAGTACCTTGGTTGAAATGCTAGTACCTTTCAATTTATAAGGTTTGGTCTCCTCCTTTCTCACAAGGTATACAAGTTTGCATTTGGTATAATTTGTAGGGTATGTCTACTAAAGTATAATCGGTGACTTCATTCATTGTTTATGACTTGCCACTCCTTGTTTGCCTGTATGGTGATTGACTGTGAATCAAACTATTAGACTACAACAAAATATAGAAAAAGGAAAATAAACTCATCAATGATGTGGCCAACAGTAGAGACCACAACATCTATTGTTCCATCTTGAATAATGGTTAATTTCACTATACTAGCATGAAACCAAACAATAAAAAGGATATGGAAGTGAAGAGTGAGTACCAAGCAGTACCTGTAAGCCTTGAAATTCAAACAAAGATAACAATCAGCCATACATTGTGAGATCAGGTAAAAAACTAAGATCTAGGTCGGAAAGACCAAGATTTTAACCAAGTAACTAGCTCCAGAATAGAAACAAACTCATCGGAACCACAAAAAAACATATCTAAACACGTGAACGGCGACTACATGCCGTAAATAGCGAGAACCATCAGCAATAGGTCATACAAAGAGAACAAAGACAATCGATACTGAAAACAAAAAGTACAAAGAACCGAGGGTGATCAGAAATATTAAAAACAAATGAAACACATAATCAATTAAACTAAAAAAACATACTTACCGTGACAAGAATAATGCAGTGAAGGCGTCACCGACGGCGGCAATGGCAATGCAGCAAGTGGTGGAGGTGTGAGGAGGTACCGATTTCGTGAGTACTCCATAAAGGAGAAAGGTAGCGAATGTGGATTGAGCAAAAGTACAAGAACATTGGTAGAAGATGCGTCAATCCTGAAACCCTAAATTCTTCTCCCAATAGGTTGTGTGTTTTGTGTCCTCCCCCAAATCGACCACATAGGTTGTGTGTGTCGGTCTCTACCCCCACCAGTGGTGGCGCCATCATTCTAGCAGCAGCAGCACCAGCACCGATTGTCTGCCGCTTCTCCTTCTCGAACTCATCTCTCAGCAATCGTTAACGATGTGTTCTCTAGTTAAAAAATAAAGGGAATGGAATGGAAGGAAAAGGAAGGGGAGTGAATGGAGGGAAGGTAAAGGGAAGAGGAGAGAATGGAATGGAATGGAAGGAATACCTTCCAAGCAGCCTAAATGTGGGCGGGTATCTTTCTAGAGCAATTTTTGTATCCTCCCCTTCCCCTCCCTTCCATTCCCTTTCTTTAAAAAAAGTCAATAACATAGTTATCTCCCTTTCCTTCCATAAGAAAAACTCAAGAACACACTTTTACTTTCCCTCCCTTCCCTTCTATTCATTAAGTAAACTGGAGAACATAGCGTAAATATCTCTCTTTCCGCCGGTACGAGTACTCAATGTGTTAATCGAAAAATGGAATGTATCGCTGAGAGGGAAAGGGCCAAAATAAATAGAAAACGGGAAAATGAATGTTTGATTTAGGAGTAGGCCAGAGTAGGTTAATTGGCTGTTTTAAATAAATAAAAAAATGTAATTCTTTTTAGAATGACAGACAAGTAATAAAATGTATCCAATGTTTTTGGTTAAGTAGATTTTATGACCGAAATATATGACATATATGTCATGAATTTTAATAAAAGATGACATAATTTTATGACCGACGTTTATGTCTTTCGCAAATCTTAAATGTTTACAACAGATGACATAATTTTTATGACAAACTTTTTTACATGTCATAAAACAATGTTCGTCATTGTTTGTCTATCATTAAAAGTCCTTTTTGTAGTAGTGCAAAACTGTTGTTGATCTTTACTTTTGAGTGTACAAATGACCAAATCTAAAAGAAAAGATTAGTAGAAGAGGCTATAAGACTAGGAATTCACTTATGTAAACTATGTGGTACCAATGTGTAAATAATGTATCTATATATTTGCCAATGAAATACAAGGAAACGTGACTTTGGCCATATCACATTATGGTATCAGAGCATACCTATATACCCTAGTCGCTCCCTCATCTCTGTATCTATTATCGTTCTTGAACCCTAGATCGGCAATCATCCTTTCCACCCAACTTCAATTTCTTTCTCCCTCTCGCACAAATGGCCTCGTTGCATCCTGCTGTTACAGTCACTAACATCAGGAACTTCATTCCCATTATTCTGGAGATGGATGATGGACAATACATGTCATGGGTCGAATTGTTCAAAATCCATTGTCGTGCACATGACGTTCTTCACCACATTCTTCCAACAAAAGCTTCTCTCTTCTAAACAAAAAGAAAAACAAAAAGAAAAGGCTCCTGATGCAGCTCTCACTAAACGCCTTGATTACATTGTTCTTCAATGGATATACAGTACAATTTCAAAAGATCTTCTAATCACAATTCTCAAACCTGATTCCTCAGCCGCGCAAGCTTGGAAATCCTTGGAAAATATATTCATTGATAGCAAACCATCAAGAGGATTATACCTTGGAAACAAGTTCAATAATGTCAAGCTATAATCTTCTTAAACGTCTCCGCATATTGCCAAGAACTCAAAACCTTATCTGATCAACTCACCAACATTGATGCACCGGTGATCAATGACCGTCTGGTCCTTCAGTTAATTAATAGCATCGGAGATAAATACGAAAGTGTCGCCACCATGCTTCAACAGTCCACTCCCCTACCTGATTTCTACACCGCTAGGTCGAAACTTATCTTGGAAGAAACCTGCAAGAATCACAGCTTAAATACCAGCACCAACCTTGTTGCCACTTCCAATACAACCAACAACGAGATGATCTTGAATACAGACCACCACCAACACCGGTGATCGTCGTCACCAACAGTCGCCAACCGACCAACAGTATCGCGAGGGAGGTGGACACGGACAACCTGACCAATCTGATTACATCAGCATGGGACAGGGTCGGGGTCGTGGTGGTCGAGGTCAAGGTCGAGGTCGGGGTCGGGGTCGCAGTCGCGGTCGCTTCTATCAACAAGATTACTACCCCACAGCAACCGTCATTTGGGTGGAATACATCTTGGCAACCACCACAATGGAACTTTCAACCCGCTCCATTCCCTACAACCCCGGGCAACAGACCACAAAACAGAAATCCATTTTTGCATGTATCCTTGGCGCTAATACGTACAACTATGCAACATCTCATACTCCGACCAACATTAAACATGCCATGCACACAATGAAGTTAAACCTGGACCAGAATTGGTATCTCGACTCCGGTGCCACCAACCACATGTCTAACAAGTTTGGTAATATTTTCGATAATTTTAATAATGGCATACAAAATGATATCGTTGTTGGAAATGGTTCTAAAATACTGATCCATGGCCCCGGTCACACAACAATACAACCACCCTACCCACCTTTAAAACTGAACCATATTCTCCATGCTCCTAAACTAATCAAAAACCTTCTTTCTATTCGGTTTTTAACTACTGATAATCCTATCTCTATTGAATTTGATCATTTTGGCTTTCTTGTGAAGGATTATCCGATGCAGATTCCTATCCTCCGATGTAATAGCCGTGAATACCTCTACAAGTCACTCATCCCTCCGCTTTTACTACCTTCGCGCAAGATCTATGGCACAAACGCATAGGCCACCCTAGTTCATCTTTATTACGAGTCCTAAATAAACGCAATTTCATTTCTGTTAAGACTTTTTCAGACAAACATTTATGTCAATCGTGTGTTTTTGGTAAACATGTCTATTTACCTTTGTATGCATCTTCATCTATTACATGTTTATCATTTGATATTATACATAGTGATCTATGGACCTCCCCAGTTCTCAGCTCGGGGGTTCCCGTTATTATATCTTATTTCTAGACGGTTACACTAATTTTTTGTAGACATACCCTCTCACAAACAAATCACACGCCTATCCCACCTTCTTAAACTTCTACAAACTCATTAACACACAACTTGAACGCGAAATTAAAATCTTTCGATGTGATAATGGAACCGAGTACAACAACTAATCATTTCACAATTTTTGTACTCAACACGGGATGGTTTTCAGATTCTCCCGCCCTCGCACTTCCTCTCAAAATGGGAAGGCCAAAAGGAAAATTAGATCCATAAACAACATCGTTCGCACCCTCTTAACCCACGCCTCCCTTCCCTTAAATTTATGGCATCACGCTCTTCAAATGGCTACCTACCTTCTAAATATCCTACCATCCAAAACAAAAAAACAACACCACACCCACACTCCTTATCTACAACAAACATCCCACATACACCCACCTTCGTACTTTTGGTTGTCTATGCTATCTCCTTATCCCATCCACCTCTATCCACAAACTCGAAAACAGGTCCACCTCTTGTGTCTTTCTCGGGTACCCCTCCAACCATAGGGGGTATAAATGCTATGAACAATCCACGAAAAAGATAATAATATATCATCACGTTATCTTCGATGAAAATGTCTTTCCGTTTGCTAAAATTCACTCTTCCTCTCCTTCCTATGACTTCCTTCATTCAACCCAATCGAGTGACTTCCATCCTTCTCTCTGGGAATCCGTCACCACCACACCTCCATCCACAGATCCTCAACCTGAAACCACCACCAAATCACCTTTACCTTCCCCCATACAACCTCAACCAAAATCCACTATCAAAACTTACACCCGCCGAAATAAACCATTAGAACCTCAACCGCTACCATAACAACCAACCTACACACCCACCACGCCCATTTCTAATTCGTCACCAACACCCACCCGTACCACACATCCCTAATTTGCCACCCTCACCCACCCACCCGTAGCATACGCACCGAAGCATGACCGGCTCCTCTAAACCCGAACAATTATTCAATCTCCACACTTTTGTTCCTTTCGAACCTCTTCTCCGCAACCCTACCAAATCCCTTAACAATCTCATTTGGAACCATGCCATGACTGATGAATTTAATGCCCTTATTGATAATAATACATTGGAACTAGTACCATGTCATTCTGACATGAACATTATCAGGTGCATGTGGATTTTCAAACATAAAACCAAATATGACGGTTCTCTTGAGCGCTACAAAAGCACGTTTGGTTTGTGATGGCAGGTCACATCAGGTTGGAGTCGATTGTGACGAGACATTCAGCCCGGTTGTTGTCGACTATTCGCACGGTCCTTAGCATTGCACTTTCAAATCAGTGGGTAATAAATCAACTAGACATCAAAAATGCCTTCTTACACGAGTATCTAGCAAAGATAGTGTACATACATCAACCCATGGGCTTCCGACATCCTTCTTTTCCACATCATGTATTTCGTCTAAAAAAGTCACTCTAAGGTTTGAAACAGGCACCCCGTGCGTGGTACCAAAGATTCACCGACTATGTCACCACACTAGGCTTTCACCATAGCGCTTACAATCACTCCTTGTTTATCTACAAACAAGGCAATGATACAGCCTACCTCCTCTTATACGTCGAGGATATTGTTCTCACCACATCGTCACCAACTCTCTGACGACATCTCCTAACCCGTTTGTCTACCGAGTTTGCCATGAAATACTTGGGTAACCTCAGCTACTTCTTCGGCATTTCCGTCAGACGTGACCTAAAAGGCTATTTTTATCACAACAAAAATATGCAGCCGATATGCTAAGACGAGCAAATATGGATCATTGTAATCCTACACATACCCCTGTAGACACAATAGTGGGATCATTGACGATCCTACTTCTTATCGTAGTCTTTCTGGTGCCTTACAGTATCTCATATTCACACGTCCGAATATCTCGTATGTCGTTCAGCAAATCTGCATGCACATGCATGCTCCTCGTACATCTCACTTGAATGCTCTTAAACACATTCTTAGGTATGTTAAAGGCACTGTGGTTATACTTACACCGCAACTCAGTTTCCACTCTTACCGCCTACACTGACCATGATTGGGCCGGATGTCCAGACACACGCAAATCTACATCCAGCTATTGCGTGTTTCTGGGTGATAATCTAATCTCATGGTCATCTAAACGTCAAACGACCGTATCTCGTTCTAGTGCAGAAGCAGAGTATAGAGGCATAGCGAATGTGGTTGCATAAATCTGTTGGCTCAGAAACCTCCTCCTTAAACTTGGTCACCATCCTAGATACACGTCTCTGGTGATAATCTAATCTCATGGTCATCTAAATGTCAGACGACCGTATCTCGTTCTAGTGCAGAAGCAGAGTATAGAGGCATAGCGAATGTGGCTGCAGAAATCTGTTGGCTCGGAAACCTCCTCCTTGAACTTGGTCACCATCCTAGACGCACGTCTCTGGTATACTATAACTATGTCAGTGCCATCTACATGTAAAAAAAACCCAATTCAACATCAACAGACTAAACAAATTGAAATCGACATTCACTTCGTGCGAGAAAAGGTTCAACACCGCCAAATCCCGCTCTTACATGTCGCTTCACGTTACCAAATTGTAGACATCTTCACCAAAGGCCTCCCACGAGCTCTATTTTTTGATTTTAGATCCAGTCTACGCATCCGTAATCCTCCTCCTGAGATTGAGGGGGTGTATTAGACTAGGAATTCACTTATGTAAACTATGTGGTACCAATGTGTAAATAGTGTATCTATATATTTTCCAATGAAAGACAAGGAAACGTGATTTTGGTCATATCCCATTAGAGGCTCATGCTGGCCCCTCATCTCCCATAATGTGACTTACAAAAATAATGTGACGGTAAGCTCCTCTCTCTGCCTTTGACTTGTTTTAGTTTATATATGCATACATCAATTAATACATTTTTCTTTCACTCTAAAACCAAACCTTAGAGATTTTCTCAGTATAAAGCATTTTCATGTCTTCAAGAGATTTTCTCAGTTTATATATTCAAACGTTTACAAACCGAAATAAAGTTCAAACATTACAAACGGAAATAAAGTTCAAAACAAAGTTCAAACATTACAAAAGCATAATCTAACATGACCACAACTTCTAGATTTGGTTAGAGCACTTCCACTTGCCACTTCTACAATGAAAATTTTGAATAGAGTTAATGCAATTGAAATGTAAATGAGTACATATATATATATATATATATATATATATATATATATATATATATATATATATATATATATATATATATATATATATATATATATATATATATATATATATATATATATATAAAATTAAAAACTATTAAAATTAGTAGATTGTAACTACTTGAAGTAATGTTAGTCGATCGAAATCTTCTTCAACACCGGGGTTACAACTTGAATGGAGGAACCAATCTTGTGTACAAATGAGGGCTTCAATAACTTTAGAAGTTAAAGAACTCCTAAATTTAACAAGAACTCTCCCGCTTGTGCTAAATACCGATTCGGAAGTAACCATTGATATGGGAACCGCCAAGATGTCTCGAGCCATCAAAGATAAAATAGGAAACCTCATTTCATTCACCCTCCTCTATAACAAAACGTTAAATTTTTCGGATTCATCTTCGACAATTTCACTCAAATAGTTTCCAACTTGCTCTTTGTGTCCATCGACCCACTCATTAGCATCTTCATTTTCTCCCTTAACTTATCTCTGATCGTAGGATTTGAAACAGAATCATTGGTTATTGGATGTTTTCCCAAAGACGATGAATTAGAAGAACCGGTTGAAGAACCATGAATTCTCACATACTCATCATACAACTCATGCAAAGAATCCTTTACTTCTTTCCTTATTATAGTCCTATCTTCTTTTCCGTAAACATCAACTAGTAAAATATCCAAATATGCTAGTTTGTTTGTAGGATCAAGTATCGTTGTAATGTAAAGTAGCATGTTGGCTTTCTCAATACCTCCAAAGTACTTGTCAAATTTTTTCTTTATCGTGTTTAACAGGCCTAGCAAACCCATATCTTCCAAGCATGCCAAATCATTATGCAAAAGAACAACAATCGAAGTCATATCATCAAGAAACATATGTGATGTAACATAAAGTGTCCCCGATAACTTTACAGTCACATAAAAAAAAGGCTTTAAGAACCGCATCAATTTCGTAGCATTATTCAAATCATACTCGGACGGTACCACAAAATGTAACTTTGTAAGGTCATCACCAAAATGTGGGACTTCATTATCATATCTAGCAAAAGCCTTTTCATACACTTTGGCCGTTTCCAACATTAAGTAAGTGTAGTTCCACCGTGTTGCAACATCTAACACCAAACTTTTTTTACTACCACATTTCTCAATTTCGGCATACTTTTTAAAACTGTTTATTCATGAATTAGATTGCCGAATCCACTTTACAGCCGCCTTAACGTTGTTCATGGAATCACCGGCATATGAGATACCATCTTGAACAACTAAATTCAAAATATGCGACATACATCTCACATGGACCCATTTTCCTTTCAAAATACACTTAGGCCAAGATGTAAGCTTCTTTTTCAAATAATCAATCGCCACATCGTTTAAATTAGCATTATCAACTGAAATTGTCATCACATTATCAATCCCCCAATCTATCAAATACAACTCAATTGATTTTCCAATTTCAACTCCACGATGACTATCAATAAGACAAAAATTCAACACCTTTTTGGTCAATTTCCAATTGTTATAAACAAAATGTGCAGTTAGACTCATATAATTGATCTTGTTTATCGCCGTCCAAGTGTCTGTTGTTAAACATATCCTACCTTTGTTTTTTTTCATCAAAGCAGCAACTTTCCTTTTTTCAACATCATACAATTTTGGTTTCCTGTCATATGCTTGGAGCAGCCACTATCAATATACCATGTGCCATCCTTGGGCTCTCCAGCACAAAATGCCTGCAATTAGACAGAAAGTTTAGGTACCCAAACCATGGTGGGTCCTGATTTGTTAATGGTTTTTGATAATCTGAAATCATTATGGTTTCTGTTAATTGGACGAAGTGGTTGAGGCTTGATTTGACTTATCAGATTTTCCCAATTTAAGATTTGTCTTTGAAAACCTGTTATTTGAAACGATTTCTGTTTTTGTGAAAAATATCCTATATGTGAAGTTCTGTTTGATAACCTTTCGTTGTATCTGGGATCTGAATGGTTTTGGAAAACACTTTGATGATTGAATGGAATTTGGTGAAATGATGGTTTCTGAAAGTTCCTTGAGAGATTGAAGTTTATCTTTTGAAAGTGACTTTGAATCGGTTTTTGAAAAGGTTTTTGTTTTGGATTAAAGGTTTGTTTTTGTGGCACAGCGACTGGTTTCAAAGGTTTTTCTTTGAAAACAATGGGCTTGCTTTGTTCTTTTGGTTTAAAGACAGCTTGAATGGGTTGTTTATTTGTCTGTTGTTTCTTTGAATACTTTTGTCCCAGACTGTTCTTTCCAATAAAGGTTGAGTTTAAAGAGGGAAAGACTGTTGGAGCAGAAGTACTACCATTTTGATGATCAGAATTTTCTCCATTTAAGAAATTTTCAAGTTTGATTGTGCCATCATTCCTTGTTAGTTTAGTAGATCTCAATTGATGAGTTACTGAACTAGCAGAGTCTGATTCAGATTTTACAACTCTTTTGAATGATTTGTTGAAAAAGGTATCATCTGGGCTGCAGTTGATAGCTGTTTCATCATCTGAATCGTCTTCATTAGCAGATGAGAAAAAATCTGGTTGTGGTGATTTAGAGTTTTCACTAATTGTCCCATTTTTCTTTTCAGTCTCTTCATTTTCAAAAGATTCTCTTCCAATTCCTGGTTTATAATTCGTATCAATTTTGCCAGTTCCTAAGTTGTTTGCTTTAGTGAAAACATCATCACTCAATTTTCTGGCAATATTGATAGATTCCAGTTTTCCTTGAAATCTTTGATTTTCGGATTCAAGAAATTTGATTTGCTTTGAAGAATCATCTAGTTTTAGATTTAAACTAGTGTTTTTGTCAGTTAAATCTTGAATTTTTTTGTTTTAACTGAAGGACTTCCTTTTCTAAGGTATCTTTTATTTCAGATGAAATAACAGATTGATTTTTTATTTCTAAGTCCCTTTTTTGTTTTAGAGCTTCATTTAATTGTTCTAGGATGTGATTATTTTCTTCAGATTTTCGTTTAATGTCTCTTTCAAGTTTGTCTCTAGTCCTTGTAGATTCTCCAAATCTGAGTTGCAAAGTTTGTAATTCAGATTTGTAGATATCAGATTTGACTATTGTGTCATGATACAGTCTGAGATCAGCTTTTAGACTGTTCTCAATCTTAGTCATGTGGGACTCAAATGGTGTTCTTGAAAGACCGAGATCTGAGATCATAGACCATACCTGATCGATGACATATGGAGCTCTTGTGGTTGGTTCATTGTCTGCCATGAAGCAGAAGTTTGACTGAGCTGGTTCATTATCTGTTTCATCATCAGAAGTTGGCCAGTGTTCCACGCTAGGTTCGTAGAATGCCATCAAAGCTTTTTTGCTTTGCTTTCTTTTCTTGTTTCTTCAGTTCTTCGGCTTTTTGAGCGTAGTAAGCTGAGTCTTTGACCTTGATTTTGGCTCGACAATCTCGGGCATAATGATTTAGTCCTTTGCATTTGTGACAAATGTTACTTCATCATCATCATCGTTATTGTCAGCCTTTTGGCTCTTAACGGGTGGTCTTTCGGATGTTTGAGTTTGTTTCTGTTGAGATGGTTTTGAATGATTTTGCTGAAATCCAGAATTTTGGTTATTTTGAAAACCATTGTTTTGATTGTAAGAGTTGTGATTATTTTGAAATCCACGATTCTTAAAGTTTTGTCCAAAAGTGGATCTTTGTTGAAAATTTGGTCTATGATGTGGCAAGAATCTTTCGAGATTAGTGTTTGCTACCAAAGCACACAATTGATGGTAGTCAGCTTCATTATTTGGATCGGACAAGTCACAAGGATTACTTAAGAAAGCTTGGTTTTGATTTAAATCAATTTGACTTTGATCAGGAAAATGTGTTTGGTTTTGAGAGGATGTTGACAAAAGAGCAAGCGGTCCTCCAAAAGAAGTAGACGTTGGTGGGTCAATCGAGGATTCATACGATTGTAATTCTCCGTACAGATTGTACAAAGATTCAGTATGAATTGCCGGATTTCCCTGGATGATGAGTTTGACCATTTTCCAGCTTTCATAAAGGTTGTTTAAAAATTTGAGGTTTATTTCATGCTGTGACTTTTTGATGCCTAAATTATTCATTTTGATGGTAATGAGATTGAATCTGTTATGAGCATCATGGATGGTCTCATGTGAAAACATTTTGAAGTTGTCAAATTCGTTTAAAACATATGTTTTCTTGTTTCCAATGATTCTCTCATTTCCTTCAAAACGATTTTTCAAAGTTTGCCAAATTTGGTTTGCGGTTAAAAGGATTATATCATTCATTTGGCTTAGAATACTGTGGGGTATTCCAGACACAAGTTCCTTTTTGGCTTGAAGTTCGAGTTTCTTCCTTTCATTCAGTATATCCAAGTTACTCGTAAGAGAGGTCATGTTATCTGGTAGAGATCCGTCTACACATTTCCACACATCTTCACTTATAGAGTTGAGATGAAGATTCATACGACCTACCCATGATTTATATTCTTCGGGAATAAGAATGGGTGCTCGAGTACCTGAACCTATACTGTTAGCAATAGATACAGAATTTATGTTTGAGTAGTTTGCGGAAGACATTTTTGGTTTTTTTTTTGTTAACGAAAATGTGATGTTAAAATGAAATTTTTAAAGAAAACTTATTGGTGGTTTATAAAAACGCTACACAGAAGTTTTCGACAAAAATTTTCAAAATAAATCACACAAGTAATTTTTAAATGTTTTTTTTTTTTTTTTTGAACAAGTGATATTAAGATGAAAGTTAAGAAATAATTGGGTTTACCTAAAAACTCTCCATTTCATTTGGATCTATCATCCTCTTGGTGTACATCTTTCATCTAAACATCAACAGGATCAATTGTATATATCAATATTTGCTAATTTTAAAGCCATGTAATGCTAAAATACCGATGTTGAAGCTTTTTAGTTGGTTGAAAAAGAGGCCGGGTACTGCTTAGGTGGGAGGAAACATTTCAAAGCCCATCACAAATTGGTTACCCAAATACGCTAAGACTATATCAATCAACAATATTAATGTACATGTGCAACCGTTTTCATATCAGGTTGATTTTATTCATTTAATCGGTTAGTACAAACTTAATTCCAAAATAGATGGACCTGATAAAATGATTCAAACTCTGATAATTCCAGAACGTAATGTTATGAATAAATAATATCGACAATAAAATAAAATAATAATACGATAAAGGAAAAATAAAAGCGGACACAAAGATTTAACGTGGAAAAACCCTTTCGGGAAAAAACCACGGGCACAACCGATGAGAATCACTATATGAGAAAAATAAGGAGGTTACAAGATTTGGAACTGAAAAATATATATCTCTCTCTTTTTAATGCACAGAGCCTCACAATATATATCTATGTATATATATCACTCATTGTTTTTGTGTATTTGTGTGTGCTGATTGCATATAAGAACATCCCCTTTTATAGGGATGATTAGGCGCGTTTTCGCTGCAATTGTTGAAAACAAATTGAGGCGCTGTATTAACATTCGTCGTTCAAACTTCACGTGCATAACTCAATTGGAATTTGAGTTTGATTACTGTTCATGTGGGGCCCACATGTTTATTTCATTTGACTTTGCTTTTTGCTTTTGAAGGCATCTTTCACAATCTCCACCTTGACTTTAAAAGCAATAAGTAATCAAACAACTCCACCTTGAGACAAATTTCCATTTGTAGAACTCCTCATTATAAAATCATCGTGTGCCGACAATCCTTGAAATTAGATTGTCATACCAACCAAGCTTGAGCAAAGCTCAAACTTAGTTGCTGGAACCGTCTTCGTCATCATATCCGCCGGATTGTCATGAGTGCTAATCTTTTGAACTTGAATATCACCTTTGGAAATAACATCTCGAATAAAGTGATAACGTACATCAATATGTTTCGTCCTCTCATGAAACATTTGATCTTTTGTGAGATAAATAGCACTTTGACTATCACAAAAAATCTTTGTGGGAGATGTATCTCCACAAAGTTCACCGTATAGATTTCTTAACCAAATAGCTTCTTTGCAAGCTTCAGAAATTGCCATGTACTCTGCTTCAGTTGTGGATAAGGCAACAGTGGTCTGTAGACTTGCCTTCCAACTCACAGCACATCCACCAATGGTAAAGACATAACCTGTCAAAGATCTTCTTTTGTCCAAATCTCCAGCATAATCAGAATCTACATAGCCCATCAGTCCTTCACCAGAACTTCCAAATTGTAAACATGCATTGGAAGTACCGCATAAATACCTAAGAATCCATTGAACAACTTTCCAATGCTCTTTTCCTGGGTTAGCCATATATCTGCTAACAACACTTAAAGCGTGAGATAAATCAGGGCGAGAACATACCATGGCATACATTAGAGAACCAACTGCACTAGAATACGGAACTTTCGCCATGTTGTTAATTTCATCATCTGTCTTTGGACAATATGCTGAAGACAGTTTAAAATGTGCAGCTAATGGAGTACTCACTGGCTTGGCTTTGTGCATGTTGAATCTTTGAAGAATGTTGAAAAATACGATAACCGATCTCCACGAATAAGGGTTTTTAAGCCGGTTACTGTGTGACAGATATGTATTTTGTCTATAATATGCGGAAATAAAATAAGAGTTGCGGAATAAAATAAAGCGGTAAATCTAAACTAGACATTATTTAAATAGACAGAAAGCGGTAAATAAAGTAAATGTTAGAAGTTAGAGGTTAGATGTAATAAACGCCATTATCAACGATAAAGTGTTTTTACAATAAATAAAATGTTAGAAGTTAGAAGTTAGAAGTTAGATGTCTCGGTTAAATACAGTCCACATATGTTTTCGTTGTCACGGTTCGTTTTTTATGTCTTGGATATATGGTACAGTTGATTTATAAAAGTTAGAATAAATCAATAATAACACAGATAATTTCAAAGAACTTATCGATAGCCGATGAATATGGTGATTTTCTTTGAAGCTTCGATTCTTGTTCTTTGCTCGGGTTTTCTTGCTGAAATGGTATTTCTTAGGTTTTGTGTTGGTTTGGACGTGGGTTTGCTTGTGTATGTGTATTGTAGTTGTATTGGTGCTGTATGGGTTTGGTGTCGGGTGGAGGTTTTGTTTGGTGTCGGGTAGAGGTTGTTTAGATGTTTGAAGTTTTGGTGTCGGGTGGAGGTTGTTGTTTCTTGCGGTTATATGGTTTGCTTCTTGTTGCCAAATATAGAAATCAGAGTATCTTGAGGTGTTTGGTCGTGGGTTTCTTGGAGAGTATATGAGTGTATAATGCTTGGTTGATTGGGTGTAACAAAACAGCAAGAGAAAGCCTCAATTTATAGTTGCTGAACACAGCGTTCGCGTCGCGACCGGAAGGTCCGTCGCGTCGCGAAGGTGCTTGGCTGGTGGTCGGTGCGCTTTTTGTCGGGTCAGTGCGTCTTCGCTGGTATGTCGAGCTTTTGGTCGCGTTTCCTTTTGGTCGCGTTGCTTTTGGTCGCGTCGCGAAGGTGCTTTGGGTTGGTAGTCTCGCGATTAGAAAGTTGGTGGAGTCGCGTTCAAGGTCTTCGCGTCGCGACCACCCTTGCCGTCGCGTCGCGAGCGCTATAGCAGTCTGGTCTTCTGTCTTTGTTCTTCTCTTCACGTCGCGACCAGGAGGTCTGTCGCGTCGTGATTGCTGTAGCAATGTGATATTTTGTATTTTGCTCTTTGGTTTGTAGCGTTACTTCCTCAGGTTTGTATGTTTTCTCAAAGTTTCTCGGGTCTTGATTTATTCTTGTTTTTGATCTCGAATTCACGCAATCTGAAATAAACTGATAATATTTGTTAGATAATAACAGTTCATCTTATTTCAGTGATTGTCACATACAAAAATATATTTTTCAACAAAGAATTTTCTCAATATACCTCTTTTGACTTAGGTATAGTTTTCCATGCTGTCTGTTACGAGTAATTTCCATACCAAGAATTTTCTTGGCTGGACCTAAGTCCGTCATCTCAAACTCTTTGCTTAGTTGTGTTTTCAGTTTTGCTATCTCTAGTTTATCTTTTGCAGCAATCAACATATCATCAACATAAAGAAGCAGATATATTGATGAACCATTATATTGATGAACCATTGACTGACTTAAAATAAACACAACTATCAAAATCTGATCTTTTAAAATTCTGAGATAGCATAAAAGAGTCAAACCTCTTATACCATTGCCTTGGGGACTGCTTTAACCCATAAAGAGATTTCTTCAATCTACATACTAAGTTCTCTTTTCCAGGGATAATGAAGCCTTCAGGTTGCTCCATATAAATATCTTCCTCCAATTCACCATGTAAAAATGCAGTTTTGACATCTAACTGCTCAAGCTCATAGTTATGCATGGCAACTATACTAAGTAAAGTACGAATTGAGCTATGCTTAACAATAGGAGAGAAGACATCAGTAAAATCAATGCCTGGAATTTGGCTATAGCCTTTAGCAACTAACCTTGCTTTAAATCTTGCTTCCTCATTAGGAGTAATACCTTCTTTTCTTTTGAAAATCCATTTGCAGCGGATAGGCTTCTTTTCTTTTGGTAATTTCACCAACTCCCAAGTGCCATTCTTTTCAAGAGATTCCATTTCATCATGCATGGCAGTTATCCATTTGTTGCAATGTTCTGAAGTAATGGCTTCCGTGTAAGTTGAAGGTTCTTTGATACCTTCAATTTCTTCAGCATCGTTTAAAGCATAAGCAACAATATTTGCTTCTTCTATCAGTCTCTTGGGAGGATGAATGACCCTCCTAGGTCTATCAGTTGCTATAGAATGTTGTGGTTGGTGAGTAGGAGTAGGAGTAGAAGACTCTTGCTCAACTGATTGATTTTGATCAATAGAGTTTTCTTTTTCTGGTGTATGTTCTGAGTTAACAGATTGCTCCACCTGCACACTTGTTTGTTGTTGACTCTCAACAGGAATATTAGTAGAAGAATCTTTATGTAGCATAGCTGATTCATTAAATACTACATTTCTACTAATCACGACCTTTTTAGTTTCAGGACACCATAACTTATATCCTTTCACACCAGACTTGTAACCAAGAAAGATACATTTAATTGCCCTAGGCTCTAATTTTCCATTATCAACATGAGCATAAGCAGGGCAACCAAAAATTCTTAAATCTGAATAGTTTGCTGGGGAGCCAGACCATACCTCAATAGGAGTCTTTTTATCAAGTGGAATAGAAGATGACATGTTAATTAGATAACATGCAGTAGAAGCAGCTTCTGCCCAAAAACGCTTAGATAATCCTGCGTTAGATAACACACAACGGGCCTTTGAAATAATGGTTCTGTTCATACGTTCAGCTACACCATTTTGTTGAGGTGTGTGAGAAACGGTGTAGTGTCTAACAATTCCTTCTAGTTTACAATAAGAATTAAATTCATTTGAACAAAACTTCATACCATTATCTGTGCGAAGCTTTTTGACCTTCTTACCGGTCTGGTTTTCCACCATGACTTTCCATTCTTTGAATGCAGAGAATGCTTCAGATTTAAGCTTCAAGAAATATGGCCAAACTCTTCTTGAATAATCATCAATAATTGTCAACATATAACGAGCACCTCCTAGTGATGCTTCTTGAGATGGTCCCCATAAATCAGCATGTACATACTCCAAAATGCCTTTTGTAGTATGTACCGAGGTGTTGAATTTCACCCTCTTGTGTTTGCCAAATATACAGTGTTCACAGAATTCCAGTTTGCCAACGCATTGGCCATCAAGCAATCCTCTTTTGCTTAATGCTGTCAAACCAAGTTCACTCATATGCCCAAGACGCATATGCCATAGGTTAGTAGTATCAGTAGATGAATTTGAAGTAACATTAGAATTACCTGTTACTGTACTACCTTGTAGATGATACAGGTTTGCAGATTTAATATCAGCTTTCATCACAATCAAAGCTCCTTTAGAAACCTTTAAAACTCCACCTTCACCGGAATATTTGTACCCTTTAAGGTCAAGAGTACTTAAAGAAATAAGGTTTCTTTTCAAACCTGGAACGTGTCGAACATCAGACAAAGTTCTGACAACACCATCAAACATCTTGATTTGAATTGAACCAATTCCAGTGACTTTATATGGTGCATTATCATCCATCAATACGGAGCCACCTTCTATAGGTTGATAATTTGTAAACCAGCTTCTGTTTGGACTCATGTGAAAAGTACAAGCTGAGTCAAGAATCCATTCATCATTGGATTTTAGGATTCCTGCAAAAGCTACAAGAACATCACCGTTAGAATTATTTTCAACAGCATAAGTAGCTTTTCCTTCATCATCTTGATTTGGTTTGTGATTTTGATTAGAAGATCTTTTCTCCTTGTTTTTCAACTTGTAACATTCAGAGATATCATGTCCTTCCTTTTTGCAATAGTTGCATGACTTGGAACGTCTGGATCTAGATTTGCTTCTAGAATTTCTTTTGTTCTTGCCTTTGGAATCATTCTTATCTGTTGGTCTGCCACGAACTGCCAGACTTTCTCCTTTAGAACTTGAACCTTCAGTGGATACCATATCTTTCATCTTTTCTTTGGCATGCAAAGCTTCATAAACTTCTTGAAGTGTTAAAGTATCACGACTATATAATATGGTATCTCTAAAGTTTGAATAAGAACTAGGCAAAGAACATAAAAGAATTAAACCCAAATCCTCTTCATCATATTTTACCTCCATAGCTTCAAGATCAGTGATGATCTCTTTAAATGTCGAAAGATGATCCAGCAACGATCCACCTTCTTGCATCTTAAGCGAAAAATAATTTTTGTTTAAGGTGCATCTTACTTGTGAGATCTTTAGTCATGCAAATTTGTTCTAATTTTAGCCATAAAGAGGCTGCAGTAGTTTCTTTCAAAACTTCCTGCAAAATATTGTTAGATAAATGAAGATGGATATGAGAGAGAGCCTTACGATCTTTACGATCCTTTTCTTCATCTGACCAAGACGCAGGCATTTTGTCTCGGCCTAACAGAGCATCATCAAGGTCCAACTAAGCCAATACAGCTCGGATTTTTACTTGCCATAATGAAAATCTTGTATCTCGATCCAACAATGGAATATCGTATTTCAAAGTAGCCATGTCGATATAATACTCAATAAATTGAGAATGAGTATAGAAAACAACGTGACTCTGATACCACTTGTTATGAATAAATAATATCGACAATAAAATAAAATAATAATACGATAAAGGAAAAATAAAAGCGGACACAAGGATTTAACGTGGAAAAACCCTTTCGGGAAAAAACCACGGGCACAACCGATGAGAATCACTATATGAGAAAAATAAGGAGGTTACAAGATTTGGAACTGAAAAATATATATCTCTCTCTTTTTAATGCACAGAGCCTCACAATATATATCTATGTATATATATCACTCATTGTTTTTGTGTATTTGTGTGTGCTGATTACATATAAGAACATCCCCTTTTATAGGGATGATTAGCCGCGTTTTCGCTGCAATTGTTGAAAACAAATTGAGGCGTCGTATTAACATTCGTCGTTCAAACTTCACGTGCATAACTCAATTGGAATTTGAGTTT
Organism: Cichorium intybus; assembly: GCA_023525715.1. Classification (NCBI taxonomy): domain Eukaryota; kingdom Viridiplantae; phylum Streptophyta; class Magnoliopsida; order Asterales; family Asteraceae; genus Cichorium; species Cichorium intybus. The sequence goes on along the minus strand of CM042016.1, from coordinate 89,074,868 downwards.
GATTACTGTTCATATGGGGCCCACATGTTTATTTCATTTGACTTTGCTTTTTGCTTTTGAAGGCATCTTTCACACGTAATTCAAACTCCGGTAAATTGACGCAGGGGTTGAAGAGGAGCAGAAAATTTCACTCAGAACGCTTTAGTTTCTTCACAAATACTTCAATTGAAGTCCAATATACTTCACAAACTGAATAGGATGATGAAAATTGGGGGGTTCTTTTTATTAGAAACCCCTTTTTAATTTCACAATGAAAAACTATGCAAAACTGTAACAAAAGAGGGGTTCTTTTTGTTAGAAACCCCTTTTTAATTTCACAATGAAAAACTATGCAAAACTGTAACAAAAGATCCTTACCTGTTGAGCAGACGAAGACATGGTGATTGAAGCAAATCAGTCTTTCGAGGATGAGGTAGCAGTCTCGGAGCTGTTGTTTGAGTGTTTCTACATTTTCTTCTTTCTTTATAGGGTTGGGGTAAATGTCATTCCTATTGAAGAATTAGAAGCTCTTTCCCCTCTCGCTCGATCTCTATCTCCCCACTCCTTCTATTCAAACTCCTCAGTCCTCCCAACTCCCAAGATATTTGCAGCTCTGCTTCTTCATATAAAAACCCACTTGACCAACCCCTGCTCCTCCATTCCATGACCTTTGCCCACCATATTGATATTCATGTTATTTTAATTTGTTTACAAACTATTCGCAATTAAATAATTAAATAAATAAATATAATATTTAAATTTGAAAACTTATCTTCCTATTCTAATAAATCACTAGTGAGACTGCCACATGGCGTTCCCTTGTAGCTTCTGCACTTCGATTTCCCGCTCATTCTCCTTTTCTCTTTCTGATAAATGCTATAATCAATGCGTAACTGATAAATCAGCTTTGATTACGGCTGAAATCGTTATGCAATCGTAAAGAAACCCTAGCCCTTCGGTTCCTTCATCATCGTCTTTTTATTGCCAACCCCTAAAGAGTTCTATAGGACCAATACAACCACCATCGGTTTTGGGATATTGAGATCGGGGTTAGACCGTCGCTATCACCATTTCACTTTGATCCGCTACCACCATTACACTCTGATCCGCCACCACAGCCACAACGATTGGATCTCCGCCTCCGTTTACCAGTCGCCACCATTAAAGCCGTCAATGGTGCTCCTCTATATACACAACGGCCGCTGTGCGCGGTCATCCATTCCGCCACTACCACCACGACTGGTCTCCGCCTTTGTTACCCACATCGCCATCTACACATCAACCACCAGCATCGTGTGCGTCTCTCTCTAGTCAGTTCGTGTTCAAGATTTAATTGGTTTTGAGAAAGCTCGATTTACTTGTTAATAGTTCGCTTTTCAACTTGAACTCGCTAATTTTCAGCCCCATTCTCAACTATCTCCTCTGTCTATAGTTTTCTTTCATAAACATCCCCCTTTCGATTTTTCAACTCTGATTTGAGTTTTGATATTGATTTTTTTGTTTTCAGGTCTCAATTGCTTCAACAATGGGTCAAAAAAGAACACTCGACACCACTGTTTTTCAGCGACCCCACTGCCACCGTCCTATTTGGGTTCGTCCAATATTCTGCAAAGGTATGATTTAAATTATTTTTATAGAAGTCTTCTTTTGATTTATTCATTAATTGGTTAAGTTTCTCCATTTGTTTCAGGTGTCTCATTCAATTAGCAAGAATGATGGTCGATTTATAAAGAAAAAACATATATGATTAGTTATTTCCAGCTTAATTTTTCATGTTCATGGTAAGTTTTTCCAGATTGAATGACTTTTTATTTATCGGGGTGCTTCATATAGAGAGTATACGAATATGCTTTGAATGCTTGACAGTTAACATTAGATAGGTGCCTTTAAATAGGAGATAATACAAACAAACTAATAATCTAATTTACAAGGGATAAAGTAGGATCTAATCTATGTGTATATAACAATATTTACAACAAGGCTAACTAGATAAGATTAAGTGTTTGACCCAATGGATTCGGATGATCCATTATCCTTAATACGCCCCCGCAAGATGGAGGATCCGTTAGAGACACCAATCTTGGATCTATTTCGTAGAAACGGAGCTCGAGAGAGAGGCTTAGTAAGCATATCAGCCAGCTGGTATTGAGAGTGCAGGTGAGTGACACGGAGATGACCAGCAGCGACTTGTTCACGAACGAAATGATAGTCTAGCGCAATATGTTTCATCCGAGAATTATAAACGGGGTTAGCGCAGACATAGGTAGCACCTGTATTGTCACAAAACAGAGTAGGAGGTGCAGTGATCGAAAACCCAAGTTCATGAAGTAGGTTCTTTAACCAGAGGAGCTCTGCAGAGGCATTTGCAAGGGCTTTGTATTCAGCTTTAGTAGAAGAGCGGGAGACAGACTTCTGTCGTGTGGAGCGCCACGAGACAATATTGGCCCCTAAGTATATAATATACGCAGTTGTAGATCGTCCTGCATCGTTGACACCGCCCCAGTCAGAATCAGAGAAGGCGGAAAGAGTGATAGGAGAATTGCGTTTAAGAAAGAGACCAAAAGAGATCGTCCCTTTTAGATATCGAAGAAGGCGTTTGAGAGCCTGCCAGTGAGATTGACGCGGGTTGTGCATGAACTGGGAAAGCTTGTTAATAGCAAAGGATATATCAGGACGGGTGAAGGCAAGGTATTGAAGAGAACCAACAAGTTTTCTGTAAGGAGTAGGATCAACAGATGGAGTATTATCATGAAGTGTCAAGGGATCAGAGACGCTTAGGGGAGTGGATACGTCTTTGGCACCTTCCATATGAAATTGAGTAAGAACATCTTGAATATGTCTATGTTGTGAAAGAAAGAGACCCGAGGCAGTAGGAATAACTTCAACTCCAAGAAAGTGATGAAGCATACCCAGATCTTTGAGAGAGAATTTTGTGCTTAAGGCACGAATAAAGTGAGCGAGAAAATCATTGTTGTTACCAGTGAGGACGATTTCATCAACATAGACTAGAAAGTAGCAGAGAACACTACCACGATTGTAGACAAAAAGAGAAGCATCAGCAAACGATTTTTTAAAGCCAAAATGAAGAAGGAAGTTGGCTAGTTCAGTGTACCAAGCTCGAGAAGCCTGTTTGAGACAATAGATAGATTTTTTGAGTCTATAAATGTGTTAAGGAAAATCAGGATGAGTGTAACCAGGTGGTTGTGCCATAAATACTTCTTCATGAAGGGTGCCTTGGAGAAACGCATTGTTGACATCAAGTTGGCGCAATGGCCAGTTTTTGGATAAAGCAATAGAGAGGACCGTACGGATAGTGACGGGTTTAGTGACTGGGCTAAAGGTGTCAAAATAATCTTTGCCATATTGTTGAAGAAAGCCTTTTGCGACAAGGCGGGCTTTATATTTGGCAACAGAACCATCAGGATTGCGTTTGACCCGAAACACCCATTTGCAACCAATGGGTGTGTGAGTGGTAGGTGGGACAAGTTCCCAAGTCTGGTTTTGGATAAGGGCATTAAATTCGAGATCCATGGCATGACGCCATTGCGGGTCTTTGAGAGCTTGAGTGTGAGTGGAGGGTTCTATGGTAGGAGGAATGGGATGAAGAGTGGTTGAATTTGTGAGATTGGCATTGTAGTATTTAGGATTTGGGTTGCAATTGCGGGGTGGTGGAAAAGGAGGTGCAGGGGTTGGTGACGATGATGGAGGTGCGGAGGGTGCGGGTGGAGCTGCAGGAGAGGCAGGCTGCGGTTGGGTGACAGGTGGCGACGGTGAGACAGGGTCTGTCATCTCAGGCGTAGCCGACAAGGAGGTCGGGTGATTTTGGGTGGGCTGTACTGGGGCATCGGAAGGGAGAGGTGGTAGGGTAGTAAGGAGAGATCGAGTGGGGATAGGGGTAGCGTGTTGGAGAAAGCTGGTGGCGGGAGGTGATGATGTGGAATGGTGCGGGACAGTGGATGGGAATTCATGCTCAATGAATTCAACATGGCGGGAATGATAAAGTTTTGAAGTGATCGGGTCATAGCATTTGTAGGCGGCTTTGGATGAAGAGTACCCAAGAAAGAGACATCGTGTGGACCGAGGGTGTAGTTTTGTGGGAGCATAAGGTCGCAGCACGGGAAGCAGAGACAACCGAAGGGTTTTAGCTTGTGGTAGCTTGGAGAAGTGTTGTGAAGTTTCTCATATGGAGAATGAAACTCAAGTGTTGAGTTTGGCAATCGATTTATGAGATGCACCGCAGTTTGAAACGCATGAGACCAGAAAGTTAAGGGTAATTTTTCATGATGAAGAAGAGACAGTCCAGTCTCAACAATATGTCTATGGCGCCTTTCGGGAATACCGTTTTGCTCGGGGGTGTACGGTGGAGTAGTGAAGTGCGAAATGTCATGCTCTTGAAGGTAATTTTTGAGAGCTACATATTCACCTCCATTATCAGTAAAGATGGAGACAAGAGGGGTGGCATAGTATATTTCCACCAGTTGTTTGAACTGAGGAAAGAGAATGACAACTTCAGATTTTCTCTTCATAGGATAGAGCCATGTATATTTAGAGAAATAATCAACAAAAATCACATAATAACTGTAGCCATCATTAGATTGTTGAACCGGACCCCAAACATCGGAGTAAATAAGTTGAAGTGGTTTAGAAACATGAAATGTATTGGGACCAAATGGTTGTTTGTGACTTTTATTAATCAAACAAGAATCACAATGAAATGAAGAACTGAACATTTTATTTGAATCTAGATTAAGATTTCTAAGCAACATCTTGAAGACTTTGGTAGACGGATGTCCAAGCTTGTGATGCCACGAGTGAAGAGAGGTGGTGGTAACTGAGTTGACACGAGGAAGACCACGAAGAAAGTGGATAGCAGCATAGTAAATGTCATTAATGTTCTCCCCCCGCATTAGACACGCCCCCGTGCGTAGATCCTTGACAATGAACTGATAAGGAAAAAATTCCACATAAACATGATTAGTTTTGCATAATTTTGCAACAGAAATAAGGTTATGTTTCAGTTTTGGAACATAAAGAATATTGCGAAGATCAAGAGAACGAGATTGAGTTGGTAAAGTAGTGTGACCAACATGAGAGATAGGAAGACTGTTACCATTGCCAAGGATTATCTCATCAGGTCCTCCATATTCCGATAGAGTATGAAAAGATGCAGGATTGGAAGCAACATGATGAGAAGCCCCACTGTCAAACATCCAGGGTTGATTTGAAGTGGTGGAAGTAGCCGATGAGGTGTTGATTGAAGGTGGAGCCGGCGGTGTGGTTGACAAAGTAATATTGTTTTCTTTGAGAAACTTTGCTAATTTTCTGCAATCTTTGGTGGCATGACCAGGAATATTACAGTATTGGTAGTAAGATGAGTTTCGATCGCCACGAGGCAAGTAATTATTGGTCTGTCCTTGAACTCGAGGTTGTCTGGACCTAGAGTTATTGTACTTGTGGTTGGTGTTGCGAGTATCATTGGAAGCTTTGAAGTTGGAATTGTACCGAGGCTGACCTCGTTGAGTGTTGTTGACAGAAATAATAGCTGGAGCCGACTAAGTGTCTTTGAGATTTCTTTCAAAGTCCACAAGTTTTTCAAAGAGATCAGGAAAAGTAATTGTGGTATCACGCACCTTAAGGGCTGCTGTAATATGAGCATAGTCTTCGCCTAGTTGAGCCAAGATGTGGACGATGAGATCTTCTTCATCGACTGGACTTTGGGCAAGGGCAAGATCGTCCGCTATTGTTTTCATGTCATGAAGGAATTCCGCTACAGAGCGATTTCCTTTAGGATTGTTAGCTAATCGAGATTTTAGAGAGATTATACGTGACCTGGATATGCTTGCATAGCTTTCAGTTAGGCGTTTGAAGACTTGATAAGATGTCTCGGCTGAGGATACAAGAGGTTGTATTGTTTCAGAACAGCTTCCAATTAAAGCGCCCAGTAAGATTTGATCTTGACGAAGCCATGGTCGATATTCCAGGTTGGGTTTGGTAGCATCAGTCGCTAGGGTTTTGGAGGGAATCACCATTGTGCCGTCGACATAGTGATTGGGACCTAGGCCGATTAGGGTTGCCATGACTTGCTTACGCCATACAGGAAAATTGGTAGCATTAAGTTTGATGGGGAAGTGTGTATGGGCTGTGACTTCAACGATGGCAGACATGGAGATTGATGAGGATCGATTAATAGAACTCAGAGGAGCAAGAAGGGCTCTGATACCATATAGAGAGTATACGAATATGCTTTGAATGCTTGACAATTAACATTAGATACGTGCCTTTAAATAGGCGATAATACAAACAAACTAATAATCTAATTTACAGGAGATAAAGTAGGATCTAATCTATGTGTATATAACAATATTTATGTAACGCCAAGACACTCTTTTTATGTAAATATAATAAAAAGGGTAAAATGGTCATTTTACCTTGGAAGGGTAAATTGGTCTTTTGGACAGAAAAGTAATTAGTTTGAAATAATATTTTGAGTTTTGGACTTAAAATGTTATAAAAACGGATTTTTGGTCGTTGTACCATAAAAGGGTATTTTGGTCATTTGACCATGTGAAGGACCAAATAAGTGAAAATATTGCTCCTTGTGGCAAAAGTATAAAGAATAGAAGTTTTATTGTAATAAAACTTGATAGTTGTGGCAAAAGTTCAAGAAAATGAATTTAGGGACCAAATTTGAAAAATTTGGAAAATAAAATGTTGAAACCTCTCCCATTTGTGCAGAATTTTGGAGACTTACGGGAGAAGGTTTTGTGGCTGGATTTTGCAGAAATTGGAAGAGTTCTTGAAGGCTTGAAGCATGGAATTGGAATCATGGCTTGGAATTGGTGATTCCTAAGCTAATTAAGGTTAGTAATTCAAGTTTTTGACTAGTTTGTTCTTGATGGGTTTTTGGGTCCAAACTGAAATTCGAAATTTCAGTGAATTTCATGATGTTTATTCATGAATTCTGAGTTCTAATATGATCATTAGATAGGCATATAACAAGTGAAACCATAGAAATTGATCAAGTTGAAGTTTTGGGGTTTTTGGAACTAAGAACCCTAATTCTTCATTTTGATTGATTGAATTGGTTTCAATGGTTAAAAACCTTGTTTTTATGGAGGGTTTTGACCTGGAAATGAACCCCAAGTGATTAAGAACAACAATAAGAACTTAATATGCAAAAACAGGGTGCTACAGTGAAAATCGGGACTGAATCTGGACTGCCCAGCAAGAGCACGGGTCGTGCTCTTTTTGCACGAGTCGTGCTCCTCATTTTATGAAGATTTCATGCCCTACAGACCTTGCACGAGTCGTGCTTCCCTAGGCTAAGAAAGGGCACGAGTCGTGCTTGCTGGCAGGGGGTCCAAAAACGCTAAATTTTGCTAGGCTTGTCCGATTTACCTCAAACTTGAACCATAAGTCCATAATGGTATGAAAAGTCCTAGAAAAATACTAAATTGAGTTTTCGACTCCTCGGGGGCACTGTAGATCGATACGAATGCCTCGGGAATGAGTATAACTCATGAAAAGATGGTAAATGGAAAGTTTATCATCTAGGGATGGGTTATAGTTGCGTAATATTGGACTCTCATGTATTAGAGTCAGTTGAAATGATTATTAACCTATTACCATTTGATATGGAATGGATAAATAGGTATGGGACAAAATGGTTGTGTTGCACGCAAAGGCAAGAAACAACCGAAATTGAAACGCAGCTAGTAACCAGGTGAGTAATCTCACTGATACCATATGTGATATATGATGATTGAGTTGTTACAGGTTGGAAACTGATTGTGGGACGAAATTGATGGTTCAAAGATACGTTTGAAGAGACAAGACCGGATAAGCCGTGAGTCATTGCGATGACAAGAACGGAGCCGTGAGTCTAGGCAATAGCGGGCTAACCCGTGAGCCATAACTAATTCTGGATTTTATATCCAATGGGTGCGGCCTACGGGATATGATTTCTGGATTTTTATATCCAATGGGTGCGGCCTATATGGCTATGATTTCTGGATTGTATATCCAACCGGTGCGGCCTTCGGGCTATGTCTCCGATGTGGCCTTCGGGCTATGACTCCGGTGCGGCCTTCGGGCTATGTCTCCGATGTGGCCTTCGGGCGATGACTCCGGTGCGGCCTTCGGGCTATGTCTCCGATGCGGCCTTCGGGCTATGATATTTGGTGCAGCCTTTTTGGCTATGATTTTGTTACAGGTACATGGTGTGGTCTTTTGGTTATGATATCGGGTTATTAAACCCAGCTGGTGCGGCCTGCGGGTTATGAATTATATACTGATAATGTTTTGGTGCAGCTTATATAGCTATGACACAGGGTGCGGCTTGATTAGCCATGATATATGATGCAGTCCATTGTGACTAAGAAATATGGGACAGAAATGATTAGACATGATTATAGATGCAAATAACTAACGTGGCTTGTTAATTACAGGTCACTATGATTCAGCCTGTAGGGCTACAGAATAGGATGTGAAATCCTAGAGTATATATGGTCAGCCAGTAAGGCTAGGAATGTGGATTCGAAATCCAGACAGTTATATGATTGTATTTTGATACATGTTATTTGCAGATTTGATTACTCACTGAGCTTTTTAGCTCACGATAATTGTTACTGTCCCTGCAGGTTAGCATGATACTGGTAGGGGACAAGATAGGGTCCGTGACTTTCAAGTAGGACTCTTAGATGCTGTCAGTAGCAGCCCGGCTTTAAAGGAGTTATGGTATCTTATACTCTCCTTGATACACTTGTACCCGTTTTTATTAAAATATACCCCTTGTTATGGTTTTAGGTATTGAAACCTGAGTTTTAAATGAAAAATTTTTCAGGGGTGTTTTTGTTTTAAAAGCCGGGTGTTACAAGTTGGTATCAGAGCCGAGGTTTAAGTGAACTAGGTGTCTATAGAGTAGATTCCTGGACTTAAACCCTGAGACAGTAGATATGATGAACTGTTAGGTGTATATAGTTGTTATTATACATATATAACCTAACTATTGCTGACTTCTAACGTATAAGAAGTATGAGCAGCGGATATTACTGGGAGAAATTTAGGGCGTGTAACTTTAAGAGGCGGAACAGCCCTTTCTCAAGGCTCCATCGAATGAGGGGCAACGAGACAAGTAGCGGAAAAATCCACATGACAAGCAATAGTAGCTGTTGTGGTCAGAAAGAGAAATTGGGTGCTCACCCTGATTGATATCAAGGTGAAAGAAAAGTAGCTGAGACTACAAGAAAAAGCAGAAAACGATTAGTGGACGCTTCGGGAGAAGTTACCACAGACTGGGTCCAACCTTGAAGGGAAGGGACCAAAACAGAACATTTATGTAATGTAAGAAGTGCAGGAAAAGCACTCAGAACATTGTAGAATTGAGACTCTACTGTTTAGTAGATGAAATTACAGAAAATAGGAGCATGTTGCTCGAGTTTATTGTATGGGACGGAAGTGGTTCCAGCGTGGAACTATAGATCACTTCTTTATGAAATATTCACATGCTAAATGTGGAGTAACGGGTGATGAACCCAGGAAAGAAAGAAGGAACGAATGATCGAAAAGGACCCATGGTACCATGAGCATCCCAGTAGATTGTGGAAGAAGCTCGTGAGGAGAATGATATGGTCGCAGATATCATTGTTCTGAATATAACTCGTGTATGTTATATTTGATCCATGAAGCTATGCTTTGGATCGATGACTCGATGTTTTGTTTGAATTTTTCATCAATGATTTTGGATGAAATATTTGAAATAGCTATTGTAGATAGCAAGTATGTTCAAGATATTGAACACCTGGAAAGTAGTCTGCCTAAGATTTACGGGACCATTTTTCCCTATGAATCTGAAGCCGATGACTACCAGCAAATCTGAAGCAATTGTGCTTATGAATTGGTTAGCAATGAATTATGCTAACATGAATTGTAGAAATATGAACATGATGGTTCAGAAAGCAGAAATGAGCGGATGAAAATCCATGGTAAATGACCGTTGTTGAGAATACCGGTTAACTTCTTTGCTTAAACTCGGAAAAGAGTTAGTAAAGGAATGATGTTGTAGTTGGCATACGTGGTATGGGCCAAGCTTAATAAAGTGGTGATAGTAGTGTATTACTTTAAATAAATTTTCGGATGATTCTTTTGAAAAGAACTTCCAAGATTTCTGCCAGATTGGCAAGAAGAGCTTATGATTAAGCTGGTATTGAGAGCCGTTCCTGTTATCTAGGCTCTGTGTTGATTGGCCTCTGCAGAGATGGCAGAGTGGTAAAACAATTGAAAGAAATTGTTTTTGAATTGGGGTCTCATATAGCCGAATGTGTCATTGTGTGGAGCCCTATCTGTTTGAAAAGAAGAAAGATAAGTTAATGTGTATGTACATTGACTACTGAGAATATGATATTCTCGAAACCAGATTGAATATGAGGTACATTGTACCAGATAATGGAGTTACTTCACTGAGTTAAGTGATATGTTAAATTCTCCAAGTATGAAAAATTTGGCTAAAAGAAGTGTCAACCCTTTGGGCATGATAATAGTGCCAAAGATGATAAAATAAATCCAGTGGGATAGATGATGTGATAAAACTGGAATCGCCCGAGGAATCTGACTGACATTGTAGTTCCTTGGATTTGGCAGGTTACTATAGGAGAGTTGTAGAAAACTGCTCCTTGATTGCTGGTTAGCTGACTAAAGTTGACCAAGAAAAGTGTAAAATTTGAGTGGTAGAAAGACCATAGATATGTTGTAAAGGTTTGGAATAAACCTTGTGTGAACCTCTAACGTTAGCAATGATGCTAAGCAGAGAAGATGGATTGGATCATTGAAATATATCCAACTGTGATTGTGGATGCATGATGTTGCAATAGCAACTATGATTTTGGTATTAAGCTTTTGAGACACTATCTATATGGTGTAAGGCTTACCGTGTATAAGGATCATAAAAGTTTGAAAGACTTAATTGATCAAAAAGAAGCTATATATGAAATAGCAAAGAAAGATGGGTTACTTAAAGATTTCGGGTATGAAATCCTGTACCATCTCGAAAAGAGCGGATGTGGCTATAGATGCCTTGGATTAGAAAGAGTAACCTTTGAGGGTTACATCCACATGTATGAATGTGGCAAATTGATTTCCTGAGTTGATTCGGGTAGCACAGAGAGACGTGTGCAAGTCTGAAATTGTGAAAAGTGAATAAATGATTGAAAAGTAGCGGAAGTTAGTTGGAATATCACAGTGATTTAACACCCTTGGCGGTTGTAAATGTGAATTCCAAAGTCAAACGAAACATAAAAATCATCTTGAAAAGATGCATTTTGTATCGGATATGCAGCATACACGGGCAATACCAAACTGGATAGGTCGATAAAACCTATGTGTTGGTGGCCGGGGCTGAAGAAAGACATTGAAGGACATGTGAAAAGTGTTTGACTAGTGTGTAACTACAGTCAAATCATTAGAAACATAAGGTGGTACGTCCTAAAGAAGAAATGGGACGAAAAATATCATAGACTTTGTAGTAAAGTCTTTGCAAGTACCGCATGGGTATGACACCATATGGGTGATTGCAGTTTGATTGATGAAATCAGTGTAGAATTATAATGACTAAGGAAGAAATTAAGATCGAAAAGTAGTGAAAAACTACATAGAAAGATAAATATGCCGATATGCGCTGCAGGTGTCGACTGATTCGGGTTGAGACACTAGAAGTATTTGCTGAATTTAGCATTAATTCCTAGAATTAATAGTTCAAAAGTACTGGTAAGTACTGCATAGGAATTGCAGAAATGATAGATGAGGCGAGAAAATTGATGCAGACTCTAAAGATATGCTTGAAATTTGCATAACAGACCCTAGTGGAAGATGAGAAGATCGCCTATCTTTGGTAGAACCCGTAGATAATAATGGTTTTAGTACTAGCGTTTAGATGACTCGTATAATGCATAGTATGGAGTATCGTGTTGCACGCTGATTTGCTAGACAGAAGTTGGGGAGAAACCGTTGACTGGACTTGAGATTGTACTTCAAAAAGAAGAAAATATTAGGCAAATACGAGAAAATTGGAAAATGGCTAATAATTAGCAAAAGTGGCATGCGGATCAGCGAGTAAAACGGTTAAAACCCCAAGTAAAGGAAGATGATGGAACTCAAAGTGACCCTTCGGAAAGACTAGAAATTGATGTGGGACAAAAAGGAAAGTCGAGTCCTGGTCTATGGGACCTTTCCAGGTGTCCCAAAGAGTAAGAATTGGGGTGTACTGATTGAAGTTTCTTGATGAACTTCAAAATATTTGTAAAGTCTTCTATGGGTCTCATGGTTCTGAGAACATAGATTGATAAATTCTAACGAATCCCTCATGTTGAAATGAGGAAGATAAGTGATTAAGGTGCCCGGGACAACCGGAGGAGTGATATGCGAGTGGTGATATAATCACGAGATAAGAAGACTAGTATGGTTAAGTGCTTAGGCAATACCATAAAGGTTTCCATATGATATGAGAAACCGGAATTGTAACGAGAAAGAAATACCCTCGCTTGATAGTATGATTTCGGGGACGAAATCTTTTGAAGGAGGGGAGAATTTGTAACGCCAAGACACTCTTTTTATGTAAATATAATAAAAAGGGTAAAATGGTCATTTTACCTTGGAAGGGTAAATTGGTCTTTTGGACAGAAAAGTAATTAGTTTGAAATAATATTTTGAGTTTTGGACTTAAAATGTTATAAAAACGGATTTTTGGTCGTTGTACCATAAAAGGGTATTTTGGTCATTTGACCATGTGAAGGACCAAATAAGTGAAAATATTGCTCCTTGTGGCAAAAGTATAAAGAATAGAAGTTTTATTGTAATAAAACTTGATAGTGGTGGCAAAAGTTCAAGAAAATGAATTTAGGGACCAAATTTGAAAAATTTGGAAAATAAAATGTTGAAACCTCTCCCATTTGTGCAGAATTTTGGAGACTTACGGGAGAAGGTTTTGTGGCTGGATTTTGCAGAAATTGGAAGAGTTCTTGAAGGCTTGAAGCATGGAATTGGAATCATGGCTTGGAATTGGTGATTCCTAAGCTAATTAAGGTTAGTAATTCAAGTTTTTGACTAGTTTGTTCTTGATGGGTTTTTGGGTCCAAACTGAAATTCGAAATTTCAGTGAATTTCATGATGTTTATTCATGAATTCTGAGTTCTAATATGATCATTAGATAGGCATATAACAAGTGAAACCATAGAAATTGATCAAGTTGAAGTTTTGGGGTTTTTGGAACTAAGAACCCTAATTCTTCATTTTGATTGATTGAATTAGTTTCAATGGTTAAAAACCTTGTTTTTATGGAGGGTTTTGACCTGGAAATGAACCCCAAGTGATTAAGAACAACAATAAGAACTTAATATGCAAAAACAGGGTGCTACAGTGAAAATCGGGACTGAATCTGGACTGTCCAGCAAGAGCACGGGTCGTGCTCTTTTTGCACGAGTCGTGCTCCTCATTTTATGAAGATTTCATGCCCTACAGACCTTGCACGAGTCGTGCTTCCCTAGGCTAAGAAAGAGCACGAGTCGTGCTTGCTGGCAGGGGGTCCAAAAACGCTAAATTTTGCTAGGCTTGTCCGATTTACCTCAAACTTGAACCATAAGTCCATAATGGTATGAAAAGTCCTAGAAAAATACTAAATTGAGTTTTCGACTCCTCGGGGGCACTGTAGATCGATACGAATGCCTCGGGAATGAGTATAACTCATGAAAAGATGGTAAATGGAAAGTTTATCATCTAGGGATGGGTTATAGTTGCGTAATATTGGACTCTCATGTATTAGAGTCAGTTGAAATGATTATTAACCTATTACCATTTGATATGGAATGGATAAATAGGTATGGGACAAAATGGTTGTGTTGCACGCAAAGGCAAGAAACAACCGAAATTGAAACGCAGCTAGTAACCAGGTGAGTAATCCCACTGATACCATATGTGATATATGATGATTGAGTTGTTACAGGTTGGAAACTGATTGTGGGACGAAATTGATGGTTCAAAGATACGTTTGAAGAGACAAGACCGGATAAGCCGTGAGTCATTGCGATGACAAGAACGGAGCCGTGAGTCTAGGCAATAGCGGGCTAACACGTGAGCCATAACTAATTCTGGATTTTATATCCAATGGGTGCGGCCTACGGGCTATGATTTCTGGATTTTTATATCCAATGGGTGCGGCCTATATGGCTATGATTTCTGGATTGTATATCCAACCGGTGCGGCCTTCGGGCTATGTCTCCGATGTGGCCTTCGGGCTATGACTCCGGTGCGGCCTTCGGGCTATGTCTCCGATGTGGCCTTCGGGCGATGACTCCGGTGCGGCCTTCGGGCTATGTCTCCGATGCGGCCTGCGGGCTATGATATTTGGTGCAGCCTTTTTGGCTATGATTTTGTTACAGGTACATGGTGTGGTCTTTTGGTTATGATATCGGGTTATTAAACCCAGCTGGTGCGGCCTGCGGGTTATGAATTATATACTGATAATGTTTTGGTGCAGTTTATATAGCTATGACACAGGGTGCGGCTTGATTAGCCATGATATATGATGCAGTCCATTGTGACTAAGAAATATGGGACAGAAATGATTAGACATGATTATAGATGCAAATAACTAACGTGGCTTGTTAATTACAGGTCACTATGATTCAGCCTGTAGGGCTACAGAATAGGATGTGAAATCCTAGAGTATATATGGTCAGCCAGTAAGGCTAGGAATGTGGATTCGAAATCCAGACAGTTATATGATTGTATTTTGATACATGTTATTTGCAGATTTGATTACTTACTGAGCTTTTTAGCTCACGATAATTGTTACTGTCCCTGCAGGTTAGCATGATACTGGTAGGGGACAAGATAGGGTCCGTGACTTTCAAGTGGGACTCTTAGATGCTGTCAGTAGCAGCCCGGCTTTAAAGGAGTTATGGTATCTTATACTCTCCTTGATACACTTGTACCCGTTTTTATTAAAATATACCCCTTGTTATGGTTTTAGGTATTGAAACCTGAGTTTTAAATGAAAAATTTTTCAGGGGTGTTTTTGTTTTAAAAGCCGGGTGTTACAATTTACAACAAGGCTAACTATATAAGATTAAGTGTTTCACCCAATGGATTCGGATGATCCATTATCCTTAATACTTCATTATTGCAAAGAACGAATATAAGGACTTTAAAAGTTGGGTTGTAATTTTCCAGAGAAGCAATGTCAGGACCCATCAAGTGTTTTTTAAATATAGTGTTGTATCAAAACGATGCAAATAATAATTTAGTGAAAATATGTAAAAGGTAGGGACAAACAAAGAAAACGAGTAAAAGACATTCTCTTGAATTTCATTATAACTTTAATAATTGGTGAATGGTTATAAATTTAGAATAGATCCACATTTGAAAATTAAAAGTTGGGTTGTAGTTTGGTTCATCAGCATCATCTTAGAGTTTTATCTTTTGAGTATCATGCATTATTTTAAATATTTTTATGCTTTTGAAAAGTAGTATTTGTTTTGTTTAAGTGTTTAAAAGTTTATTATTGTGTGTTTTCTGTCTCTTTAAATTTAAATTTGTTAGCGTGTATTAGATGCTCTTGATTTTTATAACTAAAATTATAGAACTTTGCATTGATTTTTTTTAGGATGAAAAGTCATGTGGGATTGGGATATGTAAATGTTGAAGATTAATAATTCATTATATATGGGTTGTTCCATTTTTCTATTTCTTTTTTCCAGGGAAGAAGGTTAGAAAGACATTAGATAACATATCATTGTAGCCGGTTGGCAGGTAAACCTCATCCCCCCAGCTTCGGGTTACCGTTTTCTTTTTTCTCCTATCTAGCATCATTTTTGTCCAACTTTTGTGTCAATTAAAGGCAACTATGAGATGATTTGGTGAAGGTGCAAGCTGCTATCTTCGTATTCAGATTTTCGCATTACGACATTGTTTTATGTGTTTATTATTTGTTATATTAGAATCGTAAATAAGTGGGTTAGATGGTGTTGTATTGTTGTAAAAATCCGAAACACAATAACCCAACCCGATTGAATAAGGTTTGGGTTATTTTGTTCGGATAACTCAGTTTTCGGTAACTTAATTTGGTTAATCGAATAACGGTAAATTTATTTGGTTTGGGTTTGGTTAATTTTTCATTAGTCGTATTGTTTGAAGCCTTTATACTTTTTAGGGATTTTTATAAACTCTTTAGTTGGCCTTGACTTTGCCTCTTAAGACATTCACCATCCACACCAAAGGGGTTGAACATAAATCAATAAAACTATCAATATTGTATACAAAGAAATTTGCATTTATGTTTAACATAAATAATTGCATTTATATTTAACATAAATCAATAAATCATGTAATTTGCAAGTATTGAAATAATTGCAACCTGATTAACAATATTAATTTTAGATAAGGATGACATTGTTAGCAATAAAACTATCAATATTGTATACAAAGAAATTTGCATTTATATTTAACATAAATCAATAAATCATATAATTTGTAGGTATTGAAATAAATGCAACCTGATTAACAATATTAATTTTAGATAAGGATGATATTGTTACCAATAAAACTATCAATGTTGTATAAAAAGAATTTGTTGGGGATTTATGAAATATTTCTATATAGCTCTTATCAATGAATATAATGTTTTGTTACTAATAGTAAATGCACACATGTGATAATTTATGATGTAATTAGTTCATATGAATACGGAGAAAATTTTAAGTTGTCAACCCGTGTTTAACACGGGCTTATAACCTAGTTTCTTAATATGACAATTAACCTAATTTTTCTAAGCCAAAGGGTGTAGTCCATAGGCATTAACTGTTGTTTTCCCTAGTTTAGGTTGAGAGTTCAAATACCTTATGAGACATAAGTGGTATTAAAAAAAGTTTATAAATGAATATTAAAAATATAAATTTTTTAACGGATCTATGGTTGAAAATATGTTTATTAAAAATACTAATTTAGTGAACACATATTATATTATGGAGTACGGATTTTACTTTTTGTTATATATAAAATAAGATTAAACTGTAAATTTGGTCCATGTGGTATTTACAGAATTGTCACTTCCCTCCAAAAAGTTTTAGACCGGTCCAAAATACGTTTACTACTGTGGTTTTGCTTCTTGATAGTTTTGTTATTTCATTTTCATTTTTTACATTTCAATAATTAAAAAAAATAAAAACATCAATTTTTACAAAACCCTAAGTACCCGTCCTTTGATATCCTTCAGCTCCCAAAAACGTCTCAAACCCTCTCTTAGCCTCCTTGAGGTGATCTTTGGCTCTTTTGGTCATTTTTCGAAGATTTCTTGAAGATAGGAAGGTGTATGGTGGTGATTGAAGGTGTGCTACTAGTTTAGTCAACAAGAACTTCTGTTTATGGACTTTTGTGAGTAAAGCCTCTCCCTTTTAGTGTTTGTTGAGTTAATCTTGTAGTTATGAAAGTTTTGGATGAGTTTTTGGTCCCTTGGTTGTGTTATATAAGGATTTGAGTGATAAATGTTCGATCTTTATGTCCTTTGAGCCTTCTTTGAGAGTTTTGATCTGATTTTGGGAGTAAGCCAAACTCCCTTGAGTGTTTAAGCATGGATTATGTCATCTTTTGTACTTAAGTGTGAGATTTGACATGCATGGGTCATGCATGTCAAGAAAGTTTGGAACTTTATAATATTTCAGACCTTTTGGACGAGTTCTTAGCCCCTGACTTAATAGATTAAGTGCATAATGAAGTTTTGGAAAGTTTCATAGATAGCGACGCTATCAGGCTGTTGACCGTTGATTTGACTTTGACCTTTGACTGTTGTCTTTTTGACCAGTTTGACTTTTGGTCAAACTTGAAAGATTCGGGTTACCAGTCTTAGAGGTTTATCCTGTTTTGAGTTGAGGAATTTCTAAGCAAATGTTATCCTTATTAGGGTAGGCGGAGTAACACTCGGGTTCGCGATAGATCGGCATCGGGATGGGGCGGTACCGCCGGTACCTTCGATACCGCTACCCCCAGCCTTGCGGTTTCCAGCGGGTTCGAGCAGGCGGGTTGGAGATTGGGGTGGTGAAGCCGGGTGAACCTACTCAATTTTAAAAAGAAAAAAACTTTTAATCTATCAAATCACACATTCACCCAGCCTTGCGGTTTCCAGTGGGTTCGAGCAGGTGGTTTCCGTATAAATACCACCTCTTCACTCCTTAAAAAATCACACATTCACCCTTCTTTCTTCCTCTCAACATTAACTCTATTTTACCCCTTTACAAAAAAACCCTCATTTATTATCCCAATTTCAATTTTATTTTAAATTGAAATGAGTTCTTCTGATTCTTTCAGTTCTTCCGGTATGTATGTTCACAGCAAACTACTGGATAAACCTATGCAGTTGGTATCGTCATCGTCTGATTCATCAATCGATGCTAATACGATCGCGACTGTTGCTGAAGATGCACTTTTCATGTCAGAACGAACATCTCGTGAAAGCCTCTACAACTTTTGCTATTGTGTTGTTCAGTTATATGGTGCAGAATTCATGTGCAGACCCAGCGACATTCAGACAGCCTGCATGATCTATCACCATCGATCGATGTAAATATATCATGTACGCTTGCCTAATATTACACAACATGATCATCTAGGATGAAGGTAGGGCTATATGTCTAGTACATGATCCAGATCTCCCAACCAAAGTAGAACTTAGCGATGACATGATTCTCGAAATACGCAATCAATGAATTCACCAAAAACTTCTTGCGGATCTTGTAGACCACATCGAGCATACCTACATAGCTACTCTAGATCACTAGGTTTTTTAACGTATTTAGGATTTCATTCCAGTTATTTAGGTTTTAATATTCCGTATTTTGGATTTCATTTTCGGTTATTAGTTTTTTTAATTTTTGTAATGGTGTGGCTTTTAATTTAACGTTATTTGTGATTTTTATTTTATTAATTGCATATTATTATTATTTATAATTTTAAATTAAATGTTAAAATTCATCTGTTAAATTAATAAATAAATTTAAAAATAGCAAATCGGATGTGGCATTGTGGGTTTAGTGGGTTCAGTGGGTACTTGCTCCATTGGTGAAAGATAGAGAAAGATGGGGAAAGATTGAAGTGAGAGGAGAGAGAAAAGTTGATGTGACGAGTGGTTTCAGTGGGGGTTCAGGAGTCAGGGCCGGTCCGATGGTATCCTATGCCCTATGCCCTGGGCGGAAACATTCAATAATGCACGTATTTGCCAAGGAGATGCAAACTATTTTTTGAATAGACTTTAGAAAAGTTTTTTAAAACTCAGTATTTATGTTGAAAACGTTAATGAGAAAAAAAAGAATGAAAACTGCAAAAAATTAGGTTTTTATTTGACGAAAATGTAATTTCACTTTGGCACTTTTTGGTTCAAGTTTTCTTTGTGTTTTCTTGATTTGCTTAAAGACTTTGACGCTATATTGAATGTTGCCATGGCTTAAAAAAAGCACCTGTGCGGTCTAAAGAAAAACAATGTCAAAGACTTCCAAACGACTTCAACCCATAAGCAAGATCTCTTCACGATGTATATCTATATCGTGGTTCTAAGCTATTTAGGAGTCTGTAATAAATTCTAGCAAAAATCTGATGACTTTTATCAAAAGTGAAATAAATACAAAACTTAAATCCCAAAAACAAAAGATAAAACAATTCTCCCAATAGGAAAAACCTAAATCCTACAAACTAAATGCTAAAACAATTAATCAAACAAATATGCTAAAACAATTAATCAAACAAATTGTTAAGAGGAAAGCTGCTATAAAAGTTTAAAGAACAAAATGTAAAAACGATTAAAAACTTAAATCCCAAAAATATGTATATACAGATTAATCACTAAATATTATAAACTATTGAATCAAATAAATTATAACCAGACTAAAAGATAGAAAAAGAGAAGCCTAAGGGGTCATCGAGCGGTGCCATCTAGGAAATATAATCATTGTCGGTGACTCGAGGGTTATGTCGGTCACGGATATCGTCTCCCTATGATACTCTAAGTGGATAACCAGAGTGCCTGAACTCCAAATATTTACCTCAGTTTGAAATCAAAATTAAAAAGCTTATAATTTCATAAAACAAATATCATTTTATCAAAAATTAAGAGTTGGAAAATATTTACCTCGCTTTGAAATCAAAATTCAGAAGCCGAGAAGGATAAGTGGAGAACTTAGAACTAAAAAAGCCGAAAAGGAGAAGGAGAACAACAGAATATTGTAAGAGCTCAGAACAGTGTGAGTATCAATATTCAGTGAGTATCAATATTCAGGTATTTCAGTCTCCTCGTATTATACCTGGTCCCGACTCTGCGACTCCTCGATTTCGGTTAAGCGTGCGATTGCAAGTTTAAATTACCAAGAGAATTAAAGATGTTTCATGCGTACTCTAGCCCCTCACTTCTCGTGCCCTTAAGCTACCACACACTAGCTATGCCTAATTAATGTTTAATGGACTACTAATTTTGGCCCAAATAAAAAAATATATATCCATAAGAGCCATCGGAAATTTGATGCCCTCGGTCCATTGCTACCCTGGGCCATGGCCCAGGTCACCCACCCTTTGGGCCGGCACTGCAGGGGGTACTACTACTCCCCCCACCCTTAAGAGGTTCGTGTTGTCAGGATCCGAGGACACGTGCGTGGAGTGCTGTCTAGCTTGGTAGATCAGTTGAGGTTTTTCACAATACTATGAGTGTTGTTACATGTGTAGTTTGTTTTGTACTTCTATTGTAGCTATGTATGTTTAAACTTGGTGTGCCTTGCGTTAGTTGTATGAACGAATGATGTTAGGGACCCACTAGGTCAAACTGTATGTTTAGGCTTCTGCGTTGTATGTGACGGTCGTTGGATTCGTTCTGGTGACTGAAGAATGAGTTGATTAAGGAGGATCAGGGCAACCCAAGGGTTCAAAGAATGAGTTGATAAATCTGAGGGTGTTGCATGATAAAAGGACGATGCATGACTAGCCGTTCTGGGCACCCGAACATGTTTAAGGACGAAAATGTTGGATTAAGTGTCTAAGCCATGACTAATAATTTTTATTTACCTGATTGATAGTAACAAAGTCCATTTGGGTTGCCCTCATAGTAGGTAGTTTAAGTTAATATATCTCCATAATATATCAACAAACTATTTATATATTAATTTATTACTCACATAATAAATCAATCTCTCTCTTTAAGTCATTCTGTTAAACTGTTTAACAGAATGACTTAAAGAGAGAGATTGATTTATTATGTGAGTAATAAATTAATATATAAATAGTTTGTTGATATATTATGAAGATAATATATTAATTGGAAATGGTATTATTTGATTAATAATTAATCAGAAATTAATTGGATTAATTTTGGGAATTAATTAGATTAATCAATAGTATAGGGGCTAAACTTGTGACATATCAATAGTTGAAGTGGACACGCGCGGCGCGCGTGTATATGGTTGCAGCGCGCATATCAATCAGCCGGAAAATAGCTTAGGGATAAGGTTTATCTCAGTTTGAAGTCAAATGAGGTTTATCTCTAAGGGTTATCTGGTAGCCTATAAATAGGGGCTCCTGGCCACCTATTTCCTGCGCCATTCTCTCTGCTCTCTGTGGAATTTCTGTTTGTTCAACTTCCTACTTTGGGTGTGATTCCATTTGAGGCAAGACAATTGTGTTGCTAAGGTTTCAGTAATTAACTAAAGGTTAGTTTTCTTTTGTATTTCTTTTAGTAAATTTTTGATTGGCCATAGGATTATATTATATGTTCAAGTAGTGAAAACATAGATCTTATTAGGTTGCATGAGAACTTAGGGTTTAAGTTTTGCATATAACCTATCAGAAAGGATGATACATGGTTGGTCGAATGGGACTTATATGTATGAATGTATCCTTTCGTGTGGTATTTTGGGAAACTCATTAATCTTTGTGCTTACTCTTTTACCCTAAACGTTTTTCGGGTATTTGCTGGCTTGAACTTAAAGCACGACACGACTGTATCGCATCTAGAATTTCTGTATTTAAGTCTTCCGCTGGATAATGTTTGTAACTGTTTTGATAAACACGATTTTAAATGGTTTAATTGTCAAGTTTGAATTAAATGGTTTTAATTTCCAACCCATTTTTATGTATTTGAAGTATTTTATAAATGAAAATTTTAATCTGGAATTTGGGACATTACACCTCTTCTCCCTTCCATCAATAGGTTTGTCGAAGGGCAAAAGCAAAAGATTGACCAGAAAAGGGTGGTTGACACTATTGGAAGTTGCAAGTGGATACATGATGAACAATTTTTTGAACTAACTAGATGAAGGTGGACAACGTTATATTTATGGTCAATCTAAGTTATATCTTCACTCATCTTGTTAATATTGGAATCAATTTGATCGATTTTCTTGATAATATAGCAATATGGATGGAGACAGGGGCAGACCTATTAAGGACCCCGGGGGTGCCCGTGTTCCTCCTGAAATTTTACCCCATAGAGTAAATTTTTTATATATATAGGTGTCCATTGTCTAGAAAAAAGGTGCTCCTCAGTTCCCCGTTTTAGAAATAAGTGCTCCTCGATTTAGAAAACTTTTAGAAAATAAAACATTTCGTAAAATTAGTTTTTTGGATATATAGTAAAATTGGGCTAACTATCAAATCTAAATGGGCTAAATTTATAACAATTGGGTAATTAGACATTTGGGCTAAAATTATAACTTCAGTTAAATGTAAATGGAATTGGGTCATTTGGGTGTGGACTGTGGCGTACGAATAACGAAAGAAAAGAAGCGTGGGTCTCCTTCTCCTCTCTGATCGAACAACATCGAAGAAGAATTGATGTTTAGGGGCTTCATTGAAGACTGAAGAACTCAAGCGACAGGCGACAGACAAGCATCAAACAATCAACAAGCATCGATTGAATCCTTGAGCTTGAAGGGCTAATCTGTTGGATTAAGTGTCTAAGCCATGACTAATAATTAGTATTTTCCTAATTAATAGTAGCACAGTCCATTTGGGTTGCCCTCATGGCTGGAGGTTTGTTGGAAAGATAAGTAGAGAGAAAGGGTTGATTTATTATATGACTAATAAATCAAGATATTGTTTGTTAATATATTATGGAGATGATATATTAATTAGAAATAATATTGTTTGATTAATAATTAATCAGAAATTAATTGGATTAATTTCGGTGACATTAATTGGATTAATCAGGAGGTCAGGGATTAAAGTCGTACGAATTCAATAGTTGAATTGCGGCGCGCGGTGCGCCAATGTAAAGGCTGCGACGCGCGTACATATCCGCACGAATTCAATAGTTGAATTGCGGCGCGCGGCGCGCAAATGTAAAGGCCGCGGCGCGCGTACACATAATCCGGAAAATGGGCTGCGGCTAGGGTTTCTAGCTTTACCCTTTGGTTCCCTATAAATAGGGAACCCTAGGCCTCATTATCAGTTGCTCATTCTATTATTTCTCTCTGGAACTTCGATCCATAATCCTCTCGGCTTGGGTGTGATCTCATTTGAGGCAGGATATTTTTGCTGCTCAGCTTCCAGGAAATTCTAAAAGGTTGGTTTTTCTGATTTTATTCTTTTAGTTAATTTTTCTTATGGCCTTTAGGTTTTGTTATATGTTCAATTAGAAGAAAACATAGATCCTTATAGGTTGCATGTGAACTTAGGTTATTTAGTTCATGGTTGCAGAAAACCTTTCAGTGGTATCAGAGCCTGTCTTGTTTTCTTGTTGAATTGCTATAACTGTTTTAGGGTTTAAAGCTTATAAACCCTAATATATATCAGGATCGATTTCTAGGATTAGGGTTTTGGAAACCCTAATCCCCCCTTTGCCTAATTTCGAAATTTATATTAGGGTTTTGGAAGGTTTTCTATTTTTGGTAACTTTATTCGTTAATTAAATGGATAACCTTAAACCCCATTATTTGAATTCGATTTTTAGGGGGTTTAGGATAGGTTTTAATTAATTTGATTAATTTGGATAAACCTATCTTCATTTGAATTAATTTAATTAATTGTTAATTAAAAGATAATTCAAAAGGGATTTAATTAATTTTAAATTGGCGAAATTAATGGAATAAATCCAGAAAATTATTTTAAAATGTTTAAAAATATTTAGATTTAATTAATTTAATTAATTGGTAATTAAAATTGATTAAATCGAAATTTAAGGTTTAATTTAATTTAAAATTTAATTGTTAAATTTGGTAAAATTAAAAGATAAACCTTGAATATTTTAAAGGGTTTTTAAAATACATCTTATATATGTTATTAATTGTTAATACTATATGTATAAGATAAAATTGGTCAGTCAATTCAATAGTAGGCCTCATTCACGAAGCTGGTCTATAAAGTGGGTATAAGGAGGCTGCCTGTAAAATGGCAGTCTAATGGGTGAACACTCTCACCCACCGCTCGCCTGATCAGTGGAGGGTCGTTAGCCGAACAGTTTTGATAGGACCACATAATCATTAAAAGTATAATGATCAAAGTACTAGAACCTTTACACAAAATCCCAATCTAGTTACTTTAAGAAAAATGTGAATTTGATGCTACCCCATGAAATTGCACATTGCACTTTATGAAACGTTGGTGGAGTGTGTGTGGTTTACCGGCACACCAATGGGGGTTCATAAAGAGTGGCAATGGGTGTCTCGGGTGTTATCATTGTTGATGGAGCGTGTGTGGTTTACCGGCACATCAATTTGAGATGATAATGGACCCCGAGAGTACCAAGCTAATTTGCATGGTTATTCACACCCGGTTTGTGATCCTCGGCATCCCAGTCACAAACGGTGGGGCATATCCGAGATTAAACATGCTATTGAACAGTTCAATATATCTCAAAAGAAACTAGGAATTCCATTTATAATAAGATTATTTTTCCGCAGTGGAATTGGCTGAATCGTCATTCGCCTACCTTTATAAAATTTGCTTATAGATTACGGCATCCCTCTTCTATGTTGCAAATTGTTATAGTTGGATCCTAGCCTTATTTTATATTGGGTTATTATAAGGACCGACAAGTATCTAATTAAACTTACCTTCTTTTATAGATGTCTTCTGCTGATCAATCCGCTCCCCACTCAAACTCCAGTGTTCCCTCAATCCTCTCATTATGTTCCAAGGTTCAATTGAACGGGACAAACTACAATGACTGGATTAGAAATATCAAGATGGCTCTGAGGTACGAGAACAAGGAGTATGTCCTCGAAACCGAGCTTGTCGATATTGACCCTGAAACTGCTACTCCCGAGGAAATTGCCTTGTACCAAAAACATTCTGATGATGCGACCAAAGTGGCCTGCATCATGATCGCCACAATGAACCCAGAATTGCAGAGAATATACGAAGACTACTGGCCTTTTGAGATGCACCAGGAGCTTGCGGAAAAGTTCCGCAAGCAAGAGCGCATCGAGAGGTGCGAGGTGGTCAAGGACTTCACGAACAGCAAACCTAAAGATGGAGAGTCCATCTGCACTTATGTGCAAAGAATGCAAGGTTACGTGGAGCGGCTTAGAAAGCTTGCGATGCCTGTACCGGAGCAGTTGGCCGTTGACATAGTGCTTAACTCGTTACCGAGTTCTTATGACCAGTTCAGGCTGGCTTATCATTTGAACAACAATCAGGCTAATATGACTGAGTTGCATCGCATGCTTCGAGTAGCTGAGGACGGGATGAAGGGTAAAAGTGTACCCTCGGTTAATCAGCCCGTCCTAGCCATCAGAAGTGGCAAAGGAAAGAAAAGGAAGGGCCCTCCTAAGCAAAATTGGAGGGAAAAGGTTCAGGTCGGGTCATCCAGTAATGGCTCGAGAACCAAGACTTCCCACATTCCTTGTGTGGCCAACCTTGATGAAGCCAACTGTTTTTACTGCAAAGAGAAGGGCCATTGGAAGAGAAGCTGCCCCAAATACTTGCAGGATGTCAAGGATGGGAAAGTAAAGCCATCGACAGCAGGTATATACACTATCTCTAAAAACTCACCATCTTCTAATTCTTGGGTCCTTGATACAGGATGTGGTTTTCACATTTGTTCTGATCTGCAGGGCCTAAAGGAAAGCAGGGAGGTGGAGCACGGTAGACTGAACTTGATCATGGGCAATAGGAGATCGTCCCCTGTTACCAAGATCGGCGTTTACAGTTTAGTGCTTAGTAGTGATGTTAGTTTAGAATTGTTAAATTGTTGCTATTCGCCAGAAATGGCAAGAAACATTATTTCATTTCACGCATTGTTCAGACAAGGATTTCAATTTTCTTTTGATAATAAAATTGGTTCTATTTCTGTTTTCAAAAATGGTATTTTGATTTTTACTGCTTATCCTTGTGATGGTGTGTATGAAACTGTTGAATGTGTTGACAATTTAGGACATAGTGTAAATTATATTGATTCTACTAGTGGTGTAGAAAAGGCATGTCTGTGGCATAGTCGGCTCGGGCACATCAGCAAGAAACGCATCGCCCAACTCCAAAAGGATGGAGTGTTGGAATCATTCGACCTAAGGTCGGATGATGTATGCGAATCTTGTCTGTTGGGCAAGATGACTAAATCACCTTTCAAAGGGTCTTTTGAAAGAGGTGAGGGTCTGCTGGACATCATTCACACGGATGTGTGTGGTCCATTCAGATCAACCACAAAGGATGGCATGCGGTTCTACGTGACCTTTACCGACGATTTTAGTAGATACGGTTATATCTACTTGATCAAGCACAAGTCGGACACCTTTGAAAAGTTCAAAGAGTTTAAGAACGAAGTAGAGAATCAATTAGGCAGGAAGATAAAGATGCTCAGGTTCGACAGAGGCGGAGAGTATCTAAGTATCGAGTTCCTAGACTATCTAAAGGAATGCGGAATAGTTTCGCAGTTGACACCTCCCAGGACACCACAGTTGAATGGTGTTGCAAAGAGGCACAACCGAACCCTGTTGGACATGGTTCGTTCCATGATGAGTCGAGCTTCACTTCCCATTCACTTCTGGGGGTATGCCTTAGAGACTACCGCCCACATCCTCAATCTTGTCCCAACTAAGAAGGTTGCTAAAACACCTCATGGGATGTGGACGGGGAAAGTTCCCTCGTTGGCACATATCAAAGTCTGGGGTTGTGAGGCTTTCGTTAGACGAGAGACTCAAGACAAACTCGCAGAAAGAAGCGAAAGGTGTTTCTTCCTTGGTTATCCCAAACAGTCCTTTGGATATCTATTCTACAGACCAAGCGAGGACGTGGTCTTTGTAGCTAGACGAGCGGTCTTTCGAGAGAGAGAGCTCATATTCAAAGAGGACAGTGGGAGTACCATTGATCTGGAAGAAATTCAAGAGTCATCAGATGACGCAACCTTAGGAGAAACTAGCAACCAACATGAGGAAGAAGTTCCTGTTGGTCCGACAGATGTATCCTTACCTCTTAGGCGTTCCGGTAGGGTTAGCATGCCACCCGAGTTTTATGGGTTCCATATAACTTCGGATGGGGACACGTTTGTCAGTGATAGGACACTGATAAATTTGGATGAACCAGCTAACTACCAGGAAGCAGTGGCGGGCCCTGAGTCTGCCAAGTGGAAAGAGGCCATGGATAGCGAGATCACGTCCATGTATGACAATCAAGTTTGGAACTTGGTTGACAATGTACCTGGTCGAAAGACAGTCGGGTGCAAATGGATCTTCAAGAAGAAGACCGACATGGACGGAAAAGTACACACCTTCAAGGCAAGACTGGTTGCGAAGGGCTTTACTCAAACCCCAGGGGTTGACTATGACGAGACCTTCTCACCAGTAGCCAAGATAAAGTCTATTAGGATTATGCTGGCCATAGTTGCATTTCATGACTATGAAATTTGGCAGATGGACGTCAAAACCGCCTTCCTTAATGGAAAGTTGACTGAGGATGTCTACATGAATCAGCCAGAGGGTTTTGTCGATGCAAAGTATCCTAATAAGGTGTGTAAGCTTGAGAGATCAATCTACGGATTGAAACAAGCTTCTCGCAGCTGGAATCTTTGTTTCCATGAGAAAGTCAAAGAGTTTGGTTTCTCTAGGAGCGAGGATGAGTCCTGCGTATATGTCAAGGCTAGTGGGAGTATAGTCACCTTTCTGGTGCTGTATGTCGATGACATACTGCTCATGGGAAACGATATTCCAACCTTGCAAGATGTCAAGGATTGGCTTGGGAAATGTTTCTCCATGAAGGACCTAGGAGAGGCTGCCTATATTCTCGGGATAAGAATATTGAGAGATAGGAAGAAGAGACTAATTGGACTTAGTCAGGGTACATACTTGGAAAAGGTACTGAAAAGGTTTAGTATGGAAAATTCCAAGAAGGGAGAGCTACCTATCCAAAGTAATGCAAAATTGAGTAAGACTCAAAGTCCGAGTACAGACGAAGAAATAGCTGAAATGAGTCGGGTACCTTACGCTTCGGCTGTAGGATCGATCATGTATGCTATGACGTGTACTCGCCCTGACGTGGCCTTTGCCTTGAGCATGGTCAGTCGGTACCAGGGTAACCCTGGAAGGGCGCATTGGATAGCTGTAAAGAATATACTCAAGTATCTGCGAAGGACAAAGGACATGGTGTTGGTCCTTGGAGGCAGTGATACATTGAGAGTTGAAGGATATACGGATGCCAGTTTTCAGACGGATAGAGACAGTGGTCGGTCTCAGTCTGGCTGGGTATTCCTTCTGAACGGAGGAGCAGTAACTTGGAAAAGTTCCAAGCAAGATACGGTGGCTGATTCTACTTGTGAATCAGAGTATATAGCAGCAAGTGAAGCGTCTAAGGAAGCGGCTTGGCTGAAGAACTTCATCGGTGACCTTGGAGTAGTCCCGAGTATTTAGGAGCCCGTGGAACTGTTCTGCGATAACGAAGGTGCGGTCGCTTTGACAAAGGAACCGCGAGACCATGGAAAGTCCAGGCATATCGACAGAAAGTACCACTACATAAGGCATAAGGTAGAAGAAGGTCACCTCGTGGTAAAGAGGGTATCATCGGAAGATAATCCTGCAGATCCCTTGACAAAGGCTCTGAGTAGGATTAAGCATAATCAGCATGCTAGGAGCATTGGATTAAGAGATGATATAAAGTTTATGTAAATTAGATAGGTTTCGAAACTTGTAACAATGTATTGTATTTGACTCTTGTGATTTAATAATAGAGATTTATTAATGAGTAATGGTTTACTACTTTTGTCAATACTTTATCGTTGTGTTTCATTTTGCATGTTTTACTTCCTGAATAATTGGATTATTCAAATATCCACAGTCGATTACACTTTTTGGGAGTAAGTGTGAAGTAAGACTGTCATGAATTGGTAATAGATTGTCTAAGGAGTTAGACATTGCAATTGGATTGCTGCACCATTCGTGAGTACTTGGAAATGGAGATTTGAGTATTGGATAAACCCGCGCTCAATGGATTGCTTCATGGATTTCATCACGAGCAATGTTGAGATGATAATATCTTTTGATCTTTAAGCTAAGACATATGAGTTATGATTTATTAGACGGTTGTTCATTGATAATACGAAAACGCATCGGTAACTCGGTGTTATAAAACGTATTGTTGTGAGTGATTTGTCTGGTAAAAGACATAAGTATATGAGTCGAAGCTTATTCGTCCCTTGACCCTAACGGGGAACAGATATCTGTAGGCCTCTCGATGAATTTGAAGTTGACTAAAATGGTTGGCCAACCGGGACTAAATTGGTAGTCTAAGAGTCATATGCAAATCGGATATCGAGGAACAGTGAATCAGACCAGGATTGACTTTAATCCATGTCTTGAGTCTGAAAATATCTCGTTGGACGGAGGATCATTTGATCACTTATCTATGGACAGAACTGATTAGATCAGAGTTTGGCAGTGGTTTCTAGGAAGCTAAAAGTGCTGGTTAATTAGAGGTTAAATTGGTAATTATAGTCATAGACTTATCCAAGTGGGAGACTGTTGGATTAGGTGTCTAAGCCATGACTAATAATTAGTATTTGCCTAATTAATAGTAGCACAGTCCATTTGGGTTGCCCTCATGACTGGAGGTTTGTTGGAAACATAAGTAGAGAGAAAGGGTTGATTTATTATATGACTAATAAATCAAGATATTGTTTGTTAATATATTATGGAGATGATATATTAATTAGAAATAATATTGTTTGATTAATAATTAATCAGAAATTAATTGGATTAATTTCGGTGACATTAATTGGATTAATCAGGAGGTCAGGGATTAAAGTCGTACGAATTCAATAGTTGAATTGCGGCGCGCGGCGCGCCAATGTAAAGGCTGCGACGCGCGTACACATCCGCACGAATTCAATAGTTGAATTGCGGCGCGCGGCGCGCAAATGTAAAGGCCGCGGCGTGCGTACACATAATCCGGAAAATGGGCTGCGGCTAGGGTTTCTAGCTTTACCCTTTGGTTCCCTATAAATAGGGAACCCTAGGCCTCATTATCAGTTGCTCATTCTATTATTTCTCTCTGGAACTTCGATCCATAATCCTCTCGGCTTGGGTGTGATCTCATTTGAGGCAGGATATTTTTGCTGCTCAGCTTCCAGGAAATTCTAAAAGGTTGGTTTTTCTGATTTTATTCTTTTAGTTAATTTTTCTTATGGCCTTTAGGTTTTGTTATATGTTCAATTAGAAGAAAACATAGATCCTTATAGGTTGCATGTGAACTTAGGTTATTTAGTTCATGGTTGCAGAAAACCTTTCATAATCAACAAGCATCGATCGACAGACAAGAACTCCTCACTGAGGTTAACTTTTTTTACTACCAATTTTCAATTTCCAGCCCTAGTTTCTGAATTTGTGTAGAATTTATGTTCAAGTTTTTGAATTTATGCTTCATTTAATCATTTTTCTAGTCTCAAAACAGCCATAATTCTAAATTTGTGCAGAATTTTTGTTTAAGTTTTGAAATTGTGCAGAATTTGTGTTGAAGTTTTGATTTTGTGCATAATTTTGTGTTGAACTCTTGATTTTGTGCAGAATTTGTGCTTAAAAGAGTGAAGCAAAGTTGTTCAAGTTAACTGAAATCTACAAGAACGATTTTACTGATTCGTAAAGGAAGCATCTTCTTGGTCAACTTAATGTCTATTATCACAGTTTAAAAAATGAACCCAAATTTGCTAACTTGAAGGGAATTTCAGACCTCGCTCGTGTGATGGTCGAAACAGGGAAATATCGTTCTTATGATTTGGTCTACAAGTTAGTGAAGCTAGCTTTGGTTTTACCCGTCGCAACCGCAACAGCTGAAAAATGTTTTTCGTCAATTAAGCTCTTGAAGACGGATTTGCGTAATAAAATGAGCGACAAATTGATGAATGATGCATTGATTTGTAGTGTTGAACATGAATTACTTAGAGATGTAAAAACTGAAAACGTAATTAGTCGTTTTCAGAAAATGAAGGATAGATTGAGGTCACATTTAGAATGTACTTTGATTTACTTCTAATGTTATCGAACTTTTCCAGGATAAATTATTATTGTATAATTGTCGAAAAAAATGGTGCCCCTCATGTCCATTTTTTCTAGGTCCGCCCCTGGATGGAGATGCATGGTGGAATGAGTTTGTGATAGTTTCTAAACCTAACATCACTCAAAGGCCCGAGTTCGATTCCAACTAAATGACACACATGGATTTTGAAGCTTCTAGTTCATACTAAGGCCCTATTTTTTTTCTTTTCATGTTACGACTTGAATTGATAAAGGATGCTGAATGGATACAGTGTTGTTAATATCATACTATTTATTATTTGTACCGAATGAATATAGTAAATCTGAATAAATGACTATTATAACCTCATGTTTAAACTTGACAAATAATAAATAACCATTTAGTTACTAATTGTTTTAAATTAAATGTATACATGCTCACATTAAAAACTTTTAAAAAAATTTAGAAATTGAACATAATTTTAAAGTAAGTTCAAATAATAAAATTAAACTTTAACAATCAATATTTAAATATATAATGATATTTACACATATAATAGTGAATAACTAAATGTATAAGTTTGAAATATACTCCATTATTTATAATTTGTGATATAAATATGATGTTCATTGGCAATGTAAGGGTAATTCAGTAAAATTAAATATAAAATCATGACGTAATGTTAAGGACACATATTTCATACTTAACTCACTAAGATATATTGTCAGTATTATGTTAAAAAGAAACAACAACATATAGCTGAACTAATTGACTTGTTATGTAATTACATAACTTGTTATGTATCAAATTCATTAAGTGAAAAATAACAACACCTTTAAGAGTAACTTCCAAAATTTTGGAACATTTTGTTTGTTAAATAGCATACTACATAGCCCATTTGTTGGGTTGAGTAGGAGATTGTATGTCCATGGAAAATTGATGTTGAAGCACATGTTTGTCTACAATTGAATCTTGCTAATTGAATTTTACATGTAATGCTTACATATTTGATTCACAAATCATAAGTTTGTCGTTCAAGTCTCTCAATAGACATAGGTGGAACTTGGAGCAGATTAGATTTGTTGTTAAAAAACAAATCATAAGTTTGATCGGAAGGTTTTAAAATTTTTGATACTGCGAGATAATTGGGAAAAGTTTGGGATCACTTGTATTCTTAAATAAAGCTTTAAGAGTTTCGACTAATAGTTAAGGTAATTTCATTTGAAGTGTGACTACAAATGACGATAATGTTGGAAAGGAGGATGTAATGTCCTAATCCAGTAATAAATTTTTTCTTTTAAAACGGTTCAAATACATAGAACGGGTTACTAATTAAAACCCATTTAAATTAAAACTTGTATTTAAAAATTAGAAATTATATTTATCAAAACGTTTACAACATTATTCGGCGGAAGACTTAATTATCAAAACCTCAGATGCGGTACAGTCACGCCTTGCTCCAAGCTCAAGCTAGCAATTACATGAAAAACAGTAAGGGTGAAAGAGTAAGCACAAAGCTTAGTGAGTTTCCCACACCACATGATCCATCACATAAACACAATCACAAAAGGTCATTGAGCTCGCCCCGATCGACTTGGCTCTTGGGCTCGCCCCAATCTATCTCGGCTAAGGACTCACGAGCTCGCCCCGTTCCGTCTGTCACCAAATCAACTCATTCTTGAGCTCGCCCCGTTCCCTCCGTCACCAAATCAACTCATTCTTTAACTCACGGGCTTGCCCCGATCTTGTCTAGACTCACGAGCTTGCCCCAATCTTGTCTAATCAACTCATTCTTTGACTCACGGGCTTGCCCCGATCTTGTCGGTAAACACGTAAGGCACATACATCATATTATTAGACAAAGTAATAAAGCTACATATGCATGCAACATCACCCATAGTATAGTGAGAAGACTCACATGATCCGCAAGGCCAAACAGCACTCCTCACATGCGTCCACAGATCCGACAACGCAAACGTCCTACCAAGATAAACTCTACTCAGAACTCCCTAAATCCGAAACAGGATACTCCTATAAGACCGGTGTCCAAAACCCTCAAGTTTGACCAAAAGTAAAACTGGTCAAAAAGTCAACATTCAAAGGTCAAAGTCAAGAAAAGTCAACAGACACAGTTAGCCCCGCTAACTCCCCAAGTTAGCGTCGCTAACTATGAACATGTCCAAAAGTCCATTTAGTTCTTAATCCATTCAGCCAAGGTCTTAATCCTTCCAGGGACCTTTATAGAAGTCCAAAATCCATAAAGATCCTAACTTTATTCTTCTAAACATCACTAAACAAGATTCAACTCCAAAGTGATCCAAAACCAACCAAAATCAGCATAGAGAGTTTAGCTTACTCTCTAGACCATCCTAAAGGTTCAAATCAGAGATCTAAGGCATAAAGTTTCCAACTTTATCCTTCCAAACCATAGACAAACACTACAAGGGACCATTACACTTATTAAACTCGAAACTTCACTTCTCGAGATTAGGGTCTTACAAAGGGGTAGAATACTGAGATAGTTACCTGCAAAAAATGTGACCATAATGTTGGATTAAGGTGTCTAAACAATAACTATAATTTATAATTATACATAAATTGACAGCAGCACAGTCCTTTTGGTTGCCCTCATAACTAGCAGAGGACAAGATAACAAATAAATAGAGAGAGATAAAGATTTATTAATATATTATGAGAATAATATATTAATTTAGAAATCATAGTATTTAATTAATAATTAATCAGAAATTAATTGGAATTAAATTTGGGATTAATTGGATTAATTAAAAGTGTAGGGGCTGAATTGCAATTGTTCAATAGTTGAGCAATAGACAGTCTGGATGAGCTAATGGGTTAGACGAAATCACAGGATTGGAGCCTTGTGGATTTCGAAACCCATTTAAGGGTTTTGGTATTATTTATGGCAGTGATAAGTAGATCCTTTTATGTGGTCCTCTCTCTTGCTCATCTAGCTTGCTTAGTTTTGGGTGTGAGCCACTAGAGGCACGACAATTGTGGTGCTAGCTTCCAAAGGTCAAAAGGTATTAAAATTATTCATTTGTAATTTTAATTTAGCCTTAGTTATATGTTCAATTGAGAAAAACATAGATCCATATTAAGGTGCACGTGAACTTAAGATTTAAGCTCATTGTTTGCATAAAACCATTCAGTGGTATCAGAGCCATGCTGTTTTTCTATTGAACTGCTATAATTGAAAATTGGATTTAAGGGTTTATCAAATTAAACCCTTTGCACCCATAATTGTCGATTTTGACAAGGGTTTTAGAAAACCTAGGATCCACCCTGTGTTTTTCAAAAATTGCTGGCCTCCTTTAGTGTTTTTCTATTTTTGGTACTAATGATTAATTAATAAATGGAAACCCTTGGCCTAGTTTTCGAATTACCTAGTGGGCAAGGATCAGGATTAGAATTAATTGGATTAATTTCGTGATCCTTATTTGATTTAATTAAATTTAATTAACAGTTAATTAAAAGACATAAATTAAATCAAAGATATTTTAAATTGTTTAAAATACATCTTATTTATTGTATTATAAGATTAATATTTATATATAAGATTAAGTCGGCCAAATTGCTAATATGCCTCATTCACAAAACTGGTCTATAAGGGGGTATAAGGAAACTGTCTATAAAATGACGGTTGAATGTGTGCCCACTCTCACCGACCGCTTCCTTGATTAGTGGAGTGTCGTTAGCAGAACGGATTTGATAGGACAAACCTAATCTCATTAAAAGTATAATGTTATTAGACAAAGTACTAGAACATTTAATAAAATCCCAATCTAGTTAGTTTAGGAAAATGTGAACAGTATGCTAATCCATGAAATTACACATTACACTTTATGAATTGTTAATAGAGCGTGTGTGGTTAACCGACACACTAATGGGGATTCATAAAGAGTGGTAATGGGTATCTCATACATTATCATTGTTGATGGAGCGCGTCTGGTTAACTAGCACATCAATCGAGATGATAAATGACAATGAGGTTACCAAGTAATTTGCATCGTTATTCACATCTTGTTTGTGATCCTCGGCATCCCAGTTATAAACAGAAGAGCATAATCCGAGATTAAACATGCCATTGATTAATTCAATGAATCTCAAAAGATCTAGGAATTTCACTTAATATGATTATCTTCCACGTTGAAATTGGTAAATCGCCATTTACCTACCTTTATGTGATTTACAATTAGATTATGGCATCCCTTTTCTAAGTTGTGAAATTACCTTTATGTGATTTACAATTAGATTATGGCATCCCTTTTCTAAGTTGTAAATATTAAGGATTACCCCTATCTAATCAAAACTACATTCTTTTATAGATGTCTTCTCCTGACACTCCTGCAACTCCATCTGCTCCCCACTCCAACCAAAACACCAACTTCACATTGATCCTTTCGCTCAGCTCTAAGGTGACATTGGATGGCACCAATAACGATTGGATGCGAAACATCAAGATGGAGCTCAGGTTCGAGGAAAAAAAGTATGTTCTCGAAAAGGAGCTCATCGAGATCGATCAAGAAACTACAAATCCTGAGGAATGTGTCTCATTCAAGAAACACTACGACGATGCCACCAAAGTGGCGTGCATCATGGTTGCCACCATGGTCTGCGAATTGCAAAGGTTCTATGAGGACTACTGGCCATACGAGATGAAAAAGGACCTTATGGAAAAGTTCCATAAGCGAGCTCATTAGGAAAAGTATGAAGTGGTCAAGGCACTCGTGGCTTGCAAGATGAAGGAGGGAGAGTCTGTATGCGGACACGTGCAAAAAATGCAAAGATACGTGGAATGCCTTGTGAAACTGAATGTGCATTTTGACGAGGAATTGACTATTGAAATGGCTCGAAACATTATTTCATTTCATGCATTGTTTAGACAAGGATATAGATATTCATTTCATAATGTGAATGGATCTATTTTGGCTTATATAATGGTGTTTTTATATTTGATGCCTTACCTTGTGATGGTATATATGAAACTGTGATGTGTGTAGACACCTTAGGTAATAGTGTATTTCAAATTGATTCGTCTAACGGTGTAGACAATGGATGCTTGTGGCATCGCCGTCATGGACACATTAACAAAAAACGCATCGCTCAACTCCAAAAGGATGGAGTGTTGGAATCATTTGACCTAATGCCAAATGATGAATGCGAATCCTGTCTTTTGGGAAAGATGACAAAATTGCCTTTCACAGGGTCTTGTGAAAGAGGTGAAGGTCCGTTAGATCTCGTACACACCGATGTGTACGGACCTTTAAGATCAACCACTAAGGATGCAAATCGATTTTATGTGACTTTTATTGATGATTACAGCAGATAGGGGTATATCTACTTAATCAAGCATAAGTCAGAAACCTTTGAAAAGTTTAAAGAGTTCAAACATGAAGTCGAGAATCAATTGGGCAGGAAGATAAAGATGCTTAGATCCAACAGAGGCGGTGAGTATCTTAGTATCGAGTTCCTTGACTATCTTAAGGAATGTGGAATAGTTTCACAATTGAATCCTCCGAGAACACCTCAATTGAATGGTGTAGCTGAAAGGCGTAACCGAACCTTGTTGGACATGGTTCATTCCATGATGATTCGAGCTTCTCTTCCTATTCACTTCTGAGGTATGCCTTACAGATAGCCGCCCATATCCTCAATCTTGTCCCTACTAAAAAGGTCGCTAAAACACCTCACGAAATGTGGACAGGGAAAGTTCCCTCGTTGGCACATATTAAGGTTTGGGGTTGTGAAGTCTTCGTAAGACGAGAGACTCATAACAAGTTCGAAGCCAGAAGTGAGAGATGTTTCTTCATTGGTTACCCAAAGCAGTCCTTTGGATATTTGTTCTACAAACCTAGCGAGGACGTGGTCTTTGTAGCACGAAGAGGAGTCTTTCGAGAGAAAGAGCTCATATTCAAAGAGGAAAGTGGGAGCACCATTAACCTTGAAGAAATTCAGGGGTCTCAGGGGTCTACAAATGAAGTAACCTTAGATGACACTAGCACTCAACCTGAGGAAGTAGTCCATGTTGAACCGGTAATCAGTCATTACCTCCTAAAGCTTCCGGTAGAGTTAGCATGCCACCTGAGTTTTATGGATTCCATATCACTTCAGATGGTGTCACATTTATCAGTGATGGTACACTGGTAAATCTGGATGAGCCAGCTAAATATAGGGAAGCAATGGCAGGCCCTGAGGCTGCTAAGTGGAAGGTGGCAATGGACAACGAGATCAAGTCCATGTATGACAATAAAGTTTACAACTTGGTTGACAATGTATCAGGTCGAAAGATAGTTGGTGCAAATGGATCTTCAAGAAGACGACCGACATGGATGGAAAGGTACACACTTTCAAGGCTCGACTGGTTGCGAAGGGTTTTACTCAAACCCCTGGGGTTGACTTTGACGAAACCTTCTCACCAGTGACCAAGATAAAATCCATTAGGATAATTCTTACCATAGCTGCATTTCATGACTATGAAGTTCGGCAAATAGACGTCAAAACCGCTTTCCTTAAAGGAAAGTTGGCTGAGGATGTTTATATGAATCAGCCAGAGGCTTTTGAAGATGCAAAGTTTCCTAATAGGATGTGTAAGCTTGAGAAATCAATCTACGGATTGAAACAAGCTTCCAGCAGCTGGAATCTCTGCTTCCATGAGAAAGTCAAAGAGTTTGGTTTCTCTAGGAGCGAAGATGAGTCCGGTGTGTATACCAAGGCTAGTGGAAGTATAGTCACTTTTCTGGTGCTGTATGTCGACGACATATTGCTCATGGGAAACGACGTTCCGACCTTGCAAAAAGTGAAATCTTGGATCAGGAAGTGTTTCGCTATGAAAGATCTTGGAGAAGCTTCCTATATTCTTGGGCTAAGAATATTGAGAGACTAAAAGAAAAGACTGATTAGACTCAGTCAAAGTGTTTACTTGGAAAAAGTACTGAAAAGGTTAGTATGGAAAATTATAAGAAAGGAGAGCTACCAATCCAAATTAATGCCAAATTGAGCAAGTCTCAAAGTCCAAGTACAGATGAGGAAATAGCTGAAATGAGTCGGGTACCCTACGCTTCGGCTGTGGGGTCGATCATGTACACTATGACATGTACACGCTATTGAGAATAATTTGTGATGAAGTGCTAAAACAAAGACTGAATCCTGAAGACTCTGAAGGATTTGGTGGATCCGAAGGCTTTCATGTAACAACTTATCCCTCTGTATGTGTGTTTTCCAGTCTATGTGTTGCACGATACTACACTCATATTGGATACTACACTGATAGAATACTCTGTAAATCTTTTGTACTATTGGTATCACTGATTAAGTATAAATATCAGTGATACCTGTCTGTGTCGAGTGGCTTATGATTCACCCATTGTAAAACCCTAAATCGTAATACGAAAGCATTCGGCACAAGTTATATTCAATTTCTGTGTTCTTCATCATTATTCATTATATTTGCATGTATTGATTACATTGTTGGAATATCACTTCGTAATACTTGTTGATATCTAGTCTTTGATTGAATTCTATATTCATCACATGGTATCAGAGCAGATTCAGCTCGAAAACTCATTGATAGAGTCCTGTTCTTATTCATATAGTTCTAGATCTAGATTGTTCCCTAGATCTAGGTTTCCGCAATTGTATTCAATCTCTATTGCCTGTTTTTCTGAAAAGATCCTGCTGATAACTGAATCAAAATAACTGATTCAACAGCTACATATGCAAACATGCTGAATTATGTCAATCTAATTGGCTCTTCCTCTAAAGCTCCTGTTCTTGTTCCCACCTATTATGACTATTTGTCAGATCGTATGAAAGATTAGTTGGAAGGATTGGATGAAGAAAAGGATCTTTGGAGATCTTTTAGAGATGGACCTCATACAGACATAGAAGGTCGATTCATTGTAGAAGATGGAGAGGATGTCGAAGTACTTACTGCTGCTGATTTGAAGAAGGTCAGAAATGATGAAAGAGCCATGAGAGAACTAAGAAGTGGACTTGGTCCAGATGTTCGACATCACATTTTTGGTGCCAAATCTGCCAAGGAGATCTGGGATCGCCTAGCAGTTAGATTTGATGGTGATAACACTCTTCAATCAAGTGTTGTTCAAGAAGTGCTAGCAGACTTCGGAAATTTTAAACAACTAGAGAGTGAAACTTTGGAAAAAGCATATGAACGTTATAGCAAGATGATTTACACTCTAGAAAAGTATGGTGAGACCTGAAGTCAGCAAGAAATTAACATCAAGTTTCTGTACTGTCTAAGGCATGAATGGAGACCTATCATGCTGATGATCAAATCCTATGAAAACATCAAAACTTATTCAGTAGCAGCTTTGTCTAATGTGATCAAATCTCATGAACCGAATATATGTGGGAGAAGAAGTGAGAATGCAAGAACGTTAGCCCTAGTCTCTAAAGATGAAGAAGAGGAAACAATAGATGAACCTAACGGATACATGGTGAATGATAATGGAGAAATGGTTGCTTTAGATGCTGCAAACAACCGAAGTTTTAGAAAGCCATTTGTGAACAAATAAAGCTCACGAAAACCATTTGTGAAACCTTTCAACAAAAACTCATATTCTCCAAAAGCCAAACCTAAAATCAACACACCGAAGGATGAAAACACCAGATCTTCAACTCTGAAGCCTTCTGAAACGAAGCCTTTAGAAGCCCCTAAGGAAAGATCAGAAGAGAAGAAGATTGTTGGTGATTCTGGGTATGATTGCAATTACCATCATGGCAAAAACCAATTTGCGAAGGACTGTATGCTTCATAAAAGGAGTGAAAAGCAAACCCAAGTTAAAGATGAAGCCCACTATGCGAGAAAACTAGAAGAGGCAAGAGAGAAGACTAAAGAACTTGCCCTGATGGCTTCGGAACATAACATGGGGACATACCAAGTGTGGTCTTCTGACTCCGTAGACGATGAAGTAAGGAAGCCAACTCATAGTGCTTTCATAGCCTATGATGCTGGGATGTGAAGGGTTTGGAGATCTGGGAGATGAAAGGTTGATGATGCAGGATGCGAAGGCAGCTAGACTTCCGAAGATCTGGGTTGATGACTCTTCGGATGATGATGAATATATTTGTCTGATGGCGAAGGATGCTCGCCTAACCATTCCTGAGCAGGTATCAAAACTCCTTTCATCTTTTAAAATTCCTGAATCCAAATATTCTACTTATATTTCTAAAATAACACGTGATTGCTCTGTGATGAATAAAATGTTGATTGATGCTAAACATAGGGTAAATGTCAATGATCAGGAGATTCTACAGTTGAGGGGGAGAGTAGAAGATCCCTAGAAAAAGCCAACTTAAGAATCTCAGTGTTAGAAGAGAGTAGGAAGAAATATTTGAATAATAATGATGTAATCATGAAACATCGTAACATCTTCTGTGAAACTGCGAAAAGATTGTATTCTCATATAACTCGAATCTACCATTTAGCTGACATTTGCAATGTTCAACATGTACAATTATTACCGTTCTTGGAACTTAAGTTGCAAAATGTAGATAGTATTTCCTATTAATGTGAATCCATAGTATCTGGTTCCGAAGTCCCTAATGCTTCGTACATGCATGGCTTGATTTCTATGGAAAAATACTTAACTACTGATAATTTATTGAAAATGCTGCCAAAAGAAATTCCAATTTTGCAGAAAAATGTTCCTCAAATTGATAATAATTCAGAAGTTATTATTGATATCGAATCTGAGAATGAGTCTGAAAGTGGTTCGGATATGGACGAAATTGATTGTCTTCTTTGTCTATATTGAAATCCTCCTCTGAATACGGATCACCCTCCGATGATATATCATAATTATCTTCGGTTGACAAAGGAAAAACAAAAATTAATTGTGAAAATGATACATCTGAAATTCCAAAAGAATACAAGGAAGTTGTTAACACCAAAACACAAATTTCTGATGAATGTGTCTCATATGAAGATTATCTTAAGGACAGTTCAAAAAGATTAGTCAATGTTGCGTGTGTTTATCCAAGGGTTTCTTATTTCAAAAACTCAATCTTTGTAAAACCTGGAGGTGTACTTTTAATCGACAATGATTTGGTTAAACTTGTTGAGGAAGATAATTCCACAGTCACCGAAGAAGGATTTTTCTCATCCTCTAAAATGATTGAAAACAACATGAATGAAAACGTGGAAGTAAAAATCAATGTTCGAAAACATGATTTGTATGGTCATAACATTTACAATCGTCTATGTTATGAACAAGACAAAATTACAAAGAATTTGAGTCATCTTTTGAATGATAAAAACCAAAATCATACTTACACTGAAAGAAATTACAAACAAACTCAGGTTATGGACAAACTGTGACTCCGAAGATGAATGTTTTTCAATTGATGGAATCAAACGAATGTGTGCCTCTTGAAAAATCTTTGAAAAATGAAGTTGCAAAACCCAAAATTTCCAATTCTAAACCGATGGCACAAAATCCAATAATTTTGAAAAATCCTCAATTTCAAAACTTTGCATTGACTTCCAAGACAAAAGCAGCTGTTGTCATATCAAAACCAGCACCAAAACCAACAAGAATCATGTTTTTAAAAGTAAAACAAACATCAAATATTGTAAAAAGAAAATCATCATTCGTACCAACAAAATTAGCTGATACGAAGGCTTCCACCTCTGGAACAAAACCCACTGATACGAAGGTCTTAATTTCAAAACCCACCTTCGTACCTACCAAACCAAAATTTCCGAATCCCAAACATCAAAAACCCTCAAAGAAAACCTTTACAAAAGGAAATAATCTGATAGACACATTTCATGTTTGGCTAGAAAAATTTTGAACCTATTAAAAGATAAAAAATCTTTCACTAAACGATTTCAAACTTTCATACGAAGAGTACTTGTGTACTTCTACGTTGTGCAGTTCTTTGTCAAGGAAATCTACAAATGAACAATCTAAACCAAATTGGAAAAGGAATGACTTGAAAGAAGTTTTCACTCCAAAGTCAAAAACTTCAAAGTCATCATGTTCTTCAAAAACAATCAAATCGAAGAAAACCTCAAAAACTAATAATTCAAAATCATCCAAACAAATTTGGGTTCCGAAGGTTTCCAACATTTCAACTTCTTCAAACTCATCAATACTTTTAAAAAGCTATTCCGATTCATTTTCTGGTTCATCTTGCTCTTCGCATGAAACTTCTGAAAACATGATAAACCTCACTGTTAATGAAATAACTGAAGAGGCTGTTGAAAAATGGAATCAAGAATCATTTGCTTACCCTGAGGACCCAGGATTGATTGGGTACCTACTCCTTCTTGATTGATTCCAGGTTATGTCAAGTGAGCAGTATGATGCTAAATGGTACATGGATAGTGGCTGCTCAACACATATGACAGGGAAAAAGGAGTATCTCAGGGATTACAGAACTTTGGATGATGCAGGGAATGTTTATTTTGGTAATAATGACACTTGTCCAATTCGTGGTTATGGGAAAATTACGAATGGACAATCCGCGATAAATAGAGTGGCATTTGTTGAAGGATTAAAGTATAATCTTGTAGGTATTTCTCAATTGGTTGTTGGAACAGGAAGTGATGTAACTTTCAACTATCAAGGAAGTATCATCACGAAGGAAGCCAAGAAGGAGGTACTGCTGAATTCAGAAAGAAAAGGATCAATGTTTCTCTTAAATCTAAAGTCTATAACTGGTGGGTCTTTGTTGTGTCTATTGTCAAAAGCAAACTCAGATGTCAATTGGTTATGGCACCGAAGACTTGCTCACTTAAACTTCAAAGATATAAACAAGTTAGTAGCAATGGATTTAGTTCGTGGAATGCCTGCTCTTAAATTTGATCATGACTCACTTTATTCTGCTTGTGAACATGGCAAGCAAACAAAGCAAAGGCATCCAACTGTGATTAATCCAAAAATCATTGAAACTCTTTCACTTCTCTATATGGATCTTTGTGGTCCATCCGCAGTGGATTCGATTAGGAAAAAGAAGTATATTCTGGTGATTGTGGATGATTACTCAAGGTTCACATGGGTTTTATTCTTTAGGAATAAGTCAGATGTAGCAGAGGAAATCATCAACTTCATCAAGAACATGGAAGTAATGCTCAACAATACAGTCCGAACACTGCATAGTGATAATGGTTCGGAGTTCAAAAATCAAACTCTTGATGGATTTCTGAAAAAGAAGGGGATTACTCACAATTTCTTAGCACCATATACTCCTCAACAAAATGGTGTTGTTGGAAGATGTAATCAATCTTTATGTGAAGCAGCTAGAACAATGCTCAACTTTGCTAATCTGCCCATGTACTTCTGGGCCGAACCTATCTCTACAACATGCTTTACTCAGAACAGATCATACATCCACAAGAGGTTTCATATCACACCTTACGAAATACTCAACTGAACAAAACCAAATGTCAAATTTCTTCACATCTTCGGTTTTAGAAGTTTTATACTGAACATGAAAGATCATCTGACAAAGTTTAATGATAAATCTGATGAGGGAATAGTTCTTGGATATTCACAAAATTCAAAAGCATACAGGGTCACGAACAAGAGGACACATAAGATCGAAGAAACGTTCAACCTCTCGTTTGATGACTACTACATCAAGAAATCTCAACATCCTTTCCCAATGTTATCTATCTTTCCAAAACCAACTGTGGATGCATTGCCTATACTAACCTTTGATGAAGACTTTAAACTTCTTTTTGATCCTCCTGTGAGAGCTATGGACTCAGAAGTCAAAGCACCAGACAACAATATGTCTGAACTTTCCAAACTCACAGATGGCCCCGAAGACTCACTAGCAAGCAGCATTCAGGGACCCTCTTCGATTGAGGGGGAGCCTTCCAATAGATCGCAAGTCAATCTGGTCTCGAGAGGGAGCACAACAATCCAAGTCTCAACAACCCTTCGCATGAAATCTCTCATATCATGTCCCTATGTCCTTTTGTCCAAGGAGAGCCAGCAGTCTCAATACCAAACTCTTCGGATCATGGAAGAACAAACTCTCAAACATCTGTTGTCGAGGGGGAGCAAATTCTTAACTCTTCCTCTACTTCCTCTAACAATAATTCTCATAAACAAATTTCACAAACACAAATAATGAAGAACACTTAATACTCGATGATTTTCCATCCAATTCGGGTTACCCTTCAGATACCGAGGAAATCAATGCCGAAGGGCCACCTGAATTTTATCCAAATTTTCCACCTTTGGAAAAGTGGAC
This sequence comes from Cichorium intybus, assembly GCA_023525715.1. Taxonomy (NCBI): domain Eukaryota; kingdom Viridiplantae; phylum Streptophyta; class Magnoliopsida; order Asterales; family Asteraceae; genus Cichorium; species Cichorium intybus. The sequence continues at coordinate 89,030,192 of CM042016.1, read as the reverse complement.
GAAAAATCATCCTCAATCACTTGTCATCGGTAATGTTCATGATAAGGTCTTGACACGTGCACAACTTCATCAAAAACAACAAAATTTAAACAAAACTTCGGAGTTGTGTATGTTTAATGGTTTTATCTCCAAAATTGAACTAAAGAACGTTAAAGATGCATTTGATCACCCAGACTGGGTTGAAGCAATGCAGATGGAATTAGAAGAATTTAAAAGAAACAAAGTTTGGAGATTGATTCCAAAACCTGCAAATGCTTCGATCATTGGTCTCAAATAGGTGTATAGAAATAAACTCGATACCGAAGGCAATGTGGTCAGGAACAAGGCAAGGCTTGTTGTTAAAGGTTATTGGGGATTGACTACGAAGTAACCTTCGCTCCTGTTGCCAGACTCGAATCCGTTCGGATTGTTTTAGCTTATGCTGCACATAAAAACTTTGATGTCTATCAAATGGATGTCAAATGTGCCTTTTTGAACGGGACCTCGAGGAAACAGTCTATGTTGAACAACCACCTGGATTTGTTAACAAAGAAAATCCTGATCATTGCTACGTATTGGATAAAGCTGTCTATGGTTTAAAACAAGCTCCTAGTGCTTGGTATGAGACATTGACAAAATTCTTAAAACAATCAAACTTTAAGCAAGGTTCAGTGGATCCAACAGTTTTTAGAAAGAAAGTTGGAACTCATTTGATGTTAGTCCAAAGTTAGTCCAAATCTATGTGGATGACATAATCTTTGGATCCACTGATTCAAACTTAACAAAAGAATTTGAAAATATGATGAAAAGCAAATTTCAGATGAGTATGATGGGGAAAATAATTTTTTTCCTTGGATTACAAGTCAAACAATCAAAAGAAGGGATTTTCATCAATCAACAAAAATAAACAAAAATACAACCTTCGAATTGAAAAATGAACTTCCAACATGATCTGAATGATAAAATGTCAAATTCTGGTTTCAAAAGGTTCAAGAAAGAATAGGTCAAAGTCAAAACGCATTCTTAAAGAAAATTCATTTTAATGATCTTCGGAATGTTTATGAATTTGTTCACAAAAACTCTTTTATCCGAAGGTTTCTCAAACACTTTGGAATGCTTGTTTTACCCATTCATCTTTTAGCATGCGGAGTTCCAAACTCTTTTCACAACTATCATTGTTGATCCGAAGACAGTTAACATTAAATGAATTGGGCATTTATGAGAACCACAAAGACAAATTTTATTTTGAAATAAATGAACATTAAGGATAATTGTCTATGTCTCAAAATATCTCGCAAAATCATAACTAAAAAGATATGACGGTTGCATTTCCACTTTTTCAAATTCATGATGACTGACACATGCGTGATTCTGTTTTTGCAGGGTTAGTGGAACGTTGGGATGCTGAGGTGGCATACTCTTAGTGGACCATTCAAACACGTGCATTAAATGGCTTAGGGACCACAATCAGTATAAATACCTCTCACCCCGTCTGTTCAACTCTTTACGCGATCAAACGATTCAAACTTCCTCTACAAAATCTCTCAAAAACCCTAACTATTCATCGTCTTCCTCAATCGATCAATCATCAATAATAGCTTCAACTGCTGCTGAAGCATCATCTCAGAGTCCTGAGGGCATCTCCATTCCAGTACTGAAGAATCAATCGGCAAATCTGTTCCTTCGACAAGATGCCAAGCTGTACCCAAAACCCATTGAAGCACTGGTTAAACGCCTCAAGCATTCAGTCCTTGGACACGCATTGACCTACACTCCTTCCATTCCTACAAATCTTGTTCATAGGGCACACTATACCTTTGTTGTTGTGATCGATTCTGAGAATGTCGTTCAATCTGTCACACATGAGGTGCTGAGTGCAGATGGAACAACCAAAAGAATTCAACTGTCAAAGTCTCGATTTGCAAAAGCTCTGCAACTTCCGATCTTCGATTCGCAAGAACTCGTTGTACCTACTGCCGAACAACTTGTGGATATGGATAGGAACCAAATCTTTCCAATATCGGTAGCTTCAAGAAAAGGTATCTTCCTGATTTGTGAAAATTCTTTTTCGATATCTGTTTGAGATGTTTTTCTGGAAGAACATCTGGACAGGACTCTACGAGTCAAAATTTTCTGGGCATTTCATATAGAATTTATTACGATGTCAAAGTCGATTTTGTTTCAATCTTATGGGCTGATTTCGGTTCTCATATCAACCACTCTGCAAAACGATTTGAAATCTCCAATGCAAGGTTCTATGCAATGATTGTCCACGAATACTACCAGAGAACTGGATTCGTTTATTCTAGGCAAGGTTTATGAACCTTCTCTTCCAGCCATGAAGTACTCCTACATCACCATTCCTACTGTGGATGAAAACTCTTCGGAGTTTTGTGCTCAAATTCCAAACGCTATGTTGGCCAAGGTTCAACTGTTGAATGATGTGGTTAATGCATATCAATCAACCTTGATCATGCCTTATCCTACTCGTCCATCCTCACAAGCAGCCCCTGCAAAGGTTCCCTCAAAGTCAAAGGGAAAGAAGAAAGTTACCGGAGGACCAAGCAGTCCGAAGGTAGTCAAGAAAAGAAAGTCTGCGGATCATCCACCTGCAAAGAGAACCCAACCGAAGCGTACAAAGAAACAGGTCATTTGGATGAATCTTCAGAGTCCGAAAGAACTCTATTCGAAGACATTCATGGTGAAAAGGAAGAAGAACACAAATCCTCACCCATTCAAGATAGAAGACCACCTTCTCCACCACCAACAACTGCTTCACCTACATCCACTATCACCACAGAACAAACCACAACCTCCACTCCCATTACCACCACCATTCAAACAACATCTTCGTATGTTCCTCCCATCTTCACTTCAACCGAAACACCCATAACCTCAACCACTCAAACCTTCGAACCCATCATTACTTCTACAGACCCCATGCTAAACATTTCCACCTCTGGTATCGACACTTCATTACCAGATTTCGATATTCCTGAGTCACCTCAACAACCACCTCCCACTTCCGTAGCCCTGTTCAAAGCCTTTCACATGGCTCCTCTGACTATGGAAGAGACAGAAGAAGAGTTGAGTGATGGAGATCTTATGCTGATCAAACAATATAAGACTCTAAATGCCAAGCTTGATATTCTCATTCAATCCCAAACTGGTTTTGATCCAACCAAACCAACAGAGGGGGAAATCTCAGACAAGATTGAAGATGCGAAGTTGACCTTGTCTGAGGAGATCAATGGGTCAATCAAGTAGGTGGAGAAGAGGTTAATGGAATCAGCAGGTCAGGATCCAAACTCTCCTTGAGCAGAAAATTCAAGCTGCTGTCTCCAAAGTAGACTCCAAGCACAAGTTGCTTATGGAGGAAAATGATAAGAAAATAAAGGACTTTGTTGAGAAAGTTGATTCCTCAAACTCCGATGTGATGAAGGCTCTACAAGACCTTCGTACTGAGGCTCAAACTTGGAACAATCAGTATTGTACCAAGTTTGAAAAACAACTTGATGAGGCTAAAGCCAGAATTGATGAGCTGATAGCCGCCCAATCCGCTTCAGAAGTTGCAAAGTTTGCTGATGAACTTCAGAGGACCAACTCTGCTCTGACTGCAGATTTAGTCACCAGATTGAGAACAACAGTACAACCTCTCATCAACTTTGCTGATCGCATGAATCGAACCCAATCTTCCCAAAGTAGACCACCTGTTATTGCTCAACATGAGGTTCATCCTTTGCAAGGGGGAGAAGCCAGGTCTAGTGCCCCTATGTCTGTGATCACAGCTTCCAAAGCAACAACAACAACAACAATAACCCTCCAAAGCTATGATACAAGCTCGACACTTGATAATCAACTCGACATCCCCTTCAATCCAAAAACCTTTTCCTTTCTCCAGTTTTTCCGATCCATCCCAAAAACCTTTTCCTTTCTCCAGGACCTACTGGAGAAAGAAGATAACATTTCATGCCATGTACATCCAAAACCAAAAGACTGTTTGGAGCTTGAAAAGAATAATGAAGCTTATTTCTATCAAAGAGGCTGAACTATATGAAGATTTTCAAAACTACGAATTCTTTGAAGTTCGTGGTTCTAAAGAAAAAGAGTCCAGATTCAAAATAGCCGATTTTCCAATCATGAATCCTCATGATTTCATTGTGCTTCTAGAACTAATGAGGGATGCACCAGGACATGCTGTGGAGTCAATGATGATATTCAATGCAGCTAGAAATCATGTTATGGAATTTCTGCGTAACTACATGTTACGATTTGCCAAGAATGATATGGAGATGTGCACCTTCTTCAATCAACCCTTGAATCCTCCCCATGTCACTGTCCGCAACATTACAAAATTCAGGAATGGGGAGATTATTCAAGAACCTTATAGAGTGGTCTTCAAGGGTCTAAAAAACGAGACCGAAGTGGAAACAAAATTTTTTGAAGTAGACTATAAAGGTCTTTACCCTTCGGCCTTGAAAACCAGCATGATCACCGGAGTAAACACCTGCCAAGCCAACCCTTACGAAGAGAAAAGCAAATTTATGGAGCACATGGCTTGGTGGATGGCAATAAGGCATGCTTTGAAGTAGGGCTTCAAAAAGATTTTGGCATAATAGGCTTCGGATGCACTTCACACAAAGGGGGAGATTATTGAGAATAATTTGTGATGAAGTGCTGACCCCTTCCGAAGACCTAGAAGACTACGAAGAGAAAAAAAAGACCGAAGCCTGAAGACTCCGAAGGATTTGCTCCAGAGGATCCGAAGGCTTTCATGTAACAACCTTATCCTCTACATGAGTGTTTTCCAGTCTACGTGTTGCACGATACTACACTCCTATTGGATAGTACACTGACAGAATATTCTGTAATCTTTTGTACTATTGGTATCACTGATTAAGTATAAATATCAGTGCTACCTGTCTGTGTCGAGTGGCTTTTGATTTACCCATTGTAAAACCCTAAATCGTAATACGAAAGCATTCGACACAAGTTATATTCAATTTCTATGTTCTTCATCATTATTCATTATATTTACATGTGTTGATTACATTGTTGGATTATCACTTCGTAATACTTGTTCATATCTAGTCTTTGATTGAATTCTATATTCATAACACGCCCGGACATAGCCTTTGCCTTGAGCATGGTCAGTCGCTATCAGGGCAATCCGGGCAGGACACATTGGTCAGCAGTCAAAAATATTCTCAAGTATTTGCAAAGGAAGAAAGAGATGGTCCTAGTCCTTGGTGGCAAAGATACGTTAAGAGTAAGTGGATACAGTGACGCCAGCTTCCAGACAGATAAAGACAACTATCGATCACAGTCTGGCTGGGTGTTTTTGTTGACAACGCCTATTAATATAAAGTATTTTAGTCGTTGTTAGGCCCTATTCTTGGTGATTTTATATCATATATACATTGGTATTCTCACTTTTTGTGCTAGTGCTTGTTTGCAAACAAAAGTTACAATCAGGGGCTAAAATCGGACAAAATGAAAGAAGTTGTGAAGATAAGGACAAAAGCAGTCGAATGAATACGCGCGTCGCGTAGAGGTGGCAAACGGGTCGTGTCGTGTCGGGCTCGTGTCGTGTCGAGACATTAAACGGGTCAAGAGTAGTGAACCCGGACACGACACGCTTATATAAATGGGTAGAAACCCTTGACACGAACACGACACGATCGAACCCGTGTCAACCCGACACGACATGATCAAACCCGCATAAACCTTTGAAAACTATAACCAACTCGGCCCAACACGGCCCAACTCAGACTTTTTAGGCTCATCTTAGACCAAATCGGCCCAATAGAACACTTGTCCAAGTCGGTTTCACCCGTGACATACTATGCTCATCTTAACCTTGAGTCTCTTATATAGCTGATGAGAATTGAGGAACTTTCATCCCACTAGCGATGTGGGATGAGAGTTTTATTGGCAAAATTGACATGCCTAGGTCGTCGTGCGGTCAAAAATAAGAGAAAACCTAACACACACACTAGCACAGTGGTAGTCAAGGTCGATCCGCAGGAGCTTCGTGGTTACACCAGATGACAGATTACCAACTTGTAGTGTCACGCTACAGTCGGAGAACCTAGTTTCTAAGTTCTCAACTATCCAAAGCAATAACCAAACAAAGTCAAGCCTAGCATAAGCTAAACTCAACTCAAACAACCTAGTTACTTTCTGAAATCAGAAGTGCATCTCTGAATCAGAAGCAATCAAAGGCATCCAAAACATCCAAACAAAACAATATATAACCTAAACCAATAGCTATAGTCCAACTGAACAGTTACTGGCCAAAGTTCAATACCTAGGCTAACCTAATTGGCTCCTGATTTCAGCAAGAAAAACAGTCCCAAACAAGGTCACAACACATCCAAACACAATTCAAACATTCAAAACCAATATCAAGCATCAAACCACCGAAAAACAAAGATTACTTGTAACCGAATGATTATTATAACCCAAAACAGGTTCCAAACATCCAATACAGTAACAATGACCAGAAAACAGTAAATGAAATGCTCAAAGTCAGTGGGTGTCACTCCCACAAACCCTAACCACTAATGCTAACTATTAAACTAAAAGAACTTAAACATAAAACCTGAAATGCCAAAAGGTAGTTGCTGGAAAACGAAATCTTGGAGTCAAAGAGCCTCTACGGTCGATTTTTCACCAGGGTTTTGCTCCGGTTTTTGGCTGAAAACACCTCTATTTATAGTTGAAATTTACCGCAGCCGCGTCGCGCATTTAAGTGAACCGCGACATGCGTACTTATCAGATCCCGTTTTCTCGGACTTTGAATTTTGTTCCACCGCCTTACATCCGCGTCACGCAGTTAAGAAACCCGCGGCGCGCGTACGTATTTCCTTGATTTTTCATTCCTTTCCATACTTCTCCAAATTGCACGCTTTTAGTCCCTGTTTTTTCATTCTTTTCTTCCAAACAAGTGCTGGCACAAAAAGTGAGAATACCAAGATATATCTGATATAAAATCATCAAGAATTGGACTCAACAACGCCTAAAATACTTAATATCACTAGGCGTTGTCAAACACCCCACACTTGTGCCTTGCTTGTCCCCAAGCAAGAGAGTTTTTTAATAAATTATAATAAATACTCAAACAATTTTTGACTGTATTCAGTTTCAAAGCTTATTGCCCTATGAGTTAGAGTGGAGTAGTTCGCAAAAACATAATTGACTTGTTCTTTGGAATTCATGGCTTTCTAGAGAATCCTTGATTACAAATTTTTTGTCCACAATGAAGTGTACTTACTCATTCAGATTCTAAAGGCCATCAAGGAATTGTCCATGACTTTCGATGTTGTCCGTGTAGCGAGGTTTCGGAAATACCATCCCAGACCATACGATCTTAGGTGGCAAGGTGCATAAGTCCCACCCATTTTAGACCTACCGACTCGAACAACAAAGGCCACAGATTGACATTTCCTTCCTAAATTCCAATCCTAAAATAGCTCAATCGTCTAAACTCATAAAACTCAACTTATTTGACTAACTAATAGCATGATCACAAATAAACAGCATTTCTTGAAAAATACTAATGCTATCACAATCACAAACCATTCGTTTCAAAATTACAATTTAGTAAAAATTTTGAAAAAATTGCTAAAAATTTTGAAAATTGATCATTTCTACAAAAATTCAAAAAAAAACTACTCTTTCGACCGTCCACACCCCACACTTAAAACCGTACAACGTCCCCGTTGTACAAAAATTATTTTTAGCATAAGGGAGAAAGAGTTACCCCTTTTGGACGGTAGATTGCTTGGTGCTCAGTATCACAGGTATAATTGCGAACAAATAGAATTTCCGCATTCCGGAGTTGTAGCGCTACAAGGAACACGCCGGTGGTCAAGACAAGTGGAGGGGGCACGGTGACCCCACACTTGTCTGAGACAACTCCTTCTCATTTGGCATCACATGCATCACTCAACAAACATTAAACAAACATAACTAATATAAAATATAGACAAGCAAAAGATAAAAGTGTGTCATAGGTTTAGTACATATATCCCAAAAATAAAATAAAATACATCAACTGCCACCTGGTGGCTTGGAGGATCCAGCCTCGTGATCGTGGGCTCTGGCTGGGAATGGTCGGGGGCGCTGACCCTGTGCTGATGCGATCCGTAGAAGTACCTTCCTGATCCACTCAAGCTGGTCCTCAATCCTCGTGACTCTGACCTCCAGTCGGTGGATGGCCGCTGAATCCTCTTGCGGCTGCGGCTCTGCTGGTGCTGCTGGCTCTGGTCTCCGGAGTCTCCTGCCGGGCTGGGCATATGCTGGCTAGGGTGCCTGGGGTGGCTCTGTCGGTTCCCGGATGAACTGTCCCGGGCGCTGCTGCTCAATCAGCCTCATCTTCTCCAGAGCTCGCGCCGTAGTGCGAGATGGAGGTAAAGCGGTCAAGGAAGCAGCAACGGGGGTAGTGAGGATCCCGTATGAACGGGCCAGGCGGGTAATGAAATACCCCCGGGCCAATGGACTGCTAGCGGAAGCACCCGTCGAATGGGTGGCTAAGGCGACTGCGAGGGCGTAAGGGAGGTGAAGGAACCTAGAGGGTTCGAGGAGAACCCAGAAGAACGTCATGTCCTCCCCAGACACCTTCTCGCCCCCCTCCCGCTGCATGATGGAGGTGGAGACGATACAGTGCATGAGGCGGTGGAGTGGGTCACGGAGGTGGCTCTCCCGGGAGGTCCCCGCCTCGTAGATGACATTGGACAGCGGTGCCCAAACCTCCATGTTGCTAGGCCTCTCCGGCTGGCCCTGAATACAAGCCCCGAAAAAATGAGTAAAATGGCGGTGCTGGAGGTCCGCCGTGGTATATAGACCGACTCGCCTCCCGAACTCCCGGAGGTTGCACCCCCTCTGTGCACCTCCCAAACGAAATCGTACAATCCTAGAACGCGGGTCTGACGCCCGAGGTGCAAAGTGGATGGTGGATAGAAACTCCAATAGCAGCTCGGTGTAGACGACGTCCTCCTCGGTGGCCATGATCCTGTCCCAGCCCCGGCATGTGACTGATGCCTCCTCATGAGTCCAGGTGTGATGTAAGTGTGGATCGATCGCACCCCAGAGTCCAGCGTCCCTCAAGATATCCCTATCAATGACTGTCGCCTCGAGAACCCGGCGACTAGTCAGTGAGTCTCTCCGCGAAGTGTACTCCGCTGAGCTGGCAAGTCCCTCTGGGAACTGAAGGAAGGGATGATCTAATCTGAACATTATCTGCAAAAAGACACATAGCCACAAAGAAGAAAAAAATAACAATTTTAACATTTTTAGTCCTTCTTCCCTACCGCACCGCGGCGCGGCCCAAGAGCAAGGCGCGTCGCGGCGAGCGGCTGTTTGCAAAACCCCACTTCAATCTCACATTTTAACCTGTTTAAACTCGATCCAAATACACTACAAGGTAGCCTAAGTGCCGACTAACTCATCTAGGGTCTCTATTTTGCAAAACAAACATCCTACGAGTCAGCATTGGCGATTCTAAGTTTTGAACTTTTTGGATAAATCACTAAAATTGGCTACCTAATCGCTAGTTTAAACGACTAATAACTAGTTAGAATGACATACCGTAGTAGTGGCAAGGAAATGAGCAAGAAAAAACGCGAGAATTTTTCGTCGATCAGAGCTCCGAGTCGTGATGTGTGTGAATAGTGTCGTGGCTTACCTTAATATAGAGGAAAATCGACTGATCATTTCCCGCATCACGCATTTACACCTTCCGCGTCGCGCGTGTCACCAAATCAACCCATGCGCATCGGGTTGGCTTATGAACCTGCGTCGCGCAAGTAAGAAAATCGCGGCGCGGTCATTAAAATTTCAAATCTCTTCACACGACCCCACACTTGCTTTGAACCACTGGTACCTGCAATCAATGATAAGATTTTTCTTACTTATTTCTAAGAAATACAGAACCTAACCTATGACACGATGGGTTGCCTCCCAACAAGCGCTAAGTTTAACGTCTTCAGCCAGACGTGGTATTCCTACTACAGCTACGGTAGATCGTATGCCTTCTTTCCTTGCTGCTTTTCTTCTTTCACCGTCCCTTCGCTGACCCACTGCCTTTCAAATTTTCCTGGGTCGAATGGCTTGTTGGTTCTCCTGTTGCTGCCCAGTTGCTGCTTTCTGATTAACTCCTGTGAATGCTTGGAGGTAGCTTTGAACCTCCAAGCTCGGTCCTTCCTTCTATATCTCTTCAAAATCACTGGCTTGACGTGAAGCGCGCCCAGGGCCGTTTCCAGTAGTTGTTTCACACCTCGGTTGCTAGTGTCTCGCAAGCTATCTTCAGGTTGCAATTTTGGCTTGCAGTACCAATAAAATTTTTCCAATCGAATGGAATCGGAAGGCAACATGTCAGGATGCTTCCATATGTCCTCATCGATGGTATTGATTACATCTAATTTTCCATTCATGAATGGATCATGAGTGGTGATAAAATCATGTTTTTTATTTTCAAATATTAACTCATCAACATCAACTTCTTGGTCATCGTCCAACAGGTGGATCAGAACCAAAAGTGAGTGACTTATTTGATCTGATGGTGGTACAAAGTCATCCATCATCAGATCCTTACTTTCAAATTCCTCAAAGTTTTCAAAAATTCTAGGTTTGGGGGTAGTATTGTCATCTACACCCCCTTCCCCAATAGTATCAAAAACTTCAACAATTTCGGGAGTTGTTGGGTTGGGATATGTACTGTCACTTACAGACTCCTTCTCAACATCCCCATTAATCAAATTTTCTGGTGATGGTATAGATTCACTCATCACCAGATCAGCATTTTCAAAAACATCAAAAACTTCAAGGGTTGCTGAGTCAGAAGTAGCATTGTCACCTACAACCTCTTCCTCCACAACCGTTTCGACCATCTCAGTGGTCTCTTGACTTTCCCGCGGTGTATGCCCTTCCATCACATATTCAGGTGATGCAAGTTCACACACATTATTATTGGTATAAAAATCACTCGCCTCCGGTTCTGGCGAAGGTGGTGAACATTTCCAACTTTTCTCTAACCTATCTAAAGATGCTTGCAATCTTACAAGAGCATCAGCCTGGTCCTTCTGCTCGTGGTGAGTGTTATACCAGAGTACCCAAAGTCGGGCCCAAGTTGCAGAAATGTCAGGTTGAGATGACTCCTCAGTCCGCCATCTATTGTCATTGAATGATCCATTGTAGCAATCATCCTCGTAATAGGTGTCCGCCGGATTTTCATAATCTTCATAATACTGATCCGGGTACATGTAATCACCCATTATAAGGATGTACACATACCAAAAATCAGCAAACTAAAATCAAACATCAAAAATCAGATACTAATCCTACAAATCACCTAATCTAAGCGCACAGCTCCCCGGCAACGGCGCCAAAATTTGACACGCCTTTGTCGTCGTGCGGTCAAAAATAAGAGAAAACCTAACACACACACTAGCACAGTGGTAGTCAGGGTCGATCCGCAGGAGCTTCGTGGTTAGACCAGATGACAGATTACCAACTTGTAGTGTCACGCTACAGTCGGAGGACCTAATTTCTAAGTTCTCAAATATCCAAAGCAATAACCAAACAAAGTTAAGCCTAGCATAAGCTAAACTCAACTCAAGCAACCTAGTTACTTTCTGAAATCAGAAGTGCATCTCTGAATCAGAAGCAATCAAAGGCATCCAAAACATCCAAACAAAACAAGATATAACCTAAACCAATAGCTATAGTCCAACTGAACAGTTACTGGCCAAAGTTCAATACCTAGGCTAACCTAATTGGCTACTGATTTCAGCAAGAAAAATAGTCCCAAACAAGGTCACAACACATCCAAACACAATTCAAACATTCAAAACCAATATCAAGCATCAAAACACCGAAAAACTAAGATTACTTGTAACCGAATGATTATTATAACCCAAAACATGTTCCAAACATCTAATACAGTAAAAATCACTAGAAAACAGTAAATGAAATGCTCAAAGTCAGTGGGTGTCACTCCCACAAACCCTAACCACTAATGCTAACTATTAAACTAAAAGAATTTAAACATAAAAACCTGAAATGCCAAAAGGTAGTTGCTGGAAAACGAAATCTTGGAGTCAAAGAGCCTCTACAGTCGATTTTTCACCATGGTTTTGCTCCGGTTTTCGGTTGAAAACACCTCTATTTATAATTGAAATTTACCGCAGCCGCGTAGCGCATTTAAGTGAACCGCGACGCGCGTACTTATCAGATCCCGTTTTCTTGGACTTTGAATTTGGTTCCACCGCCTTACATCCGCGTCGCGCAATTAAGAAACCCGCGGCACGCGTACGTATTTCCTTGATTTTTCATTCCTTTCCATACTTCTCCAAATTGCATGCTTTTAGTCCCTGTTTTCATTCTTTTCTTCCAAACAAGTCCTGGCACAAAAAGTGAGAATACCAAGATATATCTGATATAAAATCATCAAGAATAGGACTCAACAATGCCTAAAATACTTAATATCACTAGGCGTTGTCAAAAATATATCTCTTCTAGCTACAAAATATCAAAATGTCTAGGACAAGGGTAGAATTCAAACCTCAAGGTTGAATGCCATTAGCTTTAACCATCAGACCAACTTGCCACTTGTGATTTACTTTCTTACGCAAAGAGCATAACATAACTTTCGCATATATATATATATATATATATATATATATATATATATATATATATATATATATATATATATATATTAAACGGGTCATCGTGTCATCTTCGAGTTGAAAGTATCAACCCTAACCCAACCCGTTTAACTTTCGTGTCGGGTTCGTGTCGAGTTATCGTGTCGTGGCTGATTTTGCCAGCTCTAGCGTCACAGGAGTGCATGCGTTCGCATCGCGCTGAGTCAACGATGAGGCGGTGATGAGAATTCAAATGACGAAAAATTGGGGATAAGCCAATACACACGTCGCGGATATGAGTTCTAAGCGTCGCGGGTTCTAATTTTCCACAACTATAAATAGAGGCTCTTAGGTCGAATTCAGTAGGTAAGGAACGACCAATAAGGTGGACTTAAGGCTTCTCTGACTCCAAGTTTCAGATTTCAGCAACCCTTTGTGGTATTTCTATGTTTTCAATTTAATTTCATTATTAGTTTAGTTGTGTCTAGCTCTTAGCTTGGTGTTTCTGGATTGTGACAACCAGTAGCATTAGGTTTAGGCTATTCAATTTCGTATTTTACTGTTTTTGATCTTCTGGATTGGAGTTTAATCAAGTTATTCATTCGGTTCATGTTTATTTACATTATTTACCTTTATTTATGTTATGTTGCTTGGGATGCTTTTGGATGTGTTTATATGCTTCTGGATTTTGAATCTTATTTCTTATTTTAGTAAGTACATTAGTTTAGTTTATGTTTGCTTTGGATTTGGATTTTGAGATTAGAATTATGTTTTGGATTGTTTTTGGGAAAGTAGTGCTAGTCCCTCTAGTTGTAGCCTGACACTACGGTTGGTAAGCTATCGTCTTATCTTGATCACAAAACTCCTGTGGATTGACCCTTACTACCGCTGTACTAGTGAGTGCGTGAGGTATTTTCATCGGTTAAACGGTGTCACCTGTTAAACGGTGGAGTGGTTACATGGAAAAGTTCCATGCAGGAGACAGTGGCTGATTCAACTTGTGAATCAAAGTACATAGCTGCAAGTGAAGCCTCTAAGGAAGCGGCTTGGCTGAAGAATTTCATCGGTGACCTTGGAGTAATCTCGACAATTCAGGAGCAAATGGAACTGTTCTGCGATAATGAAGGAGCGGTGGCCTTGACCAAGGAACCGTCAGATCATGGAGTAGAAGAAGGTCACCTCATAGTAAAGAGAGTATCATCTGAACATAATCATGCAGATCCTCTGACAAAGGCTCTTAGCAGGGTTAAACACTATCAGCATGCTAGGAGCATTGGGCTGAAGGATGATATTACTTTTAACAATTAGATAGATATTTCGAAACTTGTAGCAAAGAAATGTAATTGAATTTGGTGATTAAATAATGGAGAATTATTTATGAGTATTGTTTACTGCCAATTGTCAATAGTTCATTATTGTGTTTCGATTTTGCATGTTTACTTCCGAATAATTTGATTATTCAAAAGTCCACCGTCGGTCATACTTTTGGAAGTAAGTAGTGAAATAAGACTGTCATGAATTGAGTTGTAGACTGTCTAAGGAGTTAGACATAGCAATAGTGTTGCTGCAAAATTCATGAGTACTTGGAAATAGAGATTTGAGTATTGGACCAACCCGCGATCAGGAAATTACTTCATGGATTATGTCACAAGTAATTCTGAGACGATAACATCTTATGATCTAGAAGCGGAGACATATGACTTGAAATTTACAAATCGGTTGTGCATTGATAATGCGTAAATGCATCGGTAACTCGATGTTATAAAACGTGTTGTTGTGCGCGATTTGACGAGTAAAAGACACAAGCATATGAGTCAAAGCTTATTCGTTCCTTTTTCCTTAATGGGAAAAGCGATATTTGTGGGCCCCTCGGTGATTTGGTCATGACTTATAGTGTTGGGCCCGGCCAGGACTAAATTGATGTGTTCAATTGGAAGTCCTATATCATCAGAAATCGGGAATCGGGAAACAGAGTATCGGACTAAGAATCCATGTCATGAGTCCTAATGATATCTTGTAGAACGGAGGATCATATGATCACTTATCTTAGGACACGCAACTGACTAAGTCAGAGTTCGACAGCGGCTTTGGAAGCTACAATTTGCTAGTCAAATTTAGAAGCTATATGGAATTATAGTTATAAACTTATCCAAGTGGGAGACTGTTGGATTAAGGTGTCTAAGCAATAACTATAATTAGAACTATACTTAAATTGACAGCAGCACAGTCCTTTTGGGTTGCCGTCATAACTAGCAGAGGACAAGATGACAAATAAAGAGAGAGAGATAATGATTTATTAATATATTATGGGAATAATATATTAATTAGAAATCATAATATTTAATTAATAATTCATCATAAATTAATTGTAATTAATTTTAGGATTAATTGGATTAATTAAATGTGCAGGGGCTGAATTGTAATTGTTCAATAGTTGAGCAATAGCAGTCTGGATGACCTAATGGGTTGGACAAAATCACAGGCTTGGAGCCTTGTGGATTTCGAAACACGTATAAGGGTTTTGGTATTATTTACGACAGTGATAAGTACATCATTTTATCTGATAAAAGCCTTATCATATCAGGATCTTAAATAAGGCAGTTATATTCCTTATTGCTTATCACGTGGAGACTATAAATAAAGGCCCCTGGCACCGTCATATTTATGCCTCCTTTAAGGACCTCTCATTACTCTCTCTTGCTCATCTAGCTTGCTTAATTTTGGGTGTGAGCCACTAGAGGCATGACAATTGTGGTGCTAGCTTCCAAAGGTCAAAATGTATTAAAATTATTCCTTTGTAATTTTAATTTGGCCTTAGTTATAGGTTCAATTGAGAAAAACATAGATCCATATTAAGGTGCATGTGAACTTAATATTTAAGCACGATGTTTGTATAAAACCCTTCACAGAAGTAATGGGAAGGAGAAGCGGTGGGCTTGGTGGCCACTCAGCTTTACTATTTCTATTAATTAAAAAAATAAAAATATAAAAGATATTACATAAAGATATAAAAAATGATTTTATATTCATGAATTTTTGTAAACCGTAGACATTAGGCTATTAGGCTATCAGACGTAGCAGACACCACATCACCACATTCCTTATCACCAACCCTTCCACCCTTCATGCTGGAGGGCATACCACCACTGAACACCCATAGAGAGAGAGACAGAGAAAGAGAGAGAGAGAGAGAGAGAGAGAGAAACAAAATAAAATAAGGGAGAAGATCTCCATGACATACCATCTTTTTTTGCTCTGCTCGGTGCCTGAGCCACCGTTGAGCTCCATATTGACCACCAAGGGGCCATTAGCCTAGTATGTCGTATAATATTAGTAATTTTGGCCTAAAATAAAATTGGACCCATTGTTGTTCCTAGCAACTTCATGTTATTCCCTATTTTTCTCTGCTAGTTTTTGTTCCCCCTCTGGCGAATTCACCTCTATGTTCGCCACGTGCTCCATGTCGACTAGTTTTCCAGCTCAGTTAGTTTTCCACCTCTAGTGGTTGAATCTCTACCAATTGGGTAACCTACTTTTGCTACCATTGAAGCTCTAATTGTCATAATTCGTGCTCATATGCCTAGCTAGCAAGAAGAAGACTGAGGGTTAGAAACATACTACATCGTTGTTGGCATTGACACTAGATATAATCGGACCATGTGTGTCTTTTACCAAATCTATTGACTTATAAACTCCATGGGTTTGTTTGGTTGTGGAAAACTGTTCTGAGTTTTCCAAGAAAAAGATTTATGAAAATAGAGTGGAGTTTTTATTTTCAGTTTTCAATGAAATTTTTTGAAAATACATGGAGATAAGAATGGAGACTATGTATGTGGGGTAGGAGTGCATGGTGGGATCTGGGGTATTGGTGGGGTTAGGGGTAGGGTGGGTAGGATGGGTGGGTGTAGATGGGGATGGGATAGGTGTGGGTAGGTGGGTAGGAGGGTGGGTTAGGGATGAGCATATGGATCGGAAAAACCGAACCGAACCGAAAACTAACCGAAACCGAACCAAACCGGGACCAAATATACATATTCGGATCAGTTTTCGGTTTCTAAAAAATGTTAAATCGGTTTCGGTCCGATTCAGTCCGGTCCGCAGACCATGCATATTCCTAACACTACTCTTGATCACGAAAAACCGAACCGAAAACCGAAAACCAAAATAACCGGAACCGTATATACATATTCGGTTTGGTCTTCGGTTTTTAAAAAATCATAATTCGGTTTCGGTCCATTTCGGTTTCGGTTTGGTTTTCGGACCGAGCTCATCCCTAGGGTGGGTAGTGGGTTAAGAAGATACGGGTGGTGCGGGTGTATGGTGGGGAGGTGTGGGGTTGTTGGTGATGATGGGGTGGGTATGTTAATATTTTGGAAAAATGTTATATGAAAACTTTGGAAAACTATAAAAATCACTTTTCTAATATTTTGGAAAAATGTTATATGAAAACTTTGGAAAACTATTATCCCAATCCGATTTGATAATCTTTTCTTAAATGTCGATTTGGGCTTCAATAGATGCAAATATTGATCTTGATCTGACCACTTTCCTTTGCTCAAAAACTTACTTTGAAATTGAAAAGATCTTAAAATACCCATTCATGTCACGAGTTGACTTATATTGCATTTCTTTATATTCTGCCATTAAATACCACATCAACATAAAGAACACAAGCACAAACTCTTGTATCTTTTCAACTAGGCGATATCATGATATGAATGTTTGTAATTCGAGAAGCAAGTAAAACCTCAAAATGAGTGCAAGACTAAAAACCTATTACTCATACCCTAAAAATTGTCCCCAAGCCTGTTTATATAGTTCTCACAAAGGAATCCATAATTAACCCTACTTGCCAAAACAAGACACACCAAATGTAAAAACACATATAATTACTTAAAAATAAAATATAATCCTAGTCTAATAGAGACACATTCGACCTACTAAAAACGACATGCAGTCAAATCATTACTTCCCTCTCGAATACACACCTTGTCCTCAAGGTGGAATTTTGGGAACTGCACCTTGATATTCTCTAAAGGCTCCCACGTCAACTCATACTATGGCAAATCTTTCCAACAAATCAAAAGCTCGCGATCTCCCAATGATCCTAGACCATCCACTCGTACCCCATCAACTTTGTTTGGCTAAAGAATCACTTCCATTTCTTTAGTTAGTGTCGCTGGTATGTGTTACCACCCTATCCCCGATGGCATTTCGTAGCAGTTACAGATTGAAGACATCTTGAATGTGTGCTTCAATAGGTAACTTGAGCCGATACGCCACCTTCCATATACCTTCTTAACACTTCAAACGGTCCAAAATAGCATGGGCCTAGTTTCTCATTTCGATGACGTGTGACAGTATTATTTCCTATATACAGATGAAGTTTCAAATAGGCCCAATCCCAAACCTTAAAATTAATCTCCATTTTATAGATAAGTGTCTTAGCTTTCATAAGTTGTCGAGTGCGTAACAAGATCCCACGTAATGTTGCAAGCCCATATCCCGCTCTTCCAAGTACTAATCAACCTCACTGACGGTTGATCTCGCAACACCATAGTACACCAAGTATGACGGGTGTCGTCCATAATGTTTGCGAAATAGAGTCGTATTCATCAATGAGTGGAAAGAGGTTTATACTAGTATTCTATGCATGAAAACCATCAATCCATTTAGTCGTAACATCTGAAAAGAAACATTGTAAGTATGTTTCCAAGCATCTATTTACTACCATGGAATACCCATCAGTTTGCGGATGATACGTTTTGTTGCACTCAGTGTTGCAGAAATCGTTTGTACTATTGGTATCACTGATTAAGTATAAATTTCAGTCATACCTGTCTGTTCGAGTAGCCTATGATTCACCCATTGTCAAAACCCTAAATCGTAATACGAAAGCATTCGGCACAAGTTATATTCAATTTCTGTGTTCTTCATCATAATTCATTATATTTGCATGTGTTGATTACATTGTTGGATTATCACTTCATAATACTTGTTCATATCTAGTCTTTGATTGAATTCTATATTCATCACACGCCCTGATGTGGCCTTTGCCTTGAGCATGGTCAGTCGCTATCACGGCAATCCAGACAGGACACATTGGACAGCAGTCAAAAATATTCTCAAGTATTTGCGAAGGAAGAAAGACATGGTCCTAGTCCTTGGTGGCAAAGATACGTTGAGAGTAAGTGGATACAGTGACGCCAGCTTCCAGTCAGACAGAGACAACTATCGATCACAGTCTGGCTGGGTGTTCCTGTTAAACGGTGGAGCAGTTACATGGAAAAGTTCCATGTAGGAGACACTGGCTGATTCAACATGTGAATCAGAGTACATAGCTGCAAGTCAAGCCTCTAAGGAAGTGGCTTGGCTAAAGAATTTCATCGATGACCTTGAAGTAGTCTCGACATTCATGAGCAGATGGAACTGTTCTGCTATAATGAAAGGAGCGGTGGCCTTGACCAAGGAACCGTGAGATCATGGAAAGTCCAGACATATCGACAGAAAGTACCATTACATCAGACATAGAGTAGAAGACGGTCACCTCATAGTAAAGAGAGTATCATCTGAAGATAATCATGTCGATCCTCTGAGAAAGGCTCTTAGCAGGGTGAAACACTATCAGCATGCTAGGAGCATTGGGCTGAAGGATGATATTTATTTTAACAATTAGATAGATATTTTGAAACTTGTAGCAAAGAAATGTAATTGAATTTGGTGATTAAATATTGTAGAATTATTTATGAGTATTGTTTACTGCCAATTGTCAATAGTTCATTATTGTGTTTTGATTTTGCATGTTTTACTTCCCGAATAATTTGATTATTCAAAAGTCCATAGTCGGCCATACTTTCAGAAGTAAGTAGTGAATTAAGACTATCATGAATTGAGTTGTAGACTATCTAAAGAGTTAGACATAGAAATAGTGTTGCTGCAAAATTCATGAGTACATGGAAATAGAGATTTGAGTATAGGACCAACCCGCACTCAAGTAATTACTTCATGGATTATGTCATAAGTAATTCTGATACGATAACATCTTATGATCTTGAAACAGAGACATATCAGTTGAAATTTACAAATCGGTTGTGCATTGATAATGCGTAAACGCATCGGCAACTCGATGTTATAAAACATATTGTTGTTAGTGATTTGACGAGTAAAAGACACAAGTATATGAGTCAAAGTTTATTCGTTCCTTTTTCCCTAATGGGAAAAGCGATATTTGTGGGCCCCTCTGTGATTTAGTGATGACTTATAGAGTTGGGCCCGGCCAGGACTAAATTGATGTGTTTAATTGGAAGTCCTATATCATCACAAATCGGGATCCGGGAAACAGAGTATCGGAATAAGAATCCATGTCATGAGTCTGAATGATATCTTGTAGAACGGAGGATCATATGATCACTTATCATAGGACACGCAACTGACTGGGTCAGAGTTCGACAGCAGCTTTGGAAGCTACAATTTGCTGGTCAAATTTAGAAGCTATATGGAATTATTATTATAGACTTATCCAAGTGGGAGACTGTTGGATTAAGGTGTCTAAGCAATAACTATAATTTAGAACTATATTTAAATTGACAGCAGCACAGTTCTTTTCGGTTGCCCTTTGTAGGTCGCAAATTCACTAGATCTTCACAAGGTATCAATCAAATCAATAAGAACACAATCAAATCACCTTCAATGCACACGATTTTATTGATAAATCGTCTAGTACATAAGATCTTCAAGGTTGCTTGAACACAATGAAATTTGCAATGCTAGTCTAATGCTCCAAAACAACCAACGTCTCAAAAGAGAGGACTTGACTCATATATATACTTCATGCCTCTAGACCGAACAACATAGCCATGGGCCGAAGGCCAAGTGGCCAGACCGAACAACCCAGGGTTTTCGGTCCTAACCGAAAAACCCAAAACAGCCCTTATAAATGATATTTTTCAATTTTTAACCCTCTAAAACACGAAGATTAAACCAAATAAATTTATCCTAACAATATCACCTTTGGTTTAATGCTTTCATTTAGACTTCAGGCTTCTCTTAGGCTTTAGTTGAATGCTGCAGAAAATTTCAACAATCTCCTCTTTTATCATGACAATCTCCCCCTTAGCAGGTGACGGGTAAAGATGTTGATGGAATTCAGCGCATTTTCAGTGACAACTTTATCTTCGGTACTGGTTGTCTTCAGATTCGACTTGGTAAGTTCTTTAGGCTTTAGTAAGTGTCTTGAATCAGCACATCCAGCTTTTCATTTGACTTTGACTTAAATTGGAGTCTGACTCTTCATCTCTTCACTTGATCATTTTAGGTGTTGATGTAGTAACAAACTAGTTGAGGAGGAATTCAAACAGCTTGTCACATGGAATTTTAGCTTCACCTTCTTCGGGAACATAAACATCGTGTCCAAACTTTGAACGTTGCTTTTGATTGGCGCTTCTCGATACGTACAGTGACCGCAAATCCTGTGGGTCACAGAGTTAGAAACTCTCACCACAGTTATTCAAGGATTCATCCTTGGCTCAGAATGAGAGTTCTCGCAATATCTGTGTGAACCCGGGGGAACGCACTGTGATTGTTTGAGGATCAGTGAACTACTTGTGGCCGTTTTGATTTTGGCCCCTGCATATCCTTGATCAAATATCTGAATGCAGTTTTCAAGTCAATAAGCTGACTTGGCTCTTGGCGAGACGTTCTATGGTATCCAAACTCTGCGGAGTGTACCATCCTAGTGCCAATTTGAATCCAGCAAAGTTGTTGGGGTCACAGAGCTATTGTGGTTAACAACAACAATTACTGTTGGGGTCACAGAGCTATTGTGGTTAACAACAACAATTACTGACCCAAAGTTTCGATATTTCATTGATGTGAGGTAAAATCACATTAAGTCACGAACATCTTGTTTAGAAGAAGTTTAGGTCAAGAATGGTATGAGCGTGTAATATGTCTTGGTTATTAGACATACCCATCGGCTAGACTTTCGAATTGTCATCAGTGTATGGTTTATTACACTAAGTCATCCAACTCTTGTTTAGAAGCTTTGTCAGCTAAGAATGGTTATCGATGCACCACATCTACTACTGGTATTGTAGCAGAGATCACTGGCATAGAGTGTCGAAATATCATCACCACTTGGTTTAAAGTGATGAGTCGTCTATTTCTTGTATCAGAAAGATAAAGATGGTTAAGAAAGGATTTGTGCGTGTGATAGATTACGGTAAGCAATCTAACCATCGGCACAACTTTTTTTAACTCTTGACTCTGAGTGACTTTACTCAAAGTGTCTAGAAGTTGATGTTGCAGAAGAAACTTTTAGGTTTGGTTAAGAAAGGTTGTCAGTGCTTCATACTTACTATGGTGTAACAGTAAGAATCAGTAGCACTTAAGTGTTACCTCAGCAGTGAGTGGTATTACTCGGTGCGTCGTCGGTAGGTAATGAATGTCTTAGCGAGTCACGGTAATAGTGAGTCACTTCTTTGACATGAAGATTTGGATCTGTATTCCTGATTGGTATTTATCAGGAACATTGACGATTGTGCAAATGTGAAAAAGAACAATATTTTTGTAGTTTTCAATTTTCTGAAAGGAAAGATATGAAAATTATAAAAATATATTTTTGTATTTTTAAAGTTTTGTAATTTTTGTTTTGTTTTTAATTCTCCCCTAAATTTGTGCATGGAAGAGAATTGAAAAAGTAAAAATTATGAACAAATTTAACTAAACAAAAATAGAGTAAAATATATACAGAACAAGTTTAACTGTCAGTGAAACATATCATTCTTAGCATTTTGGAACGAAGTTACCTTTTTCAATACACAGTTTAGACACGGTCCCCACGTGATCCTTTCTCCTCTTTCCGCAATGGACACAAGATCTCCATCAATGATTTGAATGTTGTACAATTGAGAGATGTCTCCTATCATGTGCCTGGAACATGCACTATCAACGAACCGGGGTCTGTCGATATTCCTCTGTGACTACTCCTGCACAGATTCAGGATTAATTTCTTCTTGGGAACCCAGTCCATTTTGAAACTGGGTTTGCCGTTATCATCCACACACTCTATTCTTTCCCATGACATATCTTGCTTATCAGATAAGAATGAAAAGTTAGCAGGATTATGGGATGAATTGGAAACGAGGCCTTTTGGTACCCATCAGTAGTTTGGTTTGGGTCTCTTGTTGTTTGACCGGATGGGTGTATCGACAGCTGTCTCCGAAGCAGAACTCCCCCTTGATTTATGCTTCTTTTGCCAGTGAGGACTTGAGGACGACCCTTGAGATGAATTCGACCTTACCGATTTCGATTTGGTAGAGTCATCTTTCGAATCGGTCTTCTTGTCCTTGGGGCCTGCTTCTTGGCCTTTGCCGTATTCCAATTGCCATCATTTAAACGTGATCTCGAGGGCTTTCTTATGGAAGACTTCCCTCTTGGCATGTTTTGCCAGTATTGTGAGTAGTAAGGAGCATATGGGCGATGTGGACAGTTCCTGGCGATGTGACCTACAATCCCACAATTGAAGCAAGTTTGTCTTTGTAAGTAAATGAGATTGTGACTTGGTCCTTGCCCTTTTGAATTTTCTGGGAGTTGCCACAAGTAAAAACACAATCACATTTAGTGGGACTCAGCCTTGGTCCACAGGGAATGTCACCCTCTTTCATAAACTTTGGTGGTTTGTATCTTCCACAAGGTTTAAAAGGGGCACAAGATTTAACAGCCTTGTTCTCCTTGATTTCATCCTCCTTGCTCACTGTATCTGCACATGAGGTAGAAGCATCAATAGAATTCATTTTAGTACTCTCAGCGGTGCTGGGTTGATCCTTTTGAACAAGGTTGGAATGATAACATTCTTCAGATTCTTCGGTTTCAAGGGGTGGAACAAAATTATTATTATATGGAGGTGGAACAACACTATATCCAAGTCCTTCACCGTGTATATTAGACCACTTGGATTGATGTTCAATTATAGATTCAACTACTTCACTTGATACATATACTTTCTTAAAATTTGATTCAGCATTTTGAAATTTTGATTTCAATGCATTGAGTTCAGCAGTTAATCTAGCAATGTCCTCATTGGCAAACTTAAGATGACAATTCTTTATAGTGAGTTCATCTTGAATTTTAAGATAGCCTGAAGTTTTTGCATCTAAAGATTCTTAAAAGGTGTTTCAGTTTCTTTTTGTGTTTATGGACAAGATTTTCTAAGTCAAATATTTCTCTAACTAAGGTTTCATTCAACTCACGATATTTGGCAATTATATCAATGCAAGTTTGAGAAGAACAAGAAACTTCAGAAGGGTCTTTTCTCGCCATTTTAAAGGTTTTAGAGTTGACCGATAAGCCTTCAAGTGCCAAAACGTTGATCGAAAACCCCAAAAATTTTCACCGAAAACCAAAATTTGACACAGTCCAAGGTTTCTTCGAAAACACTATAGCTCGAGAACCAGGACCGAAAAACCTTGATTCACACCAAAAAACACTTCACCGAAAAACCTGGGGCAAAAAACACTTCAAACCGAACAACAGTCAAGCAAGAAACCTAGACCAAACAGTTTAGACCGAACAACATAGACCGAAAAACAAGGCGAGGAACAAGGTACACCGAAAAACCTTGAAACCCTAAGGTGCACCGAACAATCCAACTGGGCTGACCGAACAACCCAAATACTGACAGAACAATCTCTTAAAACCCTAAATCAACAGCGCCGCCACCGAGAAACAAAAGAGCGTGGCCGAACAACTATCTCAGATCCAGATCTCGCTCAAACAACTTCGCAAACAGCTTTTTTGATCAAAAACGTGATTTTAGTGCCTTTTGCTTGAAGATTTGCCAAGAAGACGAAGAACACCAAGCACAAAAACACCAAATGTCGATCAAACCACTACAAGAAAAGAACGATTTAGCAACGGACGAATTCCGTTG
The DNA here is from genome assembly GCA_023525715.1 of Cichorium intybus. Lineage (NCBI taxonomy): Eukaryota > Viridiplantae > Streptophyta > Magnoliopsida > Asterales > Asteraceae > Cichorium > Cichorium intybus. The sequence goes on along the minus strand of CM042016.1, from coordinate 89,005,634 downwards.
CTAAACCTTGAAATTCCGTTGCTAAATGTGTTTTGCAACGAAAATTGTTACGGAACTGTTCCGTTACAATAAATCTCGTAGCGAATGAGTTTGCTACGAACTTTTATTTCCGTAGCAACTTTGCTACGGACTGATTCCGTAGCACATGTATTCCGTAGCGAATTCCGTAGGTTGACTCCGTAGCGATTTCCATAGCCGTTTGTCCATAGCGAATTCCATGGTTCTTTTTCCGTTGCTACTTCTATAGCGGGTTTCGTTGCAAATTCCGTTGCAATAATTTTGTTGCAAATTCCGTGGTCAAGCTTCCGTAGTAAAATCCGTAAAAATAATTTTGTAGCAAATTCCGTGGTCAGGATTCCGTAGTAAAATCCGTAACAATAATTTTGTAGCAAATTCCGTGGTCAGGATTCCGTAGTAAAATCTGTAACAATAATTCTATAGCAAAACTTGTAGCAAATTTTGTTACGAAGAAATTCACAAAACAATTTACAAAAATAAATCTAATTTTCAATTATTTGGTACCAATATCCAAGTTTGTAAAACTCGGACAACTCGGCGTGTTACTCGGACTCGGCTCTTTACCGAGTCGGGTTATGCCTACTCAGCAATTAAACTCGTATACAAGGACAACTCAGCCCAAAATCGAATAAATTAGACAAATTCAGACCAAAATTGGCCCAAGTCGGTGCACTGAAGAGTCTGTTCAATGGAACCTGGCGGTTCAGTTAAGAACCGTATCCTTAGTCAAGATTGGGTAAGGCGCGTCCATTTATACTCCACACTAGGCGAATGCCCGCGCGTTGTGCAGGAAAAAAGTTATTAGTTAAAATATAAACAAATACATGTTATTCTTATACCAAATTAATATATATAGAAAAATATCTTCATTATTTTTAACTATATGATAATACATAGTACATACACGTGTCATAAATTTGGAAAACAACGAATTCTAACAATTTTAATGAATAAATACAATGCATCAAAATAAAAACTAAATTAATATGGTTTAAGATAAAGAGTTATCTCAAACCACATGATTTTAATAGTCTACCAACAGGTCGTCATTGGATAGAATTTTTGTATAATTTCAACTTTATCTTTACTTTTGTCTATTTTAAAATCAAATTAAAGATTGTGTATTTGGTCATGTTTTAATTTCGAATATTTAATTTAAATTAATAACGTTCTCGTTGGTGGATAATAGAAGCAAATGATTTGTATTATATAAGAGAAAGAGAAAAGGTCATATATGTATGTGAACGAATGTGTGATAAACAATAAAACCTCAAATTGATGTGGTAAAAGATAAATCATTTATCTTGAACCACATTGATTTGAATGACTTTATAATAAAAAAACAGATATAGTTTGAATGCCCGAAGTATATATTGATTGAATGACCTCTGAGAAAATTAGAAATCGTCGTTTTTCACCATCAATATTACATAAAAAATAAAAGTTTAAAATTGCATTATTCAGCATAATGCATGCGATTTTGTACAACTTGATAAACGAATCCATAGCTCATCTTGGATCGACTCGCTAAAATTTTAAAGCTCAACTTCATTAAAAAAATAAGAAAACTTTAACTATATATTTCCTTGAACTTTAATATTTGGAAATATTTCCAACAATAAAAATTATCAAATGATTTATATAATTGTTTTAACTTGAGGTGGACCTTTATTTATAGACTAAAAAAGCATTTTGGGTTGGTTTATCATGACGACGTGGGATCAAAATTTCCTTCATAGTTTTATTTTGTGTCATTTTCTTATCCCACATCGCTTAAGAAACACAACCGAAGAGAAATCAAACATCTATAAGTAAAGAGACTAACATAATTTTCATCCCACATTGCTTAAGAAACAAATTTCAAAGGAAAGAAAACATCTATAAGTAGAGAAGTTAAAATCATTTCTCTCGTATCTTTGTTTTTTTGTGTTCTTGATTGTAACCATATTAGGAATCGGTTGCAACATTCCATGAACCTTTGGTTTTAGTTTTAGGATCGTTTTCTTAAAATTTCGATGGGTATTCACCGATGTCCACTTCGATCTGTTTTTCTAATAAATTCAAATTAATATGGTACATGATAAAAATTTATCTTAAATTATATTGATTAAATGACATCTATTATAATATTTATATACAAACATATTTTTTTGAACTTTTGAAGGATTACCGTTTGAATGTTCGATGTGCATAAATCTTATGAAAGCGAAATAAAATGTTTACAACCTTGTCATCACACATCGAACTGTGGCCACAACTTACTATGAATGTGCAACTCAATTGTCATTTTAATAGTTTTTAACTCTTTTAAATATTCATCTTAGTTTCAATGATTTTGAAATAGGATAATTGTTGAAACTTTGAGATAAAAACATGTTTTTTATGATAAATTGTCCACTAATTAACATTAGATCTTAAAAACATGTTTCTAGGTTTTAATGTTTGACTATCTATTTATAATTGAATTTAAAAAAGTTATTATGTAACTTTTTCGATTTTTAGATGCAAACATGATATATATTATGATAACAATTTATGTTTAATATTATACGTTTAGATTAGATATAAAGTTCAAAAGTTTTCTAGTAATATTCATCTTCATTTTTGAGTTTTAATAATTTTAGAAACTAAAAGCTATAAATAGAAGCCTTTATCACTTTGAGAAAACATGTTTGTACGATAAAATGATATTTAATTAATAATATACATTGAAAGTCATATATGATGAAGATTGATGGATAATGTAATCAAATTAGTGGTATTGTATAAATGAAAGATGAAATGTTAGATAAATGTGTGACACGATGTTGGATAGAAAAATATCAACATAATATGTTTAAAAAAATAAATTATTAATGTTGAATCACATTGTTTTGAATGATCTCTTTTATAATAGATAGTTAAAACATTAACAATTGAAATTTCTACGTGTATATATATATATATATATATATATATATATATATATATATATATATATATATATATATATATATATATATATATATATATATATATATATATATATATATATATATATATATATATATATTGGTGAATCGACAAATGTTTACACCAATGTCACTTTTTATAAACGACACACTATAAACTTTGAACTTAGTCAAGTTTTTAAAAGTTTTAAGTAAGGAACTAAATTTCTACGTATATACACATTGGTGAATCGAAAAATGTTTACACCGATGTCACTTTTTAAAAACGACGTACTATAAACTTTCAACATACTCAATTTTTAAAAGTTTTAAGTAATTTTAATTTTTACATTTGGGTTTCAATACTTTTTAGAATTGAAACTAAATAGTAAAAATCTTTTAAAACTTGCAATAAAAGAATGTTTTTGTGATAAAATGATCACTAATTAATAATAGACTTGAAAGATCAAGTTTGATGGATAATGAAAGCAAATGAATTGTATTATATAAGAGAATGAGAAGAGGTCATATATGTATGTGAAGCAATGTAGGATAAAAAAATCTCAAATTAATGTGGTAAACAATATTGAAATTAATTGATTTATTATATTAAGTGGAAATTTGAAAGGTCATGGAGGTTTCAAATACATGTGATGAGTGGAAAAATGCTTCCTTTATATGATATAAGATTTGTCCTCTTCTTTTGTTGCAATGGCCGATGTGGGATAATAATCTTTCATATTTTCTTCTGCTTTCTTCTTTACGCACAAATGGGTACACATTTTTCTTTCGTTTCCTTGAAGCACGTTCAGAACAAATAAAGGTAAAATATCTTAAAAAAATAAGAGATGAAAGCATACTACGTTAAGCCAAATATCATAAGTTCATATTGAAAATTCAACATAAAGAGATTTTTTATCTCAAATGTTTTCATTTTAATAATTTTTTTCTATATTAAGTTAATATTGTTATTAACGGTTTTTCTTAGATCTATATAGTTTTGTATCAGTTTTAATATTGGAAAATAAGTGGCACTTTTTTTTGTGCCGCTGATTTTCTATGAGGCATTATTAGTTGCATTTTTTCGGTTTTTAGTGACACTTTTCTGTGCCACTAATTGTCATTTTATTTGTAGTGGTATTACCTACATACTAATGAGAACTAAAATCACCAACACTTTCAACATGCCCATGTATTTTCAGAATTAGAATAAAAATTTGACAATGAAAACTTACATCTAATGTTCGTGAGGTCATGATCGATAGTCTACGTGTGTATTTCGAGTACGATGATTCAACGTTTGAACAGAGGGGGAAGGCTGCATAATGAACAGCTCATTGATGTCGAGATTTCTAGTCTGTGTGTGTAATTCGAAGATGATGCGATTGTATGATCTTGTATCGTGTGAAACAGCATATACGGTATCTAATTTTGGTTCCAAAGGGGTTACGATTGTTGGGGGCAATATGGTCAATCCAAAACATTTTGTTACTTAAGGGTAAAATAGTCTATCACTTTCTTTTATTTAAATTACAATGATTTTATAATATGAAAAATGATTATAAATTATAAAAAATCTTTAAAATAAAGATTTGGATATATACAATATTTTGCAAGTTAAAAAGGGTAAACACGAAATTTAGATTTTAGGCCAGGAAAATATGATATTTTACTGTTTAACGAGGGTATATACGAAATTCACCCAAAAATAAATTTCATAGCTATACTAGTTTCGTAACAAAATTTGGTTGCTAAATTTCTATAATAACAAGTTCCATAGCTAAATATCTATGGAAATAAATGACGTAACAAAATCCGTAACAAGGGTACCAATATATATCGATTCCATTGCAAAACAACTACGGACCACAATTTCGTAGAACATTTCCGTAGCTAATTATATCTACGGAAATTCATTTCATAGCAAATCAGCTATCGAAATTAATTTCGTAGCAAAATTCTGTAGCAAAATAACAACGGATTACAATTCCGTAGCAAAATAGCCACGGATTGTATTTTCGTAGAAAAATAACCACGGATTCTATTTTCGTAGATATTTTCGTAGCTAAATAGCAACGAAAATCCAGTCCATAGCAAAATCGGTAGCAAATGTAGCAACGAAATTTGATTTCGTGACAAAAACCGTAGTTATTTTTGTGTTTGCTACGGAATTTTCATTTCGTGGCAAATGTCGTAGTAAACTTGCTACAAAAAGTCATTTTGTAGCATAAACCGTAGCAATTTGGCTACGGAAAGGTCTTCCGTAGCACATTTCCGTTGCTATTTGGCTGTTTTCTTGTAGTGAACAGTCCAAAAAAACTTTCAAATCTTCAAGATCCAAGCAAAGGAAATATGAGATTGATACCAAAACACTAAAAAACACAAGGTTTTCAAGCTCTGATACCAACTATAGGTCCCAAATTCACTAGATCTTCACAAGGTATCAATCAAATCACCTTCAATACACACGATTTTATTGATAAATCATCTAGTACATAATATCTTCAAGGTTGCTTAAACACATTGAAATTTGCTATGCTAGTCTAATGCTCCAAAACAACCAACCTCTGAAAAGAGAGGACTTGACACGTATATATACTTCACGCCTCTAGACCGACCAACACAGCCATGGGTCGAAGACCAAGTGGCCAGACCGAACAACCCACGGGTTTTTTGGTCCCAACCGAAAAACCCAAAACAGCCCTTATAAATGATATTTTTCTATTTTTAACCTTCTAAAATGCAAAGATTAAACAAAATAAATTTATCCTAACACCCTCATAACTAGCAGAGGACAAGATGACAAGTAAAGAGAGAGAGAGAGAGATAATGATTAATTAATATATTATGGGAATAATATATTAATGAGAAATCATAATATTTAATTAATAATTAATCATAAATTAATTGGAATTAATTTTGGGATTAATTGGATTAATTAAAAGTGCAGGGGATGAATTTAGACCTGGCAAACGTGTCGTGTCGTGTCGATTTCGTGTCGTGTCAAAACATTAAACGGGTTGAAAGTGCTCGACCCTAACCCAACCCGTTTATTTTCGTGTCGAGTTCGTGTCGAGTTTCGGGTTTGGGGTTTATACCTTGTAAATATATCATGTCACTTTTCGAGTTGAAATACTAAGTATGTTGAAAGAATAGGAGTTTGAGACGAAAACGAAAACATGAAAAACTAGTAGTAGAAGTATTCACACTAAGTTTATAGAGCAACGTTAACAGATTAGGAGTCGGGGAGATGAATGACGAGGTTGCGAGGAGGAGAGAGAGGCCGAGTGAAACTGTGGAGTATGGATGAGAAAGTAGAAAAGTGAAAATGAATTCATGACCTAGGTGGCTAAGCAACTTCCATATTATAAAACATGTCAATCAGAAGTTTTCCTTTTAAATATGATATTGGTCTTTGACCTGTCCAATTTACATAAGAATTAGAAAAACTTGAATATAAATAAACGGGTAATTTTCGAGTCGTTTTCGAGTTGAAAGTTTCAACCCTGACCTTACCCGTTTAATTATCGTGTCGTGTCGTGTCAACCCGTTTAATTAAACGGGTTGAAATCTCTTACCCAAACCCGTTTATTTCGTGTCGAGTTCGTGTCGGGTTGTCGTGTCGTGTCAGGTTTTGCCACCTCTAGATGAATTGTAACTGTTCAATAGTTGAGCAGTAGTGTAACACCCCATCTTTCATACACCTTAAATGGTGAAATTGTTTATAAAACATGTTGAAGTAAAAATTCTATTCTTTCAAAAACTTTTCTTTTAAACATTAAATCAATATTTAAAACTCTTGGTCTCAAATAAAACAATTGTATTAGAAATAATTGAATAACTCTGGGGGTTACAAACTCAAATCAAAACTACCATAGTAAAGCCTTAAAACAGCTTAAAGCTATATCCCGTATTAAACCAACATTTCTACCGAAAATTCGGCATGACCTTTGGGCAATATGGACAAATCCATACTGACTCGACTCAATAAAACAGCCCAAAAACAATACGGGACATAACTAAACTTTACAATATAACTACAAGGGTATTTCTAAACCATAAATATAATGGCTCTCATTTACATAACAAACTATACCGCACTTGGGATAACTCTATCTTCTGAACATCCTATCTATCTACGTTCCTCATACCAGCTTCTAATCCCTTTCCTTCTATCTTCTGCTAACAAGCTTCCTGTTCCTGAGTACATAGCATTTAAAAACAAAAGTACGTAAGACAAAAGTCTCGTGAGATACATGGGTTTTAGACCCAACAAGTTTAGAACAATTTGAATATCATTAGCTATTAACAAATAAAGAAAACCTTTCCTTTCTTTCCAAAACCTGCAAACTCCAATTTATTGTCAAAACAATAAAACAAAAGTTCATTGAACAGAAATCATTACTTATCATCCAAAACAAAAGATCATTGTTAAAACTTCAAATACTTCAGCTTAAAATGTCAAATAAGCAAATTCATCATAAGCAAACATAATTCAAGTACTTTCTTAACAAGCATACACCAACTGAAATTCATGATTAATTTATTATCATTTGGCTTTATACGGGTTTCCCCGTATCCCTTTCCCTCCCCGGAATAGAACCAATCTATCCATGAGGGCATGCTAGTTCCCTTTCCCTTCATTGAATAGAACAAATCTATCCATAAGGGCGTGCTGAAGACAACTACTTCGCGACGGGAGGTACCATCCCAGTAGTGTCTTTTGACCTCCCCTCATCAGGGTGAGATCCTTGTCCGGACATCTTTCTCATTTCTTTATTTAGCTCATATCTCAAGTTTTACCGTTATCATCTTATCACAAGTTAGTCTCTAGATAAACATCATTCAAAATATGTAAACTCATTTTCAATTCTTCAACATAAAACTGTACTTCTAATTCAACCTTGAAAAGTCATTTGTAAACCATTTCAACCAGTCAACATAAATCAATATTTTCTAATTCAAGCTTTAAAAACCACTTTGAAAACATTACTCATGAAACATTATCATAACTTTTGAAAATCATTTGTCAAACTATTAATCATAAAACATATAACATAAAAACACAACTTGTTGCTATGTACCCAGAAAAGTCCTCATGTACTCACCTGAGGTAGCTAGGTATGTCTAGCTACAAAATCCACTAGCTCTTGACTCTACTTGCTTGCAACATCTTTTAACCTCTATTAAATTATTAAGAGGTTAGTACATACTACCCACTAAACATCTAATCTTTATCATATCATACATGTACTCTTTTTATACATTATCTAATTCCATTCCAAAGATTAAGTATGCTTCTTAAAGAATATTCATCATTTTGGACACTTTTATCATTTTTGTCCCAAATTTGACTCATTATGAATTTCTTTGGTTTAACATGTAATTTAACTAAAATTTATAATTCTAACATACTTATAAAACACTACTAATTGTTTAGATGTCAAAACATCCTTCAATTTACCCTTTTATATCATGTTAGCAAATCTCGACCATTAAAGTTTCCAATAATAGAAGTTCTTGCAAAAACATGTTATTTCTCATTTGCTTAACTCCAATATATCACCATTTTTCATAAAACTTATTTTAATTCAATTCTATGATATATTTGTGCCATATTGTTCAAATACCAAAATTTGTCCCAAAAGGGTTGGAATGCCAAATTCCATTCCAACACTTTATCATTAACTTCAAAAAAAATAACTCTTGTTTATATTTCATAGTTTCATGTTCTAGATGAGTTACTACTTCCAATATGTTTCCAATGCTTATAACAACCCTAATATGTCAACATATCACATCATGAAACATATTTGTAAAATCCCACTTTATAGTCGAGTTTGACCACTTCAAAAGTACCAACAAGTTATTCATCATGTTCTATATTCTTACAAGCTAAGAAAACAACTCACATTTTGATCATCTATGACTTACAGCATATTTCTTGACCAACAATAGAAAATCAGCCCTCATACATTGGTGAATTCATCACATAAGGCTTAGAAGTTGGTGTATTTAAGCTCATTGATCAACATATATTAAGAACTCATTTAAATTCCCAATATTCTCCATTTAAGTAACTTCACAAATGATCATAATTTCTGAAAATCCAACATGCATAAGGTTCTAGCCTTCTAATTCACGACTCAACACACACTTCAACCATTTATGTTCTTAAATTTTCTAGAAATTAGGGTTCCAGGCGAAATCAGATTTTACCTTTCAACATTTCAGTCCACAACAGCAAAATCGGAGGAATAATAGTTGTTTCAACTTAAATTGGACCACAAGCAACCAAACCCGACCACCAGCCACCACCGTTGGCCTCCCCATCGACGCCAGCAGCGACTTCCACTGTCGATTTCCGTCTTTTCTTCCCGAATCACAAAAGTCGCGAACCACATGGATCGAACTCGGTCCCTAATCTGCTTCTCTACTGACCCTCACGTCTCTCTCTCGGTCGATCTTGCTCCAACTCTCTCTGTCGCATTCCTGATTCCCAAATCGCACACACCATTGGTGTGTGTGCGTGCGTGTTTTTTTTATCGGCTTCCAGAAGGAGAAATTCGTTTTTGAATTGTGATATCTAAACCATGAAAAAGGAAACGGGAATATAAGGCTAAATCCCGATTTTGACCGGTCAACAATTCATTTCCCAAAAATGCCCCTAACTTGCAATGACTTAGAAAATTTTTCAGCATCTACATCATATTTTTCCCAAACTTTACATATTCGTATCTTCTTCATATGATATATAAATTTTACAAACCTTATAACTTTAAAAAGGTCGAAATGAGCTTTACAACTTTCTCATATTGACTTAAGTCTGAATCTGTATATATTTTATGTTACAGACCCCCAAACATCACCCTTCGGCTATTTTTGTCACTTTTTGGTCATCTTTGACCTGTCATAACTTCTTTAATATAACTCCAAACGGCCTGAATCTTTTTCCTGTATTCTTATTACATCAAAATCTACAAAAGTCTACTTGATGACTTTTGCCCAATTTCTTATGGATTGTTATATATTAATTTTTAAAGTTTAACAATTAATCTTTTCACTTTTGCCCCCAAACTTCCCATTCTTGTCCTCGGGTCTTTAAATCAAATTTCCAAATTAATTAATACTTCATTATAACTTAATAAAAGGACTTAAAACATAAGTCTCCACATTTTCACATTCTTTGGCGATTTTGCCATTCCATATCCATTTATACTCATTTAGACATCAAACCTCTTTGTATCAAGATACTTAGCTTAAATCCTTATTTGATATTTAAAAATTTAGGTTGTCACAAGTAGACAGTCTGGATGACCTAATGGGTTGGATGAAATTACAGGCTTGGAGCCTTGTGGATTTCAAAACCCATATAAGGGTTTTGGTATTATTTACGGCAGTGATAAGTAGATCATTTTATCCGATAAAAGCCTTATCATATCAGGATCTTAAATAAGGAAATTATATTCCTTATTGCTTATCAGCTGGAGACTATAAATAGAGGCTCCTGGCACCCTCATATTCACGCCTCCTTCAAGGATCTATCCTTCCTCTTTCTTGCTCATCTAGCTTGCTTAGTTTTGGGTGTGAGCCACAGAGGCACGACAATTGTGGTGCTAGCTTCCAAAGGTGAAAAGGTATTAAAATCATTCCTTTGTAATTTTAATTTGGTCTTATTTATAGGTTCAATTGAGAAAAACATAGATCCATATTAATGTGTATGTGAACTTAAGATTTAAGCACATTGTTTTCATAAAACCCTTCAGATAAGTAATGAGAAGGAGAAGCGGTGGGCTTGGTGGCCACTCAACCTTACTATTTCTATTAATTAAAAAAATTAAAAATATAAAAGATATTACATAATGATATAAAAAATGATTTTATATTTATAACTTTTTGTAAACCTTAGACATTAGGCTATTAGGCTATTAGACGTAGCAGACACCACATCACCACACTCCTTATCACCAACCCTTCCACCCTTCATGTTGGAGGGCATACCACCACTTAACACCCATAGAGAGAGAAACGAAATAAAATAAAGGAGAAGAGCTCCATGACATACCATCTTTTTTTGCTCTGCTTGGTGACTGAGCCACCATTGAGCTCCATATTGACCACCAAGGGGCCATTAGCCTAGTATGTCGTATAATATTAGTAATTTTGGCCTAACATAAAATAGGACCCATTGTTGTTCCTAGCAATTTCATGTTATTCCATTTTTTTCTGCGCTAGTTTTTGTTCCCCTCTGACGAATTCACATCTATGTTCGCCACGTGCTCTAGTGTCGACTAGTTTTCCAGCTAAGTTAGTTTTCCACCTCTAGTGATTGAATCTCTACCGATTGGGTAACCTACTTTTGCTACCGTTGAAGCTCTAATTGTCATAATTCGTGCTCATATTCCTAGCTAGCAAGAAGAAGACTGAGGGTTAGAAACATACTACATCGTTGTTGGCGTCCACACTAGATATAATCAGACCATGTGTGTCTTTTACCAAATCTATTTACATAGAAACTCCATGGGTGTGTTTGGTTGTGGAAAATTGTTTTGAGGTTTCCAAGAAAAAGATTTCTTAAAATAGAGTGGAGTTTTTATTTTCAGTTTTCAATGAAATTTTTAGAAAATACATGGAGATAAGAGTGGGGACTATGTATGTGGGGTAGGAGTGCATGGTGGGATCTGGGGTAGTGGTGGGGTTTGCGGTGGCGTGGTTAGGATGGGTGGGTGTAGATAGGGGTGGGATAGGTGTGGGTAGGTGGGTAGGAGGGTGGGTAGTGGGTTATGAAGATACGGGTGGTGCAGGTGTATGGTGGGGAGGTGTCGAGTTCTGGGTGATAATGGGGTGGGTATGTTAATATTTTGGAAAAATGTTATATGAAAACTTTGGAAAACTATAAAAATCACATTTCTAATATTTTGGAAAAATGTTATATGAGAACTTTGGAAAACTATTATCCCAATCTGATTTGATAATTTTTTCTTAAATGTTGATTTGGGATTTAATAGATGCAAATATTGATCATGATCTGACCACTTTCCTTTGCTCAAAAACATACTTTGAAATTGAAAAGATCTTAAAAATACCCATTCTTGTCACCAATTGACTTATATTGCATTTCTTTATATTCTGCCATTAAATACCAAATCAACATAAAAAACATAAGCAGAAACTCTTTGTATCTTTTCAAGTGGGCATTATCATGATAAGAATGTTTGTAATTCGAGAAACAAGTAAAACCCCAAAATGAGTGCAAGACTAAAAACCTATTACTCATACCCTAAAAATTGTCCCCAAGCCTATTTATATAGTTTTCACGAAGGAATCCATAATTAACCCTACTTGCCAAAAGAAGACACACCAAATGTAAAAACACATATAATTACTTAAAAATAAAATATAATCCTAGTTTAATAGAGACACATTAGACCTACTCAAAACGACATGTAGTCAAATCATTACTTCCCTCTCGAATACACACCTTGTCCTCAAGGTGGAATTCTAGGAACTGCTCCTTGATATTCTCTAAAAGCTCCCACGTCAATTCATACTATGGCAAATCTTTCCAACAAATCAAAAGCTCGCGATCTCCCAATGATCCTTGACCAGCCACTCGTACACCATCAACTTTGTTTGGCTACAGAATCACTTCCATTTCTTTAGTTAGCGTCGCTGGTATGTGTTACCACCCTATCGCCGATGGCATTTCGCAGCAGTTATAGATTGAAGACATCTTGAATGTGTGCTTCAATAGGTAACTTGAGCCGATACGCCACCTTCCATATACCTTCTTAACACTTCTAAAGGTCCAAAATAGCATGGACCTAGTTTCTCGTTTCGACGACGTGTGACAATATTTTTTCCTATATACATATGAAGTTTCAAATAGGCCATATCCCAAACCTTAAAACTAATCTCCATTTTGTAGATAAAAGCCTTAGCTTTCATAAGTTATCGAGTGCGTAACAAGTTCCAACGTAATGTTGCAAGCCCATATCCCGCTCTTCCAAGTACTGATCAGCCTCACTCACGGTTGATCTACCAACACCATAGTACACCAAGTATGACAGGCGTCGTCCATAAAGTTTGCGAAATAGAGTCGTATTCATCAACGAGTGGAAAGAGGTGTTATACTAGTATTCTGTGCATGAAAACCATCAATCCATTTAGTCATAACATCAAAAAAGAAACATTGTAAGTATGTTTCCAAGCATCTATTTACTACCATGGAATACCCATCAGTCTGCGGATGATACATTTTGTTGCACTCAGTGTTGCAGAAATCGGCCTAGGCAGCCAATTAATCAGCGATTAGTCGCTTGACGATCTTCAACCGATTACGATAAGTCTAATCGATCAGCTTGACGGTTTGCTGCAAAAATCGGTCAAATATTGGCCTTGGCGGAAAATTAATTAGTCTTGGCAGTCATTTATTTATTTATTATTTATTATTTATTATTTTATTTTAAATGACGATACATATACTCTCTAATAACTCAAGAAAACTAGAAAAAATCAAAATTAAAGAATGAAAATAAACAAATGTATAATCTTTTCATGTGTATATCAGAATAAAATTAATCAAACATTGCTATTTTTTATATTTATATATTTTAAATAAATTCCTTTATAATTTAGGGTATCCGATTTATCCACGACTAATGATTAATCTGATCAATTCCTTAACCCAACTCGACCACGAAGCTACCATCAAACAATTTTTATAACCTTGGTTGCGTTTTATAGCAGTTCCATGTAAACATAAAGTTTTTTCCAAAATAATCTAAAAAACACCTTACCTTGATAAAACACGATAGACTTGGGAACCACATGCAATCTGACGACCTCCGTCGAGAAAACAGTTGCTAGCGAAGCAGTAATGTCTAAGTGCTTGGGCAGAACAAAATGGGTATACTAATTGAGGCAGTCGACAACCACATATATAATTGTGTGACCCCATACCTCGACAAACCCATCAATAAATTCTATAGTGACTTCAAACCAAAGTATTGTTGGTAACTCCAGAGGTTGCAACAGCCCCTTAAGCGCCATTCTTGAGTACATGTGGCGCTGACACGTGTCACATTTCGCCACGATCGTGTTGGAAATATGTCCAAGGTCATCAACTGTGGTGATATTTCTCATAGTAACAGGGTCCTATTTGGGTTGCCCTCACGGCCTAGTAAAAACAATCAGTAGCAGAAATAATAGAGAAATGATCAGTTTAATAATTTATTGAGAAATAAATTAATCAAAAACCGAATCGGAAAAAAAATTGATAAATTAAATGTGAAATTAATTTATAGTAATTAATTAAGGAATTGGATTGTAATTAATTAATAGAACAAGTCAAGGGGGTGCGGCTGCCAAAAAGCTCCTAAGTTTGAAACCCTAGGAGCCCATGCACTATAAATAAAGACATTAGGGTGCAACCCTAAGGCATCCCACCCTCATTGTGAGCTGCCAACTCCCAAAAACCCTCCTCCCTCTCCTCTTTTTCAATTTCAATACCCTTCTCTAAGGGTTATGGATCGATTTCTTAAGCCTGAAGAATTTCTATCTGCTTGTTCTTATGGTGATCTTGAGTGTGAGTCATTAGAGGGATTCTGGTTTGGATCCTTAACATCCAAACATAAGGTATGAGTCATATTCATATTATTTGATGATGCAACTGTTATAAGCTTATGATCTTGATTATGAACAAGATATGAATATAATATTGCTTAACAATCTGCTCAGTTTTGGGATTTAATCTGTTTTATCTTCTGTTGCCTGGTTAATTTGTGTTAATCTCTAAAAAAATCCCAACAGTGGTACCACATCACTTATCATGCATATCCAGTGAAATTTTGAGTTTTGGCATATGCTTGTATATTTTCTGAGCTCAAGAGTGACTACCAATACGACTGCCATGGAACTTAATGAACAACCTTGACACCCATTCTGAGACCCATGACAACATCATTTTGTTGGTTATATGCCCATGGTCTTAACACGTTGGTAATATTACTATAAATAATAGGGTCGCTATGGGTTACACTGAAGAGATGATTTAGCCAAAAGCATTCGAAAATAGATGTGAGTGGCTATGTTTATTAATATATCAAAGTAAATATATACTAATTAAAACTGCAACATGATAAAGGATTTAAGTGTAAATATCAATAGTTTGAATTTTATATTGTCCTAATATGCAAAACGGAAGATAGGGATGATGGGTATTACAAATACCCATAATTGTCAACACTTTTAAGACACAACAAAACCCTAAATTCGTTACCCTCCTTCCCCCTCCCTCGTGGGTCGATTTCTTCATATACCCCATAGAAATGTTGCTTATTCTTCAAGCAAAGTGTTATACTTCATCAACGGGTGCTAAATCCTTGTCTTGGGTGCGATTCCATTAGAGGAGTTTTACTTTGGGCTGTAAACATCATAGCAAGATCAGATTTGGATCATAAAGGTATATCTTGATCCTTCATTAGTTTACATCTACAAAAGTGTGCATGATTTTGTGATCCGTGGTTGAATACGGTCTTTGATTAATGTTTTCGCCGTGTTGTTATTTTATGTTGTCATATTCCAACAGTGGTATCAGAGCCACTTAATTATGATTTTTTACTGGTTTGAGTCATTTTGATCTGTTGCTTGTGTTAAAAATTGGATTTTTATTGAAATTGTCAAAATTATTAGTCAATAATGCTAATATCTTTGAACGGTCGCGTCATTATCTTCATACAGATTATGAGCATCAAGATACAATAGCATCATATCCAAAGGAGGTCGTGCTACTAGTTACCTGAGATGACCGCGTTCTATTGGTTGCTTGTGATGCTACTGTTGGCTTATGGCGTCGCTATGGTTGTAATATGACACGCCTAGGTCGTTATGCGGTCAAAAATAGAAGAATTATACCTTACAAACACATTAGCTAAGTGGAAGTAAGGGTCGATCCGTGGGAGTCAAGTGGTTGAAATATGTGTTAGAATTAACCAAACTATAGTGTCACTCTATAGCTGGTGGCATTCCATACACTTCCTGAAAACCGAATAACTAAAATTACCGAAACTACAAACTAGCATTAGCCAACAAAACAAATCCAAACTAACTACACAATCTGATTTCAGAAGTATATTCAGAAAATCAGAAGTGCTCAATACCATAAAACCATCCAACGAACAACTAAATGTAAACCAAAACCGAAAACACGAAATAACTGAAACTGAATGATTGCAATAAACTAAAACCAAAAACAGAAGTCGAATGGTTCTGACTTTTGAAAATATCTAGATCCAACTCGTCCAAACCGATTCTACAACCTAGAACAGTTGGAAAGAATGATAAAAAAAACTAGAAAACATGAAAAGTAAACTAAAACATGAAAATACCAACTTCTAGCTACTGAAATTCGAAAACACCAGTCGAAGAAGCCTAGGTTCCACCTTTGGGTCAGTTCTTCGCTCCCGAAACTCGACCTAGATGCTCTATTTATAGTTGCAAAATCGAACACATCGCGGCGCGCAAGGGTGAAAACCACGTTGCATCCTTATCTTTAACCCTGTTTTTACCTTTTTGAATGTCAACCTCGTCATCCGATCATTGACTAACCGCAACGCGCATCTCTTTATTTCGCGGCGCGCGTACCTTTTCGACTGAAAGTGGACTCTATCTCAAACGTATTCATTTTGTACGTGTTTAACCGTTGTTTTTATTCTTTTTCACACACAAGCACTAGAATACTTGATATTACTAGGCGTCGTCAAACACCCCACAGTTTACAAGATATAATTCACATCGCGGCGCGCAAGTGAGCAATATAACAGTTTACAAGATATAATTCACTTTGAATAGGGCTCAACGACGACTAAAATACTTGATATTACTAGGCATCGTCAAACACCCCACACTTGTGTCTTGCTTGTCCCTAAGCCAGTGAGTTTTTAACAAATTCTAACTAAAACTCAAACATTTTTGAATGCTTTCAGTTTCAAAGTTTATTGATTCCAGAAGTTAGATAAAAATAATTTTTGAAAACATGACCAGAATACGCTTTAGAATTCACAACTTTCTAAAGAACCCTTGATTACAAATTTTTGGTTCACAGAAGTAAACTTACTCATTCAGATTCTAAGGCCATTCAGGAACTATCCATGACATTCGATGTTGTTCGTGTATCGAGCTTTCAAAAATACCATCCCAGACCAGACGATCTTAAGTAGTAAGGTGCATAAGTGCCCTTTCAGGGCCACCCTTTTCAGACCTACCGTCTCGAACAACAAAGACCACTGATTGATATTTCCCTCCTAAATTACAATTCTAGATTATTCTAATTCTAAAATTTTCCAACTCCTAAAAACTAAACTTATTTGACTAAACCATAGCATGCTAACAATTAAATAGTATCTTTTGAAAAATACTAAATTTCTAAAATACTCAAAAGCTGTTCGTTTCCCAATTACAATTTCTTAAAAATTTTGAAAAATTGCTAAAAGTTTTGAAAATGACTTTTTTTTGGCAAAAATTTCAAAAATACTCTTTCGACCGTCCCACACCCACACTTAAAACCGTACAACGTCCCCGTTATACAAAAATAAATTCAAAACAAGGGAGAAAGAGTTACCCCTTTAAGAATGGTAGAACTACTTGTTGGAACTTATACGTAATATGATAAAACTTGCACATCGTGATTCGACTGTCCGGAGTTGTGGCGCAACAGTAAACACGCCAGTAAATGACAAGTGTAGGGGTACAGTGACTCCACACTTGTGTTATACAACCCCTCGGTGGATCTCATTGGTACTTGCATACAAAAACACTCACAAACAAATTAAACGCAAAAAGATAATAAAAGTAGATATAAAAGTAGTAAGTTATGTACACTGTTTTCAAAAGATCAAAAAGAAAAGTCCAATTAATCATCATGCTGCGTCCCAGATAGACCAGCCTCATCGTCTCGAACTTCAGGAGGGTAGGGTGGTATGTCCTCCATGTGTAGCTGGAGCATGATCATCCTCTGCGTCTTTTCCATCCAGCGCTGATGGGCCTCCATGCGCACCATCCTCGCATCAAGATCCCGCAAAGTAGCCTGCACGTCTACAGGTGAGGTGTTGGATGTGGCTGCGGTGGTGGTCGAACGGGTGCCTCTGTCTCTATCCTTTTCTGCTGGGTGGGTCGGCGTAGCAGTTGCTCCTCCTCCTCCTCCTCGGCCTCCGACTCGTCCTGGGGTGCGGCCTGTGCTGGCGTCTACTGGCCAGCCAGGTACACAATCGGCTCGATCTTCGGTCGCTCAAGATACAAACCCCGTCTCAAGTGCTGGAGAGCCCTCATGTTCTCCAAATAACGTCCCTCCGCGCGAGTGGATGGTGTCGGGGCCAGGTGGGCCAAAACATCAGTAGTGAGAATATGGTAGGATCGTGCCAAGCGGGTGATGTAATGCCCACCGGCTATGGGGCTCCTGGAGGTCGAGCCCACGGCTCGGGTTGTCAAAGAAACCGCCAATGCAAATGGCAGGTTGAGGAACCTACTCGGGTCTGAGAGGACCCACATGTAGTATATATCATCCCGAGACACCTTCTCACATCCCCTCCTGTGTGTGATGGAAGTAGCTATGATCCGGTGCATCAGCCGGTCTAGCGAGGCACAAAACTGGCTCTCCTTGGCCCCTCCAGCTTCAAAATGCTCATTGGACATCTCTGCCCAAAGAACCTCATCTGCCTCTCTCTGTGGATGGTTGTTGAAGCAGGCAGCAAAGAAAGGCGGGAAGTGAACACCGCCAATCGTCGTCGCAGTATAAATCCGTGTACGCCTAGAAAACTCCCAAAAGGTGCACTCCCGGCTCTATCCTCCTAGTCGGAATCGGACCAAATGAGCCCCTGGCTCCTGCGATGTTGGTGTCTACCGACAAGTAGAGAAAAACTCGAGCAGCAGCTCTTTGTATGCTATATCATCCCACGTGGCCATCAGTCGCTCCCAACCCGGCAAGTGAATGTGAATGCCTCATCCGAGTGGGTCCACGTGCGGTGAAAGAGGGGCAGCAGCTGGTCCCACAGCACCATCTGGGTCAGCAAGGCCCGGTCAAAACATATCGCTGGGAGAACTGGTTGTGTGCTGATCTCCCATAGTCGAGCCTGATAGTGATGGGTCTCCTCTAGTATATCCGGGAACTGCAAGAACTAGTGTCCCGACATATAATCAACTTGCTCAGCCATCTGTGAAAAAAATCAAAAAACTTTTTTTTTTTTTGCAAAATTAGTCCTGATCGCGCGTTGCGGTTAGTCCCGAGTAGCTTCAACACGCGTGGCGCGGCATATGAATTTACCGTGGCGCGGTGTATGACTGTTGTGAAAAATTCCATAAAATCACCTGTTTGTTTCAATCCAACGCATACACAAGCTATCCTAACCACCGACTAGCCTCTCTAGGGTGAGAATTGTGCGAAAAACTCACCTACGAGTCGGCATTGCCGATTTTCCATGTTTTCTATATTCGACTATTTTGATCCAACTCCCACTTCAAACGTATGTAATAACTTGAAAGAATGAGTTCTAGACACATACCTCAGTAGTGGATACATGAAAACACGAGAAAACACGAGAAAAATGATTGATCGAGAGATGCTCTGTTTACCACGACGTATGTGAAATGGTGCGATGAGGAAGGTTCATACCTGTAAAGGCGGTTTCTGATCGATCGAATTCTGCGGCGTGGATGAGCGTTTACGCGCGGCGCGTGCCGAAAAATGAACCCCTGCGCATCGGGTTAGTTTGCGTATGCACGACGTAGTTTCTCCCTTACCGCGTTGCGACCTTCAATGTGTAACGTCCCAGTTTTTAAACCAATTTAAAATAAATAATAAAGCAATTTCAGTAAAATCACCTTATATTTTAAAAACATTCACATCTCAAAATCCTTAATGATTTAAAAACAAAACATTTAATACCAAATTGGTCCAGCAGCAGAAGTCAACAAGGCAAAGTCAACTCAATACAAATTTTCGAAAGAAGCTGCATCAGTGTGTACCCGTCATGTCCGATCGTCAATTTCACCTGTATAACCTGAAATGGTAATTTAATAGGAAAAGGATAAGCACACGGCTTAGTGAGTTCCAACATCTACATAGTATATCAATCATACATACTTCACCCCCACAGGAAAAATACTACCATTTATCACGCATAACCTGCTATACTCAGTACACCGAACTATAGTCTTCTACTCAGCATTTTGAGCTGCGCATGCTCTGTACGTCGAGTCATGCGTATCTGCTCAGTCGGAGCCGCGTATACCCTGTACGTTGGGTCATACGTATCTGCTCAGTAAGTCTAACACCTCTGCTCAGCACTCAGAGCCGCGCATACTCTGTACGTCGAGCCATGCGTATCTGCTCAGTGCATCTTGCGGACATCAGCATATTGCTCAGTACGTCGAGCCACCCTATAATGCTCAGTTCGTCGAGCCACCCTATATTTCTCAGTTCGTCGAGCCCGTACTATCTACATACTAGACCTAGACACGTCTAGTACTAGCCACACACTATATCCTAACACGTACAACTATAACAGGAATGTATGATATTAATAAAATACACACAACCTGGTACTATCCACAAACATCTTACAAGCACACAAAATTCGGTAAAGCACATATAACGTCTATACAATGTAGTGAGAAACTCACCTGATAAATAGCAGTATGTATTACACCGGCAAAGCAGTACTCAGAGACCATCCTTCTTCCACCGACCTACAACCCACATACTATTCACTACTTAGAATAGATTTATATTTATAAATAACTACTTAAAGTTATATATTTCTCCAATTCTCGAGACGCACCGTGTCCTATCACGCACCCCCTTTATTATCATATATTTAAATTATTTTAATCTAGAACTTCACAAACTCTAATCTCGAAAGTTAAATCCATGCATCCTAGATTTAATCATATTAACGGGTCCAAAATCACACCCAATATCAAAGCCCATCTAATAATCCATTTAACAAATAATTTAATACCAAGATAATGGCCCAACAGACCAAGGTTCCAGCCCACCACCAAAAGTCTAATACGTGATCTAGAGTCAAATAAGTCAAATTCGTACCTTTTCAAGTTTTACAGGAGAAACTTATCAGGGCCACCTTCCTCACCGGCAACCCACCTTCATCGGCGGCCAACTCCTCCGCCAGTCGCAATCCACCTCCATCCGCCGACCACGATTCAACACCATCGAGACCACACCCTTGCAACACCACCAGCCCTCCTCCATCGAACCAAACATCCACCGCCGCCGGCAGCAGCATTTGGCTGCTGTTTCTTCGTCTTCCCGCGGCCACCCGAAACCACCACCGACAGCAGCATCACGCTGCTGTCTTTCTGTCTTTCCTGCCTCGATGCACCATATCACAAGCCACCTAGACCAAGCTTCTTGTTTCCGGCCATCACAACCGACCCCTTCCTTACTCACACCACCACTGCCCACTTCCGGCCACACACAACCAACCGCCACCTTCACTGACCGTCGTCGTCGCTGATGGCGGCGAATCCGCCGGCTTCTTCTACTTCCTGATCGGAATCGCACAGCACCGACACACCGATATAATTTTGCTCGATCTCTCCTGTCACTCCCCCGATCTCCCTCTTCCCTTTCTTCTCTTTTATCGCTTGATCAGTCCTTCTCTCTCTCGATTCGAGTTTACACACACTTGTGTGTGTGTCGTGTTCTACCTTCTTCAACTTCCCTGATTCCCTTTCAATTATCAGTCAAATAATATAAGATTTGCGACTTTTACAATTTTGGTCCCTTGAGTATGAATCTCTAATTTTATTTAGCACAATTCCAATTATTTTCACATTTTAAATTTTCTAACTTGTCATAAACTACCCTCATACCATTATAATTAAGTTGTTATTATTATTATTATATTTATTATTATTTGTAATAATCGGGATTCAAATCTATAAATCATTTTCAAATTAAATTTATATCTTTTCTATTTAAAAATATGAAAATAGATTAATCGACGTTACACGTAGTTGCTACACTCTAAAAGAAAACGGGGTGTTACAACTCTCCCCCACTTACAAGAATTTCGTCCCCGAAATTCAACACCAAGACAATATGTAATCTAGGTTGAAACTTTCATTAGCTTATAATTCCACAAGATTAATAATCTGTGAATGCATTAGCCCATATTTCATTCCTATGTTGGTCTATTAATTTGCCCATAATTACTAGTCCGACGACACGAGCCCAACTAAGCTAAGCTTTAGCCTATTAGGCCTAGAGTCCAACACAAGATGAAAAGTCAAAATAAGTCAACGTTAATATCTTTCCAATGTTAACAGATAGGTCCTACACTTTGTTTTTATGTGACATCACATCACTAATAATCACAACCTACATCAGTCTGTGCATTAACGTAGTCTGTAAACGACACCACATTATACACCTTTATTCCAAAAAGTCTCATCAATATCCCTTTATCACTAGAGTCAAGCAGCGAAATTTGAAAAAGAAACGGCACTCAGGGCAGCGAAGAGTCGCACCTACTGTAGTTGGTTTGAATTTTGGCATTAAAACATGAGGTGTCCCTTCAGTTCCGTGTGTCTTTTCGGTTCCAGCTGCAAGATGCTATATATATACAGGTATATAGTATCATTCATTTCCACCTTCACTTTCAGTCTCATCCTCTCTTATTAATAATTTGTTCGTAAACGAACTCATATTTAAAGTCGAGTCATGGAAAACAGATCTTCAATGGGCGATCTGTCGAACACTAAACCTGGTTTCCCGCAAGGAGAGGGTACTTCAAACCAGGAATTCTTAATAGAGTTCGGTGACTTAACATTCTAGACATCTATCATCCATATTTTGTTTATCCTTCTAATGTTTTGTTTGATTTTGAATTATGTTACAGTCTTCCAGACATACTACCAACAGAACAACTCCACGGTGAGCCGGAAAATTTTCCTGAGTTGAACATCAACTTAGAAGATCCAATGCATGCACCTTTTGACTTCACACTCGATCAGACTCCATACCTTCTACCAGGTTAAATTCTTTAAATGATTGCTTCTATGAATGTTCAATTTTGTTTTATCATCTAACAATTTTTATTCATAGACCCATCTGTGGATGATCTATCTGGCTACAATCCATTCATCGACGTACCCTCAACGAGTAGTGAGATCATCACCATGAATCAAGAATTCATGACTGACATTCAGAATGAAAGTCAATTACAAACAACTCATAACATCAATATTGTAATGAATCCCGGACTTGGGGTTGGTTTTCAATATCAAAATCACCTTCAGGTGATTCAGAGGAACCTAGAAGGATTTCAAAATCCTGAGTTTTTAGTTGAAAATCAACAATTACCACCAATAGAAGCTACTGATTTTAATGAATCAATGTCCATCTTTGGTTCAGAAAATCAGGATCATGTTCAAATGATCCCAAGTATTAATAATACATTTGAACTCAATCCTTCGATTCCGACAACCACAGTACCTGGCAGTAGAAGAGGTTTCAGACACTCGTTAAGTAGAGAAATAATAGATGAACACTTTAACGAACCAATTGAGAAAGCTGCAAAAGAACTCAACATTGGATCAACACAGTTAAAAAAACGCTGTAGAGATTTAGGTATCGAACATTGGCCCCAACGACAACTTAAGAGTCTGCAAACTCTTATTGATCGTGTTGAGGTAAGGAATTACATTTTTTATATCGTAAAGTTGTAATTACTAAAGTTATTTGTGTCACAGGAATTTGGTTACGAGTTTAGTGGAGCAACAGGATTATCGAAAGATTTAATACCCAACCTAAAAAGAGAGAAAGAAGCAATAATTGAAGGATCACAATCGGGTCTAACAGACGGCACAAAGAAACTGATACAAGCTGCTCATAAGATTGAATATAAGAAAAGAAAATTTCTGGAAAAAGGGGAAACTTCATCCAGAACTCATACACAGCAGCAATCTCTGCCATCTAATTCTGGTATGAGTAGTATTAATCCTGGTTTACTCGAGCCTGTGAGTGAGGGGAATTTTGGAGGCTCTGTAGGTAACCTAGCCTGGTTTCCTCCTTCTTATAGCTACCCCCAACTGGTTTCGAATTGGAACCCTTCCTCATCACTTCCCTACTTACACACTCTCCAAACGAGTCAGTTTTTAGCCCATAATCATGGGGTTACGGGTTCCAACCCTATCGAGACCCCACACCTTGGAGCTCCTCCTCCAATAACTGAAAACATACCCCTTCCAAATCCTCAAGAAGGTACAAGTCAACCTAATGATGACAAAGAGTGGAGGGTAGAAGATCTTTTCTCGCTTCCTTCTGATTCTTCAGTTTAGGTTAGTAGTTCTGTAAACTCTTCTTAATGTATTAATACAAAGTAATAGTAATGGTTTTCGTGTACCAACGTTTTACAAATTTTGTTTATTATTTTTGTTATAATTACCCACACCCTCAGCTAATTGAATTCCTCGTGACCAACTCCTGATTCGAACGTAGATCCTGTGCTTCCAATAGTAGGAGCTCTACTACTACCTTCCACACCTATCCACGTCTGTTTCAGGACTTGTCTAGAAGTTTCCAATTAACTTTTCACTAACACCTATATCCTAGGTTGTTTCACGAATATAGTTATATACAATTATCAAATCTTTCAAACAAGATATCACCCAACAAAGAATATGCAACGAGTAATTGTACACCGATAGACAATTTAAATCTACATATATCATATATTACAAAAACATCAACAAAACTAAGCACTTAAACCTTTTCTCCGCTGACGTCGGCTGACGGTACACACTGTGTCTTCACTGGAATGTTCATTTAACTTTTACTCGAAAAAAAAACAACTTTTAATTTCTTGTAAAAAAATTTTAAATGAAACTTTTGAGTCTCAAGCTTGAGATCAAAACCCACCAAGTGAGTTTGATTCTCTCAAACTATAGCTCTGATACCAACTTGTAACGTCCCAGTTTTTAAACCAATTTAAAATAAATAATAAAGCAATTTCAGTAAAATCACCTTATATTTTAAAAACATTCACATCTCAAAATCCTTAATGATTTAAAAACAAAACATTTAATACCAAATTGGTCCAGCAGCAGAAGTCAACAAGGCAAAGTCAACTCAATACAAATTTTCGAAAGAAGCTGCATCAGTGTGTACCCGTCATGTCCGATCGTCAATTTCACCTGTATAACCTGAAATGGTAATTTAATAGGAAAAGGATAAGCACACGGCTTAGTGAGTTCCAACATCTACATAGTATATCAATCATACATACTTCACCCCCACAGGAAAAATACTACCATTTATCACGCATAACCTGCTATACTCAGTACACCGAACTATAGTCTTCTACTCAGCATTTTGAGCCGCGCATGCTCTGTACGTCGAGTCATGCGTATCTGCTCAGTCGGAGCCGCGTATACCCTGTACGTTGGGTCATACGTATCTGCTCAGTAAGTCTAACACCTCTGCTCAGCACTCAGAGCCGCGCATACTCTGTACGTCGAGCCATGCGTATCTGCTCAGTGCATCTTGCGGACATCAGCATATTGCTCAGTACGTCGAGCCACCCTATAATGCTCAGTTCGTCGAGCCACCCTATATTTCTCAGTTCGTCGAGCCCGTACTATCTACATACTAGACCTAGACACGTCTAGTACTAGCCACACAATATATCCCAACACGTACAACTATAACAGGAATGTATGATATTAATAAAATACACACAACCTGGTACTATCCACAAACATCTTACAAGCACACAAAATTCGGTAAAGCACATATAACGTCTATACAATGTAGTGAGAAACTCACCTGATAAATAGCAGTATGTATTACACCGGCAAAGCAGTACTCAGAGACCATCCTTCTTCCACCGACCTACAACCCACATACTATTCACTACTTAGAATAGATTTATATTTATAAATAACTACTTAAAGTTATATATTTCTCCAATTCTCGAGACGCACCGTGTCCTATCACGCACCCCCTTTATTATCATATATTTAAATTATTTTAATCTAGAACTTCACAAACTCTAATCTCGAAAGTTAAATCCATGCATCCTAGATTTAATCATATTAACGGGTCCAAAATCACACCCAATATCAAAGCCCATCTAATAATCCATTTAACAAAAAATTTAATACCAAGATAATGGCCCAACAGACCAAGGTTCCAAGCCACCACCAAAAGTCTAATACGTGATCTAGAGTCAAATAAGTCAAATTCGTACCTTTTCAAGTTTTACAGGAGAAACTTATTAGGGCCACCTTCCTCACCGGCAACCCACCTTCATCGGCGGCCAACTCCTCCGCCAGTCGCAATCCACCTCCATCCGCCGACCACGATTCAACACCATCGAGACCACACCCTTGCAACACCACCAGCCCTCCTCCATCGAACCAAACATCCACCGCCGCCGGCAGCAGCATTTGGTTGCTGTTTCTTCGTCTTCCCGCGGCCACCCGAAACCACCACCAACAGCAGCATCACGCTGCTGTCTTTCTGTCTTTCCTGCCTCGATGCACCATATCACAAGCCACCTAGACCAAGCTTCTTGTTTCCGGCCATCACAACCGACCCCTTCCTTACTCACACCACCACTGCCCACTTCCGGCCACAAACAACCAACCGCCACCTTCACTGACCGTCGTCGTCGCTGATGGCGGCGAATCCGCCGGCTTCTTCTACTTCGTGATCGGAATCGCACAGCACCGACACACCGATATAATTTTGCTCGATATCTCCTGTCACTCTCCCGATCTCCCTCTTCCCTTTCTTCTCTTTTATCGCTTGATCGGTCCTTCTCTCTCTCGATTCGAGTTTACACACACTTGTGTGTGTGTCGTGTTCTACCTTCTTCAACTTCCCCGATTCCCTTTCAATTATCAGTCAAATAATATAAGATTTGCGACTTTTACAATTTTGGTCCCTTGAGTATGAATCTCTAATTTTATTTAGCACAATTCCAATTATTTTCACATTTTAAATTTTCTAACTTGTCATAAACTACCCTCATACCATTATAATTAAGTTGTTATTATTATTATTATATTTATTATTATTTGTAATAATCGGGATTCAAATCTATAAATCATTTTCAAATTAAATTTATATCTTTTCTATTTAAAAATATGAAAATAGATTAATCGACGTTACACGTAGTTGCTACACTCTAAAAGAAAACGGGGTGTTACACAATGTTTGTAAATTCTCTTTGATTGACCCCACACTTGCTTCGTGATGTATTTTCCTGCGATGATGATGATTAATTTTCCTAATTTACCTCGAAAACAGAACCTAACTTACATACGGGATGGGTTGCCTACCACCAAGCGCTAAGTTTGACGTCTTCAGCCAGACCGAGATCCTTTTCATTTCTACTTTGGCACAGGCTTTCCTATTTCTGGCACGATGTCTTGAACGATTGTGGTCATCAAGGTTGTCAGCTGTGTCAATCTATTGCTTACCTGGTTTATCCATTGCTGATGTGCATTCAGAAGCTGAAACACCTTAGATTCCTTATTCCGTGTGTCTCTTGCATATTCCTGGTGCTTCCGTTCCATGGCTTCCATCATATCGAAGAGTTGCTGCTTATCAGCTGTTGTCAACAGACGTCCCTGTGCTTTCCAAAGGATTTCTTCAGCCTCACTTTCACTTTCATTCTCCTTCATTTGATTTCTACACTTGCCATTCACTCTTGGTGCCATCAACGGTCTATTGTTCAAATACTGGCTATCATACCCCAGTGGCAATGTCATTGGACACCCAAATATATTCAATCTTTGTTTTCTTCTACCATAGGTGATGTCCATATCACCTGTTTTGCAATCCATCACAGCCCCAGCTGTAGCAAAAAACGGACGTCCCAAAATCAATGCCGAGGCATCCTCCTGACTTTCGTATTCCATCACTAAGAAATCCATTGGGTAGAAAAAGTCACCCACTTTAACAATCACAATTGTCAACTTGCCTCATGAAACCTTTGTGGATTGGTCTGCCAATTGTAAAACTGTCTTTGTTGGCTCTAATTATTCGTTCTTGTACTTATTGTATAAATAGCCAGGTAAAATATTCACGCTGGCCCCCACGTCTAGCAATGTGTTCCGAATAATCACATCACCTACAGTGACAGTAATCAATGGCAAACTGGGATCTTTCTCCTTTTTAGGCAGCGTGCCAAACAATGCATCGCTTGCTTTGACCGTAAGTCGCACTGTTTCTGGTGTCGGCATCTTGATCTTTTCGTTTTCTTTGCACATTTCCCTGAGAATCCTTGTATCTCTAGAGCATTCTTTAATTCATCCCATAAAGGTTGAGCAATGGACGGTCCACTTGGTGCAATTTGCTTCCTTTTCATCCCTGTGAATTTCTTTTGATTCTTAATGCCGGCTACAGTTGACTATTCTTTCTTTTGGATATCTTCGTCCTTGTTTTCCATCCCTACCAGATCTTCCATCGTGACTTTTTCCATACCTTTTCGGGTGTGCAACTTTCCACTGCATTGACGTGTTCCTTTCCAGCTCTTTGGGTATGATTTAGATTTACCTCCGTGTTACTCAGGAGCTTGCCTTTATCTCTTCGTCTTTGGTCTTTAGCCATTTGTGCGATTTGTTTTTCCAACTTGGCAATGGCCTTTGTGTTGGCTTGTGTTTGCTACTGTATAAGTTCGTACAATTTTGCTGCCATGTTTTCCTGACTTTCCGAAGCGGTATGATTGCTACTGGTATTGGTCGGCCCCTTATTGTTGTTATTGTTGCTACTACTGGGACCATTGTTGTTGACAGCCTGGAATTATCATTGCTAGTTGGAAGGTGGCCCTCGATAGTTATTCTGGCGGTATGCTTGATTGTTGTTATTCTAGTTCTGATTCCCTTGATTGTAGGGCCTATATGGTCGTCCATTATTGTTGTTGCATTGGCCTTGACCATATACCTGATTGACCTCCTGGGGTCTCTGCCCTTGTTGATGATTTTGTTGATTCTGTGGTCCTTGTTGAAGAGTTGCCATTAGTCGATCAAACTTCCTATTCTAATCTCCTATTTCCTTTTTTACCTCCTTTTTCCAATCATTGTCGGTTCCGACTGCTGCTGTTGTGCTGACTGGCTTTCTTGCAGAGTAATTCGTTTTGGAACCATTACTCAATTGTTCCAAAAATGTCCAAGCATCGTCTGGATCTTGCATCATGATAGTCCCACTAGATGATGAATTTATCATGGCTTGATTTGTTGTATCTACCCCGTCATAAAAGAACTTCACAAGTTGCCACCTTGGGAATTCCTGATGTAGAGAGGATCGTAGTAACTCCTTCAATCTTTCAAATGCATCGTGAAATGCCTAGCCTGGTTTTTGTTGAAAATATTGTATTGCTCTCCTGATTTCTGACGTCTTACTGGTAGGATAAAATTTTTGTAGGTATTTTGCCTTGAGTTGTTCCCATGTTGAGATACTATTTGGGTATAGAGATGTGAACCAATACTTAGCCTTATATTTAAGGGTAAAAGGAAATAACCTTAAACTAAAGATGTTTCTATTAGTATTCCTAGGAATATTAGCATTCGCTATTGCTAAGAATTCATACAAATGATTATATGGATCGTCCTGCTTGTATCCTCTAAACTCAGGTAATACTCCTAATAATTGAGGTCTACTTTCTACCTGACTATCAGCATTATCTGGAAAAGTAAATCGGCGAAGCATCGTCATACTCCCGCGGTTGGAAGTGTGACGCAACCGACTGCCCGATCGGTTGAGCAAAGTATAAGGGAGGAACGAAATTACCATCGTTATACAACTCATTGTTGTAATATCGTTGCCCTTGCTGCTGATGTTGTTGTTGTTGCTATCTTAGAGGTCCCCGACCTCGGTTCCATTACTGATTTTGATTGACGAGATTGTTGGGCATCCATCCTTCATCCTCGTCATCGTATCCTGGATCTCCATCTTGGTATTGATACTGTTGTTGTGGTGGTACTTGGGGTTGTATTTAGGGTTGAGGTTGAGGTTGGATA
Source organism: Cichorium intybus (assembly GCA_023525715.1). NCBI lineage: Eukaryota > Viridiplantae > Streptophyta > Magnoliopsida > Asterales > Asteraceae > Cichorium > Cichorium intybus. Next base: position 88,975,641 of record CM042016.1, on the reverse strand, counting down.
ATTGGTGGTTGCGGTTTAAAAACCGGGAATGGTTGTGGTTGTGGTTGCGAAACATGCATTGGCTGACGTAGACGTGGGGTACCATCTTTGGTCGGCACTCCGCATGTCGGCACTGTAGATGCAGGATTCCCAACAGGATTGGTGATTGATTGACTCACTGGTGGAACAATAGACTGAGTGCATGGTGGTATGGTTGCAGGGGCTAAAACTACACCAACACCAGCACTAGGAGAACCTATATTAAATTCTGATGAGACTGGGGGTATAAATGATGCTCCCCCTATTACCTCGCCTAACGGCTCACTGCTAACGTCTTCTACTACTAGATTATCCGGACTCATATTGATCAAGCACCTACACACACGATTTCTGCGTGCGGTTTGTTCAATCTCAGAATCCAAAAGGAGAGGTGACAATTGTTCACCTCGACGTGTACGCATGCACAAGTGCACACGACCGTCAAAACCAAAACTAAATTGCTAAATCAACTAAATAACCAAAAACTAAACTCGCCGGCAACGGCGTCAAAATTTGACACGCCTAGGTCATTATGCAGTCAAAAATAGAAGAATTATACCTTACAAACACATTAGCTAAGTGGAAGTAAGAGTCGATCCATGGGAGTCAAGTGGTTGAAATATGTGTTAGAATTAACCAAACTATAATGTCACTATATCTCTGCACATGACAAGTAGCACGATTAGGTATGTGACACACGATTTTTTCAGAGAGTTTTGTAGATAGGATTTCAGGCCATATGATGCGTAATAAGAAGGATGACACGAGGCGATGAGGTACGTGACACATCTGAAAGCTGGACATGACACGTTGATGACATTAGTGGACAACTATGTAATTTCTAAGATGTCCAAGTGGCATATAACATATTGACCCCACGGGTAGTTGATAAACAACTCAATTCATTAGTATACCCGCAATTTATCTTCTCAAAAACTATCTCCTCTTAAATATGTGTGTTCTTGGTGAATTGAGTATGTGTGGCGAATTTTAAAGATTTGAAAGTTGTTTTAAAGGTCTTTTAAGTGAGAAGCTATATATTCAAGTTAATTACTTATCCTCTACATTTTGTTTGAGTTGTTGTCATATTATGAGGAAGAACACATGAAACCTAGATTTTGGGTTTTGAATAACATCATGAAAATGTTAATGGGTAATTTCTCCTTGATGATATTTAAACTCATCTTTAGTAGAGATTAGCATTTGATATCATGAAGTAAGAATATTTAAGTGTTTGAAACATATTATGATAACCATAACTTATTATTAGATGAATGAAGATGATGACAAATTGCTAAAAATGAATCATGATATAGTTAGATAGATTGATCTTAAACTAGTGAAATTAATAATAAGGTTATGTTATGTTCAATACATAATCAAGGTTGGCTAACAAGTTTTTCATAAACGATACCGAGTTGTTATAATACATGAGATATTTGACACAAAAAGAAGGCATTTCTATTTCAAATATCATGTTAAATAATAATTCTAAAGATGGGACAAGTTATTAGACATTTAGAATTATGTTAAAATTTGGTATAAGTTATTAAGACTAAGACTAACAAATTTTCATTTGATGCTAGTTCTAGCAAAAATTTTGATGTGAATGAATGTTATTAAACTCCTTAGGTATTGAACGAGTAAAAGTTCCAGAAAATCGCAAAAATAGTGGAATTCTATTTGAACTTCTCTAACTAGCCAATACGAGTTATATGTGTACATTTCTTATACGTGGGATGGGATACAGGATACTTTAATTTAAATTCATATATGTTTGCAAGTTCAAATTATTTTTGACAGCCTTACAACATGACATGTTTATGAATTGAACTTTATGCTAGTAATGTTGTGAAATGTGATCTTTTCTTGAACATGGAAATTTGATGATAATTTCACTATGTTTATGAACAAATGCTTTGGCCGGTTTTTATATAAATTTGAATGACTGGTATTTGATGCAAGAAATTTTATGAAATGTGAATGAATGTATAACGTTGTGTCAGGGCAGATATTCCCATAAGGGAATAAATAAGAGTCTATTGGGGTGGTACACCCCTTCATGAAGTAGATGTCCTAAAAGATCAGATACTAGGATGGATTGGTTATGTTCTTTCCTTCTTAGTAAAGACTAGGGGTATCACTAAAAATGTGATTTAGACCCTAAGTATAAAGACTTGGGGAATCACCAAGCATGTTATGATACAAGTCAAAAAATGTGACTAGATACTAAGGTGGTTTGATCATATTCTTACAATCTCGGTAAAGATTTGGGGAATCACCAAGAGTGATTAACGCCCTAAGTATAAAAATTATAGCGTGTTTGAATGCTAGTCAAAGTCCAAATTCAAAATTTAAAGAAAGAAATGTGATTTATGAAATGCTAAAGCATTACTACATGATTTGTTATGAAAGGTTTTAGAAAACAAAATATTATTAAGGACTTTCAAGAGCAAAATGTTTTTACATGGTTTGTTATGGAAGGCTTTGAAAGCAAATTTTTTTTACTTGATTTGTTATGAAAGATATTGGAAAGAAAAATGTTATTAAAAGCTTTTGAAAACAAAATGTTATTACATGATTTGATGAGAAGGGCTTTTAAAAACGATAGATTTTTTTATAATGTCTTTTATATCTACAGCTCATGCAACTCATGAGACTTTATAGTCTTACGTATTGTTTATATTGAAAGGTTTTCTGCAAATCTATGAATTAAAACCCTAAGTTCACATGCAACCTAGATAGGATCTATGTTTTCTATCTTTTAACATGTAAATAATTCCTAAAGGCCAAACAAAAATTACTAAAAGAAATAAATAAAAAAAAACTAACCTTTTAGTTGTTTCTTGCAAGCTAAGCAACACAAGTGTCTTGCCTCAAATGGAATCACACCCAGAGCTAGCGAACTCGAAAACCAAAGAGAGGGAAGAGAGAAATTTTGTGGCTTTTATGGTGCCTAGGGGTCTCTATTCATAGTTTCCAAGTGGCCACCAGATAAGCCATAAGAGATAAACCTTTTTGAATCCAAATAAGATAAACCTTTATCTATCAATTCAGATCTATTTATCCTAACATATAATAATCAAAATTATGGATTATCCCTCCATAATTTCGTTGGCCACTTAAACTACCATAATTGTCACTTACTCAACTATTGAATAATTACAATTCAGCCCCAGCACCTTTAATTAATCAAATTAATCACCAAATTAATTCCAATTAATTTCTAATTAATTAATATACTTTCTAGTTAAGATATTATCACCATAATATATTAATAAACTACCTATTTTATTTCTATTGATTTATTAATCACATAATAAATCAACCTTTCTCTCTCCCGGTTTTCCTGTTCAACCTCTAGCTATGAGGGCAACCCAAATGGACTTTACTACTATCAATTAGCTAAATACAAATTATTAGTCATGGCTTAGACACCTAATCCAATAGTCTCCCACTTGGATAAGTCTATGACTATAATTACTAATTTAACCTCTAACTGATCAGCAAACTGTAGCTTCCTAGAAACTGCTGCCGAACTCTGACCCATTCAGTTCTGTCTATAGATAAGTGATCATATGATCCTCCGTCCAACAAGATATTTTCAGACATGAGACATGGATTGAGATCGATCTCTGTCCGATACTTTGTTTCCCGATTTCTAATTTGCATATGACATAAGACTTCAAATTAAACACATCAATTTAGTCCTGGCTGGCCAGCACTTTAGTCAACTTCAAAATCATCGAGAGGCCTACAGATATCTGTTTCCCATCAAGGTCAAGGAACGAATATGCTTCGACTCATATGCTTGTGTCTTTTACTCATCAAAATCGCGCACAACAATATGTTTTATAACATGAGTTACCGATTCGTTTACGCACTATCAATGCACAACCGACTTGCAAATTTCAACTCATATGTCTCCGCTTCAAGACCATAAGATGTTATCATATCAAAATTACTGGTGGTATAACCCATGAACCAATTCTTTGAGCGTGGGTTTATCCAATACTCAAATCTCTATTTCTAAGTACTCATGAACGTTGTAGCAATGTTGTTGCTATGTCTAACTCCTTAGACAGTCTACAATCCCATTCATGACAGTCTTTATTTAATACTTACTTCCCAAAGTATGAGCAACTGTGGACCTTTCTGAATAATTAAATTATTTGGGAAGTAAAACATGCAAAAGCGAAACATAAAATCTGACTGGCAGCTACTCCTGCTTATTACCAAGTCTCCACGAGGTAATCACCATGTCGGTTCTTGTCATAAAACTATTATCGGTTTCTTGATTTCTTTTAAAATTTCAATTCGGGCCTTTTATATCTATGTCTATATGACCTTTAACTCTTTCTATATATCCAAAATATCTTACATTGATACACTTCATTGCAGATAATCCAATCGGACACTCTTCCGATGATATTTCAATTTGTCATTCTGTCTTTCTCTCTCCCAGCTCCATTCCGGTGATGTGTACTGTGACTACCCATGGTTCTCGGGGTCTTTAGTCTACATGACTGCACCCTAAGACTATTTTGAGGTGTTATGATGTGCCGGTGAACCACACGCGCTTCATCAGAATACCAACGAAACTCTTTAAACCATGAAGTCCTACAGCACCACGTACTGATGTAAATAATTACCGATTTGAAACTCCTTTCAAATTGTTACTACCATTCACCAATCATTTTCCTATGTCCTCTCACGTGTGTTCAAATAATCCATTCAGTATTCTCAGCCAGGTTATACCCTGAATCCAACTTACTATGCTCTAAGCATCAAGTTATCAGGAGATGTTCATGACACTTCTGATCGATCCAAAAAGCTCGTGGAACTCGATCTAATCTTATTCCAAACCCTTTCAGAATCTAAAGATTACTTATAAGCCTTTTGTCATGACTTTTGAAAACTAATTCCTTTCAGAAACTCTTTCTCATGCATCTTGAATCTTATCAAGATCATGCTTACAATAGCTAGGTCTATACTGACGATTTCATCTATCTGATAGATGTCTGTGAACTACGTGAGTATGATGAACCTTCTTCATTTCTTTCATGCCAAGTCATCACACTTTGCAATGATAGGAATCTCCTTTCCTAGGGTTATGCATCTTGAATCTCATCAAGATCATATCGGCAGAATTTTGATTTATCTAATAGATGTTTGCAACCACTTGAGTACATTGTATCTCTATTAAGTCTTTCATAGCGAACCATCTCTTAATTCCAGTCATTACACTTTGTAATGATAATAGACGTTTCCTAGAAATAGTATGTAACCAACATACAGTGATAGGAGACAACAACGATACTCCCACTAGCTTTGACACAGTTATATGAATCTTTCAGACTATTCACAAAATACAAACCTTTTGGCACATTTTTAGAATCCGAAGTCCAAACCTTTCTGACATAGTTATGGGAATCCTTCAGGCTATTCACAAAATCCAAACCTTTTGGCATATTTTGAGAATCCGAATATCCTTTCTTGCGGGATGCCCGTGGGATGAATCCCGAGACCATGTACCTTTTGTATTGGCATGCTCTTTGTGAGTCCATATTAGTGTGCTGGTAAACCAAACACGCTTCACTAACGAATCACACTGTGCGACACAGAATATTGAGAGTTCTTCTCTCGGAATCAATTGCTTGACTCTGAGTATCGACTCACTCAACCAGATGTTCTGTAAGTACATTTCTATCTATGCCACTTTCTTTTGATGAATCAATTACTCCCACTGGTTGTTAGACCAGGTGTCAAATCAGTCAAATTTGTCACATAAACTACATCTCGCACCAAGGTTCTCTTATTTGGCAGCAACCGGACTCACCAATTCTTCCAAGTAGTCGGATTGCTTATCCGTGCCATCTTTAGTGTTTTAACACTAATTGGTATGTCACCCAGATCATAACTCCTTATGATGGTGACCAATACTACTGGTCAAGGGAAGGGTATGTCAGGTTTAACAGGAATCCGATTCCAGGTCAAGGCCCAGTGATGACTAAAGGTTTGTAACATCCTCAAATTTTATGAGTAAATTAATTTTTTTTAAAACCACATTAACATACGAAAAGTCACTCGATTCAATTCTCATAAAACACCCTTCAAGTTATAAGTTTAGTGTAAAAACATCCCAAAAGCAAAAAGAGTTAACAAAATCATAAACAGCGGAAAGTCAACCCAAAACAAAACTCAAACGTAGCAGCATAGTGTACACGCGTCACGCCTTGCCATCTTTGGTACCTGATGTACCTGAACAACATTAAAATAGGGAAAGGTAAGCATACAGCTTAGTGAATTTCAACACGTACAAAATACATCTACCAAACATGCCTTGCTACCTAACACAGACTACCACATAATGCACCCAGCAGTGATATCGCCACATTTGCACCCAGCAGTGGCATGACCATCCATATAATGCACCCAGCAGTGGTATGGTCATATAATGCACCCAGCAATGGTACAACTACATAATGCACCCAGCAGTGGTGTTACCACAATATACAGAACATAACACCTAGTAAATCATAAGCTACATATATCACAAAGCACATATAAGGTATCCAACTCCTAATCATAACACCACATAGCAGGAAATGGATGATATCAGTACTGTTGGATTAGGTGTCTTAGCCATGACTTTATATTTATATTTATCTTGTTAATTGAAGCAAAGTCCATTTGGGTTGCCCTCATAGCTAGAGGTTAGCATAGAGTTCAGTAGAGTAAAAGGTTGATTTATTAATAAATCAATAGAATTAATTAAATGGTTTATTGATATATTTAAGTGTTAATATATTAATTAGAAACTATAATAATTAATTAAGATTTAATCTAGAATTAATTGGATTTAATTCAGTGATTAAATTAATTAATTAGAGGTGCAGGGACTGGTTATGTAATTATTCAATAGTTGAATACTGACTGGCCAGTGGACAGGGACCAAAAGTGGCGCCAACTATGGAGGCTTTTCCATAGGTGGTGAAACCCTAATCAGGGTTTAAGAGGTCTGGTCCAAGTGGTCAACAGGCTTGCCCACTAAAGAGGCTCCTTAGGGTTTCAGCTGTAACCCGTGGAGGCTATAAAAGGAGGCACCTGACTCCTCCTTTTCTGTGCCATATTCACTCTAAGATTACTCTGCTGGACTATCTTCTCCATTGCTTGGGTGTGACTTCATTTGAGGCAGGATCTCTTTGCTGCTAGCTTCAAGAACAAGATCAAAAGGTTGGTTTTTTCTCAGTTTTGATCTTTAGAAATAATTGTTTCCTTTAGGCTTTAGTTTATTATCTTCATAGAAGAAAACATAGATCTTTCTAAGGTTGCATGTGAACCATAAGATTTATTTGTTCATTGTTTGCTAGAAAACCCTTCAGTGGTATCAGAGCTTAGGCTTGTTTTCTTATGAATTGATATAAACTGCATGCTTGATTCTTGCCTTGAGGTGTTTTGCGAAAACTCCTCCTTGAGAGGCATCTTGGTCGACAGTTTGGCTAGGGTTTCCTAACCCTAGCCGCCATGCCCCATGGTCCCCCTTGATTGCTTGAGTTGCGTGCCTTAAAAGTATGTTGTTATTTTTGGTAATTGGATTAATTAAATAACTAGAACTCCTTTTTCTTGGCTTGAAATTTTCGATCACTTAGGGACCAAGATAGAAAAATTAATTTGATTAATTTAATAAAAACTATCTTAGATTTAATTAGTTTAATTAATTGTTAATTAAAAGATCAATTAAATCGGTTTAAAGAATTAATTTAAAATTTTCGAAAAATAGATTAAAATTTGTGAAAATTGCAAGATAATTAATTCTAAAATATTTTAATAAGATTAAAATATATCTTATATATTTATGATTAAAAGTTAATATTTATATATAAGAAAATTGGTTAGTCTTACCGTTAGTAGGCCTCATTCACAAAACTGTCCTATAAAGAGGGTATAAGGCGACTGCCTATAAAATGGCAGTCTAATGGGTATCTACTCTTACCCACCGCTCTCCTGGTCAGTCGAGTGTCGTTAGCCGAACGGGTTTGATAGAACCGCTAAAGCCTCTTAAAAGTATAATGCTATAATTGAACGTACTAGAACTTTAAACAAATCCCAATCTAGTTACTTTAGGTTTAAAAATGTGATTTGGCGCTAATCCATGAAATTGCACATTGCAATTTGTGAAACATTGGTGGAGCGTGTGTGGTTAACCAGCACATCAATAGGGGTTCACAAAGACTTGCAATGGGTTTCTCGATTTTGTCATTATTAACGGAGCGTTTGTGGTTAACCGGCACGTTAATTAGAGATGGCAATTGACTTCGAGAGTACCGAGCGAATTTGCATGGTTATTCACACCCGATTTGTGATCCTCGGCATCCCAGTCACAAACTGTGGGGCACATCCGAGACTAAACATGCCATTGAACAGTTCAGTGTGTCTAAACAGATCTACGAATTTCATGAGATGAAGTTGATAAGTGTATTATCTACCTTAATGACCATTATGTTGTGATTACGGCATCCCTCTTCACACCTTAGTAGGGGTATTTTGGGTCCTAGCCTTAATAAATAATATATTGGGTAATTATTTAAAAGGATTAATTAAACTAATAAAATTCTATTTATTGTAGATGTCTGAATCAAGTGTCTATTCTCCTCCCTCTCCTCCTTCACCCATTTCTGAAAGCATCAGAATGCACCTGCTAAATATGGAAAGGCTGACTGGCCTCAACTGTAAGGAATGGCTTCGCAATTGGAGACTGGTTCTCGGCATTGCTGGCAAGCTACATCTCACCGAGTATCCGATCCCGGTTGCACCGAAACAAGTCATCATAAAGAGCCTTTATGATAAGCATGACTTATTAGTTGATGAATCCGAAAAGATTCGAGACCTCATGCTATTGACCATTGACCCCGAGTTCCGCAAGGATTTTGAATCCTTGGGGCCATATGAGTTAATGCAATCGGTTGAGGAAAAGTTCCAAAAACCGGTTGAAGAGGAACGAGCTAGGATCTTCAAAAGACTTGCAGAGTGTAAGTTAAAAGAAGGAAGTAGCATCGATTCGCATGTTCTTCAGATTGAAGCGTACATAGGCGAATTGTACAAACTTGGTTATTCCATGAGTCAGGAGTCGAGTGTTAACACTCTACTCGCTTCATTGACTAGTAAGTACGATCTGTTCATTTAGACGTATAGAAAGGAAGACCAAAAAAAGACTCTTATGGAAATGCGTCCACTATTGACTTTATACGAGTCACTCTTGGATAGTCATAGCTCCAACGCAGAGCTTCAGCTACTTCTGGATTAAGTCCAGTGAAAAGACGCAGCAAGAAACGATCCAGATCGTCTGGACATGTCTTAAACTGGGAATCCACAGAATCGGATACAGTCGCAGAAAGATTGGAAAATGCTCCAAGATCAAAATCTTTTGAAAGCTCAGGTATATCTAAAACCTCAAAACTCCTGTTCCATAATTCATTGATACATAATGTGATAGTCATATTTTGGTTTGTATGCAGGGAATCAGTAAGGTACGGGACTTTGGCGCATAGGAGCAGATTTGGATTGGATTTCCGGCTCATGCAGTTTTGAAGTTTAGTTAGATATTGAAATATTATTATTAGCTTTTAGATGCGTATGACATTGTCTATCATATAGTGCATTGTTCAAGGATTTTTGTTTTAATAAAATTGTCGTTTTTCCTTTTAACACCTGTTGTTTGAAATTATCCTTGAAATGTTGTATGATTGTGTTGAATGCATGATTGGTGATAACTTGAATATTGAATGCATCCAAAGTGTTTGGATTTTAGGAATTGTGTCCTTTATGATTGTTAAGATAAATGTCATAAGAATCAATTCAACCAAAGGTCCAGTTGGACAGGACCTTGGAATCGCTTGACTTAGAGTCACTTGATGAGTTGAGTTCTTAATATGCCAAGGAATGAATTAGCCAAAGATCCAGTTGGACAGGACTTTGGAATCATTTGACTTAGAGTCAGATGATGATTAAGTTCTTTATAAATCACATGTAGCAAGAAATGAATCACCCAAAGATCCAAAGGATAGGATTTTGGAATCAGTCAGTTGACTTAGAGTCAACTGAAGATTGCAAGTCTTGAACAGAATTAACAAAGTCATAAGCTTAAAAGACATTGAGATTAGGAGCAACGGACACATCAGTCGCTGTGTATTGCTCGAATATTCAAATAGAACACAATTGTTTGTACTTCACAATATTTGTCATTCGGTATGACGAATATGGCTTCGCTTATTAGAATAAGCGATTGGATTGAAACCTTGAATAGTTCAAGGACTTCAAAGGAAGTACAAGATCCATAGAACCTGAGTGACAACATAAACTGGGAAAATGCTTTACAATTATTTTCTTCCAAGAACATTAATAGTTATAATGTGTCTTAGGGAAGATAATGGAGCATTGGTCGAAACAGTTCGATCCTCGATGTATAAGATACATTGCCAATTAGTTTCCAATAAATTGAATACTATACCAGTCAGACCATATAAACCATATTCCAACCACATCCTTCGACCAAGTAGGTTTTGCAGACACTGTCTGAAATGTAAAGCTGAGATTGTCCCACTTGTACATTAAAAGTCCAGGGTCTTGTAGTGTTCGTCCGAACCTCATGACTAGCCTGAACCTGATCAGAAACGTCATTTCACTGGCTATCCCACTGTAGCTGAAAAAGAAAGAGCTCTTTTAGAAAGAACTCATGTTCTAAGGAAATAGTGGGAGTTGGGACGGTCCTGAATGAGTTCAGGATTAGCCAAGTGAAAGAACCTTTAGTCATCACTAGGCTTTAGAGCAGAAATTAGATTCCTGTTTCAACACAGACATAATCTTCTCTTGACCAGTAGTATTGATCACCGTCATAAGAAGTTATGATCAGGGTGACATACCGAATAGTGGTAAAACACTATAGTTGGTACAGATTTACAATCCGACTACTTGGAAGCATTGGTGAGCCCGATTGCTGCCAATTAAGAGAACTTTAGGACGAGATACAGTCTATGTGGCATTTTGATTGATTTTTACACCTGGTCTAAAAACCAGTAGGAGTAATTGAATCATCAAAAGAAAGCAGCATGGACAGAAACGTACCTTCAGAACATCTGGTTGAGTGAGACGATACCCAGAGTCAAGTAATTGATTCCGGGAGAAGCACTCTCAATAGAAGATGAAATCTGAAAGGATACTGCATGGCACATTGTAAGTTATTAGTGGAGCGTGTGTGGATCATCGGCACACTAATAGAGACTCACAAAGAGTATGCCAATACAAAGGTACATAGGCCCGGGATTACCCCATGGGCATCTCGCAAGAAAGGATATTCAAACTCTCAAAATATGTCAAAGGATTGGATTTTGAGAAAGGGCTGAAAGATTTCCATTAAGATGTCAAAAAGGTTTGGATTCTCAAAATGTGCCATAAACTCTGGATTTTGTGAATAGTCCAAAACCGTGTCAAAGCTAGTGGAAGTGTTGCTGTTATCTGCTATCTCTGTATGAGAGTTACATATTGTTTCTAGGAAACGTCTCTTTTCATTACAAAGTGTAACGACTTGGTGTTAAGAGACGGATCGCTATGAAAGACTTAATAGAGATACGGCATACTCAGGTGGTTGTAAACATCTATGAGATAGTTCGAAACTCTGCCAAGATGATCTTGATGAGACTCAAGATGCATAGCTCAGGAAAGGAGTTCCCTATCATTGCAAAGTGTGATGATTTGGCATGAGATATGAAAAGAATGTGCAACGTACTCACATAATCCATAGACATCTATCCGATTGATGTTATCATCAGTATCGACCCAGCCAAAGTAAGCATGATCTTGGTTAGATTCAAGATGCATGAGAAAAGTCTTCAAAAGAATATAGTTGTTGAAAAGCATGACACAAGGATTATAAGCAATCCTTAGATTCCAAAAGAGTTTGGAATAGGACTGGATAAGATCCAACAAGTTTCTTGGATCGATCAGAAGTGTCATGAACATGTCTTGATGACTTAATGCTTAGAGCATAATGAGTCAGATTCAGGATATGACCTGGCTGGGAATACTTAATGGATTTTGTACATACGATTGGGGTGAATGTTGATAACAATTTAAAAAGAGTTTCAAATAAGGACTTAATGGTTAAAGAATTTTGTTTCCATTCTGATGGAGCGTGTGTGGCTCATCGGCACATCGTAACACCTCGAAATAGTCTTAGGGTGCAGTCATGTGAACTAAAGATCCCGAGAACCATGGAAAGTCACAGTACATAGAATGGAGTTGTTAGTGACAATGACAGTATGACCAAAATTGAAATATCATCAGAAGGATATCCGATCGGATGAAGTGTATAAATGTATAACATTTGAATACATAGAAAGAATGAAAGGTCAAGTAGACATAGATATATAACACGAATTAAAAAGTTTAAAAGGAATCTAGAAACCGTTAATAGTTTTATGTAAAATCCAACTTGGTGATTACCTCATGGAGACTTGGTAATTAGGCAAGAGTAGCCACCAGTCAGATTTTATGTTTCAATTTTGCATGTTTCACTTCCCGAATAATTTGATTATTCAAAGGTCCACAGTCGCTCATACTTTTCGGGAGTAAGTATGAACGAAGACTGTCGTGAATTGGTTTGTAGATTGTCTAAGGAGTTAGACATTGCAGTAAGACAGCTACAACGTTCATGAGTACTTAGAAATAGAGATTTGAGTATTGGATAAACCCACGCTCAATAGATTACTTCATGGATTACATCACGAGCAATGTTGAGACGATAATATCTTATGATCTTAAAGTAGAGACATATGAGTTGACATTTGCAAGTCGGTTGTGCATTGATAATACGTAAACGCATCGGTAACTCGATGTTATAAAACACATTGTTGTGTACGATTTTGACAAGTAAAAGACACAAGCATATGAGTCGAAGCTTATTCGTTCCTTGATCCTAATGGGAAACAGATATCTGTAGGCCTCTCTATAATTTTGAAGTTGACTAAAGTGCTGGCCAGCCGGAACTAAATTGATGTGTTCAATTATAAGTCTTAAAGTCATAAGCAGAATCGGAGATCGGGAAACTGAGTATCAGACAGAGATTGATCTCAATCCATGTCTCGTGTCTGAAAATATCTTGTTGGACGAAGGATCATATGATCACTTATCTATGGACAGAACTGATTGGGTCAGAGTTCGGCAGTAGTTTCTTGGAAGCTGTAGGTTGTTTATTAATCAGAAGATAAATTAAAGTCATAGACTTATCCAAGTGGGAGACTGTTGGATTAGGTGTGTAAGCCATGACTTTATATTTATATTTATGTTGTTAATTAAAGCAAAGTCCATTTGGGTTGCTCTCATTGCTGGATGTTAGGATAAAGTTCAGTAGAGTAAAAGGTTGATTTATTAATAAATCAATAGAATTAATTAAATGGTTTATTAATATATTGAAGTGTTAATATATTAATTAGAAACTATAATAATTAATTAAGATTTAATCTAGAATTAATTAGATTTAATTCAGTGATTAAATTAATTAATTAAAGGTGCAGGGACTGGTTATGTAATTATTCAATAGTTGAATACTGACTGGCCAGTGGACAGGGACCAAAAGTGCCGCCAACTATGGAGGCTTCTCCATAGGTGGCGAAACCCTAATCAGGGTTTAAGAGGTCTGGTCCAAGTGGTCAACAGGCTTGCCCACTAAGGAGGCTCCTTAGGGTTTCAGCTGTAACCCTTGGAGGCTATAAAAGGAGACACCTAGCTCCTCCTTTTCTGCGCCACATTCACTCTAAGATTACTCTGCTGGGCTCTCTTCTCCATTGCTTGGGTGTGACTTCATTTGAGGCAGGATCTCTTTGCTGCTAGCTTCAAGAACAAGATCAAAAGGTTGGTTTTTTCTCAGTTTTGATTGTTAGAAATAATTGTTTCCTTTAGGCTTTAGTTTATTATCTTCATAGAATAAAACATAGATCTTTCTAGGGTTGCATGTGAACCATAAGATTTATTTGTTCATTGTTTGCTAGAAAACCCTTCAAGTACAATGCAGTGAGAAACTCACCTGATAGGTAGGAGTAGGTCGCACACACAAGCCCGTGGTACTCAAGAACTCTCCTTCTTCCCGAACCTACATTTCGCACTGTACTTACTTAGAACGGGTTTTACATTTATAATACTACTTATAATTTTATAAGTTCATATTTGTTTTCCCGATACCCGACACGTACCGTGCCCCCCAGTACTCCCCCTTTGCCTTATATTTATTTTATTGGGGTTATTCATCCCCTTTATTAAGTTCATGAAGGTCCCCACACCCGTTACTAACCCTAACCCACCACTAAGGTTCAAAACCAGAAAAAGAAGGGTTTGTGTAACATCCGTGTTTTGGGCCTAGGAGTTTTGGGCTTAAACCGACAAATAAAACTTATTTTGTAAATAAAGAAAACAAATGAATAAATAAATTTAAAACTCCGGTATATTTTATATTGTGAATAAAAGAGCCAAATATAGTTTTAAAATCAAATTATAACCAAATGTGAGAAATTTTGTCATAAGGACTAAAAGTGTCAATTTGGCCAAACTTACCCTAAGTAGATTTGACTAGTCATGGATTTAGAAAAATTAGAAGATATATTAATGGAATTGAGATGGAATTTAAATTAGGTCGAATAATTCTTTGAATTCCATTAAGGACCTAAATTGTGAAGAATTTTAGTGTAAGGGACCATTTGTGCCAAATTGGGAAACTAAGGGTTAGTGTTGACCTAGAGAATGACTCAAGTGAAATAAATAATTTTATTTGGGGCATGTTTATGAATTTGGAGACTTCTAATGAGAATAATGTAGTTTTGGGGTGTTGGGTGAAGAAGGACCAAATTATAGGGACTAGTTTTGTCAATTTTGAAAGATGTAGAGTTTTAGATGGGGGTTCTCCCTATTTCAGCTCATATTCACGTTTTTGGAGAGAAGGAGAGGGAGAGAGTGGCGATTTTGAGTGATTATGGAGGATGAGATGCTAGAGCTTGAAGATTGATCAAAGTTCTTGAAGATTCCTAGCCAATCTAAGGTATAAAACCTTCATCTTCTAGCTTTGAATTCGAGTTAGGGTTTGGGGTTTTGGCCCAATTCGAGATTTATGGTGGGATGAGGTTATTCCTATGATTCCCCAATGTTTATTTGATGTTTCTAAGTTATTGGAGTCTACATTCAATCCATGGATGCTCTAGATTCAACTACTTGATTAATTTGGGTGTTATGAACCCTAGAATTTGGGGATTTGATGAATAGAGGAGGAATATTGAAATTGATGGATAATTATGGTGGTTTTGGATGAGGGGATTCATTTCTAATGATTCCCTAAGGATTCCAACCTTTGATTTGTAGTCATTAACCTAGAATCACTAGAAAATGGGAGTTGGGTGTTTAAATGGGTTTTGTTCATGTAGATGATGATTGGATCTCTTGTTTAATGGATGGATGAATGTGTTTAATGTATCAATTTGGATGTATAAGTGGAGTGAGGATCATTTCCTAATGATTCCATGGAATGGAAGAAGGAATCTCCACTTGTAATCATCAATTGTAAGAATGGAATTGGGTATTCCATGGTTTAAGCTTATAGAGTGAAGTTGTGATCATGGAATGTAATTGATTCATTTGAAATGGTTTTGAATAGTTTAATTGGGTCTAATGATGTGTATTTTGGGAAGAAATAATGTCCTTTTGATGTCCATGAGTTTTGGGAAGAATCGGAACTTGAATCGGGTCAAAAATGAGTGAAAATGACCAAAATCGGAGCTGCACCTGGGCATTACACGACCCGTGCTGTATAAGCACGACCCGTGTTGTCCTTACAGTGAATTACACGACCCGTGTAACCATTTACACGACCCGTGTTAGTCTCTGTCCGGATTTTGGGCACTTTTTGGGTTTTAAGCTTTACGGTTTGGGCCTTGGGTCCTTGTTTTAATGCAAATCTTTGGGAATGTTTTAACTAAGATTTTCCTTATATTAAAGAGTCAAGGACTTCATTTTGATGATGGATGATTGTACCCTCTTAGTTCTAAAGAAGTAACTATAGTGTGACTTTTAGATGAATTGAGTATGATATCTTCCGTTCTTATATTGTAGGAAGGGGATATGTTGTAGTGACTTGGAAGTGAGACTAAGGACTTGAGCTAGCACTCAACTAAGATGATTTGATGGATGGGATGATGTCTAGGAGCGCCTCTAAATGCATCAAACCTTGTGCGGAGTTAGTGTTGACTCGTCAGTTGACCTTGGGTGAGTTTACCGGGAGTACACATCCCAACTAATATCTTTTGTGTGTGTTATCAAATACTTTTCATGCATAATATTATGTGCAATGTGTTATATGATTAGTACTTGTGCATTGCATGAAAATGTGTTTCTAAAGATGTTTTCAAATGAAGATTATGATGATGTTTTGAAAGATGTTTTGAGCATTCTATTTGTGCATCACATTGCATATAGGATGGGATTGACCGAGTGAACCTTATGACGAAGATGAAATGATTGTCCCGGATTTAGGGAAATCATGATTGTCCCGGATTTAGGGAAATCAAGGGCAAAATGCCCAAAATGAGATGTTTGTCCCGGATTTAGGGAAACCGTTCCCGACAATAGGGAACCGCATGAGGGAGTTGCTAACCCTCATGGGGCTAGTGTGATGGCCACTAGTCCTAGTTTTGCCTATACGGGGATCGGGTGGCATGCTTCGTGCGTGTCATTCGTGAACTTAGGTAGGTGCCATTGAGGTGAGTTGGACTTTTATGAGATGGACGTGGGTTTGGGATAGTTGCATCATGCATTGCATTTGCATATCATAACTATCTATTTTGAGTAAATCCTTATGATGTTTTAAGTAACTTTTGAAGTGTGATTAAAATCTATTTTTGGGGGGTTTGTCCCGAGTGTGGTAGTTCCCTACCCACTCAAAATGGGTCAACCTCGGGTAAGCTCACTAGGCATATCAATTGCCTAACTTATTTTGATGTGTACTCAGGTTGAGGAGTTTAGATGACTTAGAAGAGCTGGATGTTTAGAAGGCCACGGTTTGTGTGGTATCATTTGAGCTATGTAATGGTATTTGAATTGTTACAACCTCGCTATTTTATAAACTAAAATGTTTTATCTAAAATGGGACCAAACGATGTTTTCCGCAACTTAACCTTAAATTATTTCTCATTAAACCCCATGTGTTTTTAAAATGGTTTTTGAAAGAAAATGACTTATTTGAAGATGTTGAAACTTAAGTTTTCACTAAAGGATGATTTTATGGAATAACGATGATAAACCATGGGTTAAAATGACGTTTTATGAAAAGCCTTAAGCGAGGGTGTTTCAATTTGGTATCAGAGCATGAGTTTAAGTGAACTAGGTACTAGGAGTAGTGCTTAGACTTAAACTATGATGCTCTTAAGGATGTTTAACCTCTTAAGTAGTTGGCCTTTAGAACTTAGTGGTAAATGCTTGCTTGTTATTTAGTTTCTAATCATTTAATTAGTGAATTCGGTTTGGCATGAGGAATATTCTTGGCAAGATGATGCATGCATGAAGATTCTTAAGTGGATATGAAGTGCAACCTTGAAGAATCAGGAGTACGTGGCAACATGAGGAGAAACTTAGTGTGAATGGCAACTTCTAAGGATGATCAAAGGTGATTAAAGGGACAACTTTTATTAGATGAAGCTCGAAGAGTGGTGAGATTTATATGGTGGTTGACCTTGAGGAGTCAATTAAAGGATGAAAGAGGTGTTAGAAGACTTGTGGAAATTGTGGTGTCAACCTTGGGCAAGCAAGGAGCTTGATGAGCATGGTGTTAGTGAAGTGAATGGTAGGTGAAGACTTGGAGCTGTTGAAGAAATTCTTTTTCGTGACCCTTAAACCTTTCTTCCTTATCTTTACCTTCTTTTGAGACCCATCCGACATTTTTTTTGGTGTTCAAGCTAGTGACCTTGCCTTAGCCCTAGAACACTAAGTGTATGTAAGAGTAGCAGGGTTTGCGCCTTAATGCTTGAACTAGAGAAACCTTAATGCAAGACACAACGAGGACTTAGATCATTAGGTTCATTGGTAGTTAGCAATGGCTTAGTGACCAATAAAACCTTATGGTAATAGTAAGTTATTAATTCATGTTAGGGTGAAGAGACATGGATGCATGATGAGACTAGATGCCATAGGATCAAACCGTTAATCACCTTGGGGTGTGTGAAGTAGTGAATAACCTACCCTAATAAGAACTTAAGAATGACGTAAGGCCAATCTTTTCAAAATTGTTGTTAAAAATTTAAAAAAAATATAAACAAATTGGAAGAGAATATCTCATAAAATGCTAGACTTTTATAAAGTGAATGACAAAGAGGCCATCATGAATCGGTAGTGAATACCCAGGAGTGATGATCTCTTTGAGATTTTGTTAATAAATTCGATGAAAATATGTTTCTAAATAAGCTTAAAGCTTTATTGTTTTATATAGATTGTATGAATTCGAAAGGGTATTTTCTTTTCACAAAAGTTAATTAAGATTTTCTCATAAGGAACGGTTTCCTCAAAACATTAACCACAAAGTTGAGTATTCAAATCTTTTGTAAAAAAAAAAAAAAAAAAACAAAGGGTCGAGTTAAAAAAAAAAAAAAAGAATTCAATTTGATAGTTTTATGTTTTAAAGAAGAGCAATTATTAAAAATAAAGTCGAGACAAGTAGTTCTTTGAAGTAAAACAGTTTTACAAAGTAGAATTTATGGTACTTCAACTTTTATAAAATTTTAAATTTAAGTAGAGACAACTTTTGAGATTTTGTTGAAAAATGAGTATTAAATTCTTTATCGGTTGGAATACCCGGGATTGATAATTTATTTGGAATTTTATTAGTATTTTGATGGAACCATGTTTCAAAATGGATTTGGAAAAGTTTATTGTTTTACATAAAGGATGCGAAATCTGAGTAATGCTTTTCATGAAGTCAAGTAAATTTTCAAAGAACGGTCTTTTCCAAATATTAACCACAAATCGGAATGTCCAAGTTTTTGTAAGGACAACGAGTCAAAATTTGAAAGATTTTAAATTTAACATTTCATATTTAAGAAGAATGTTTATGAAATGAAAATTTTAGATAAACAATTATTGGAAGTAACGGGATTTTACAAAAGCGGAATTTAAGGTACTTCGAGTTATAATATTTTAAAACAAAAAAAAATGAAAATGAGTAACTTTTGAGATTTTGGAAAAAGTAGTACTTTATTTCTTATTATTGATTCCGGGGACGGAATCCTTTTAAGGGGTGGATAATTGTAACATCCGTGTTTTGGGCCTAGGAGTTTTGGGCTTAAACCGACAAATAAAACTTATTTTGTAAATAAAGAAAACAAATGAATAAATAAATTTAAAACTCCGGTATATTTTATATTGTGAATAAAAGAGCCAAATATAGTTTTAAAATCAAATTATAACCAAATGTGAGAAATTTTGTCATAAGGACTAAAAGTGTCAATTTGGCCAAACTTACCCTAAGTAGATTTGACTAGTCATGGATTTAGAAAAATTAGAAGATATATTAAAGGAATTGAGGTGGAATTTAAATTAGGTCGAATAATTCTTTGAATTCCATTAAGGACCTAAATTGTGAAGAATTTTAGTGTAAGGGACCATTTGTGCCAAATTGGGAAACTAAGGGTTAGTGTTGACCTAGAGAATGACTCAAGTGAAATAAATAATTTTATTTGGGGCATGTTTATGAATTTGGAGACTTCTAATGAGAATAATGGAGTTTTGGGGTGTTGGGTGAAGAAGGACCAAATTATAGGGACTAGTTTTGTCAATTTTGAAAGATGTAGAGTTTTAGATGGGGGTTCTCCCCATTTCAGCTCATATTCACGTTTTTGGAGAGAAGGAGAGGGAGAGAGTGGCGATTTTGAGTGATTATGGAGGATGAGATGCTAGAGCTTGAAGATTGATCAAAGTTCTTGAAGATTCCTAGCCAATCTAAGGTATAAAACCTTCATCTTCTAGCTTTGAATTCGAGTTAGGGTTTGGGGTTTTGGCCCAATTCGAGATTTATGGTGGGATGAGGTTATTCCTATGATTCCCCAATGTTTATTTGATGTTTCTAAGTTATTGGAGTCTACATTCAATCCATGGATGCTCTAGATTCAACTACTTGATTAATTTGGGTGTTATGAACCCTAGAATTTGGGGATTTGATGAATAGAGGAGGAATATTGAAATTGATGGATAATTATGGTGGTTTTGGATGAGGGGATTCATTTCTAATGATTCCCTAAGGATTCCAACCTTTGATTTGTAGTCATTAACCTAGAATCACTAGAAAATGGGAGTTGGGTGTTTAAATGGGTTTTGTTCATGTAGATGATGATTGGATCTCTTGTTTAATGGATGGATGAATGTGTTTAATGTATCAATTTGGATGTATAAGTGGAGTGAGGATCATTTCCTAATGATTCCATGGAATGGAAGAAGGAATCTCCACTTGTAATCATCAATTGTAAGAATGGAATTGGGTATTCCATGGTTTAAGCTTATAGAGTGAAGTTGTGATCATGGAATGTAATTGATTCATTTGAAATGGTTTTGAATAGTTTAATTGGGTCTAATGATGTGTATTTTGGGAAGAAATAATGTCCTTTTGATGTCCATGAGTTTTGGGAAGAATCGGAACTTGAATCGGGTCAAAAATGAGTGAAAATGACCAAAATCGGAGCTGCACCTGGGCATTACACGACCCGTGCTGTATAAGCACGACCCGTGTTGTCCTTACAGTGAATTACACGATCCGTGTAACCATTTACACGACCCGTGTTAGTCTCTGTCCGGATTTTGGGCACTTTTTGGGTTTTAAGCTTTACGGTTTGGGCCTTGGGTCCTTGTTTTAATGCAAATCTTTGGGAATGTTTTAACTAAGATTTTCCTTATATTAAAGAGTCAAGGACTTCATTTTGATGATGGATGATTGTACCCTCTTAGTTCTAAAGAAGTAACTATAGTGTGACTTTTAGATGAATTGAGTATGATATCTTCCGTTCTTATATTGTAGGAAGGGGATATGTTGTAGTGACTTGGAAGTGAGACTAAGGACTTGAGCTAGCACTCAACTAAGATGATTTGATGGATGGGATGATGTCTAGGAGCGCCTCTAAATGCATCAAACCTTGTGCGGAGTTAGTGTTGACTCGTCAGTTGACCTTGGGTGAGTTTACCGGGAGTACACATCCCAACTAATATCTTTTGTGTGTGTTATCAAATACTTTTCATGCATAATATTATGTGCAATGTGTTATATGATTAGTACTTGTGCATTGCATGAAAATGTGTTTCTAAAGATGTTTTCAAATGAAGATTATGATGATGTTTTGAAAGATGTTTTGAGCATTCTATTTGTGCATCACATTGCATATAGGATGGGATTGACCGAGTGAACCTTATGACGAAGATGAAATGATTGTCCCGGATTTAGGGAAATCATGATTGTCCCGGATTTAGGGAAATCAAGGGCAAAATGCCCAAAATGAGATGTTTGTCCCGGATTTAGGGAAACCGTTCCCGACAATAGGGAACCGCATGAGGGAGTTGCTAACCCTCATGGGGCTAGTGTGATGGCCACTAGTCCTAGTTTTGCCTATACGGGGATCGGGTGGCATGCTTCGTGCGTGTCATTCGTGAACTTAGGTAGGTGCCATTGAGGTGAGTTGGACTTTTATGAGATGGACGTGGGTTTGGGATAGTTGCATCATGCATTGCATTTGCATATCATAACTATCTATTTTGAGTAAATCCTTATGATGTTTTAAGTAACTTTTGAAGTGTGATTAAAATCTATTTTTGGGGGGTTTGTCCCGAGTGTGGTAGTTCCCTACCCACTCAAAATGGGTCAACCTCGGGTAAGCTCACTAGGCATATCAATTGCCTAACTTATTTTGATGTGTACTCAGGTTGAGGAGTTTAGATGACTTAGAAGAGCTGGATGTTTAGAAGGCCACGGTTTGTGTGGTATCATTTGAGCTATGTAATGGTATTTGAATTGTTACAACCTCGCTATTTTATAAACTAAAATGTTTTATCTAAAATGGGACCAAACGATGTTTTCCGCAACTTAACCTTAAATTATTTCTCATTAAACCCCATGTGTTTTTAAAATGGTTTTTGAAAGAAAATGACTTATTTGAAGATGTTGAAACTTAAGTTTTCACTAAAGGATGATTTTATGGAATAACGATGATAAACCATGGGTTAAAATGACGTTTTATGAAAAGCCTTAAGCGAGGGTGTTTCAATTTGGTATCAGAGCATGAGTTTAAGTGAACTAGGTACTAGGAGTAGTGCTTAGACTTAAACTATGATGCTCTTAAGGATGTTTAACCTCTTAAGTAGTTGGCCTTTAGAACTTAGTGGTAAATGCTTGCTTGTTATTTAGTTTCTAATCATTTAATTAGTGAATTCGGTTTGGCATGAGGAATATTCTTGGCAAGATGATGCATGCATGAAGATTCTTAAGTGGATATGAAGTGCAACCTTGAAGAATCAGGAGTACGTGGCAACATGAGGAGAAACTTAGTGTGAATGGCAACTTCTAAGGATGATCAAAGGTGATTAAAGGGACAACTTTTATTAGATGAAGCTCGAAGAGTGGTGAGATTTATATGGTGGTTGACCTTGAGGAGTCAATTAAAGGATGAAAGAGGTGTTAGAAGACTTGTGGAAATTGTGGTGTCAACCTTGGGCAAGCAAGGAGCTTGATGAGCATGGTGTTAGTGAAGTGAATGGTAGGTGAAGACTTGGAGCTGTTGAAGAAATTCTTTTTCGTGACCCTTAAACCTTTCTTCCTTATCTTTACCTTCTTTTGAGACCCATCCGACATTTTTTTTGGTGTTCAAGCTAGTGACCTTGCCTTAGCCCTAGAACACTAAGTGTATGTAAGAGTAGCAGGGTTTGCGCCTTAATGCTTGAACTAGAGAAACCTTAATGCAAGACACAACGAGGACTTAGATCATTAGGTTCATTGGTAGTTAGCAATGGCTTAGTGACCAATAAAACCTTATGGTAATAGTAAGTTATTAATTCATGTTAGGGTGAAGAGACATGGATGCATGATGAGACTAGATGCCATAGGATCAAACCGTTAATCACCTTGGGGTGTGTGAAGTAGTGAATAACCTACCCTAATAAGAACTTAAGAATGACGTAAGGCCAATCTTTTCAAAATTGTTGTTAAAAATTTAAAAAAAATATAAACAAATTGGAAGAGAATATCTCATAAAATGCTAGACTTTTATAAAGTGAATGACAAAGAGGCCATCATGAATCGGTAGTGAATACCCAGGAGTGATGATCTCTTTGAGATTTTGTTAATAAATTCGATGAAAATATGTTTCTAAATAAGCTTAAAGCTTTATTGTTTTATATAGATTGTATGAATTCGAAAGGGTATTTTCTTTTCACAAAAGTTAATTAAGATTTTCTCATAAGGAACGGTTTCCTCAAAACATTAACCACAAAGTTGAGTATTCAAATCTTTTGTAAAAAAAAAAAAAAAAAAACAAAGGGTCGAGTTAAAAAAAAAAAAAAAGAATTCAATTTGATAGTTTTATGTTTTAAAGAAGAGCAATTATTAAAAATAAAGTCGAGACAAGTAGTTCTTTGAAGTAAAACAGTTTTACAAAGTAGAATTTATGGTACTTCAACTTTTATAAAATTTTAAATTTAAGTAGAGACAACTTTTGAGATTTTGTTGAAAAATGAGTATTAAATTCTTTATCGGTTGGAATACCCGGGATTGATAATTTATTTGGAATTTTATTAGTATTTTGATGGAACCATGTTTCAAAATGGATTTGGAAAAGTTTATTGTTTTACATAAAGGATGCGAAATCTGAGTAATGCTTTTCATGAAGTCAAGTAAATTTTCAAAGAACGGTCTTTTCCAAATATTAACCACAAATCGGAATGTCCAAGTTTTTGTAAGGACAACGAGTCAAAATTTGAAAGATTTTAAATTTAACATTTCATATTTAAGAAGAATGTTTATGAAATGAAAATTTTAGATAAACAATTATTGGAAGTAACGGGATTTTACAAAAGCGGAATTTAAGGTACTTCGAGTTATAATATTTTAAAACAAAAAAAAATGAAAATGAGTAACTTTTGAGATTTTGGAAAAAGTAGTACTTTATTTCTTATTATTGATTCCGGGGACGGAATCCTTTTAAGGGGTGGATAATTGTAACATCCGTGTTTTGGGCCTAGGAGTTTTGGGCTTAAACCGACAAATAAAACTTATTTTGTAAATAAAGAAAACAAATGAATAAATAAATTTAAAACTCCGGTATATTTTATATTGTGAATAAAAGAGCCAAATATAGTTTTAAAATCAAATTATAACCAAATGTGAGAAATTTTGTCATAAGGACTAAAAGTGTCAATTTGGCCAAACTTACCCTAAGTAGATTTGACTAGTCATGGATTTAGAAAAATTAGAAGATATATTAAAGGAATTGAGGTGGAATTTAAATTAGGTCGAATAATTCTTTGAATTCCATTAAGGACCTAAATTGTGAAGAATTTTAGTGTAAGGGACCATTTGTGCCAAATTGGGAAACTAAGGGTTAGTGTTGACCTAGAGAATGACTCAAGTGAAATAAATAATTTTATTTGGGGCATGTTTATGAATTTGGAGACTTCTAATGAGAATAATGGAGTTTTGGGGTGTTGGGTGAAGAAGGACCAAATTATAGGGACTAGTTTTGTCAATTTTGAAAGATGTAGAGTTTTAGATGGGGGTTCTCCCCATTTCAGCTCATATTCACGTTTTTGGAGAGAAGGAGAGGGAGAGAGTGGCGATTTTGAGTGATTATGGAGGATGAGATGCTAGAGCTTGAAGATTGATCAAAGTTCTTGAAGATTCCTAGCCAATCTAAGGTATAAAACCTTCATCTTCTAGCTTTGAATTCGAGTTAGGGTTTGGGGTTTTGGCCCAATTCGAGATTTATGGTGGGATGAGGTTATTCCTATGATTCCCCAATGTTTATTTGATGTTTCTAAGTTATTGGAGTCTACATTCAATCCATGGATGCTCTAGATTCAACTACTTGATTAATTTGGGTGTTATGAACCCTAGAATTTGGGGATTTGATGAATAGAGGAGGAATATTGAAATTGATGGATAATTATGGTGGTTTTGGATGAGGGGATTCATTTCTAATGATTCCCTAAGGATTCCAACCTTTGATTTGTAGTCATTAACCTAGAATCACTAGAAAATGGGAGTTGGGTGTTTAAATGGGTTTTGTTCATGTAGATGATGATTGGATCTCTTGTTTAATGGATGGATGAATGTGTTTAATGTATCAATTTGGATGTATAAGTGGAGTGAGGATCATTTCCTAATGATTCCATGGAATGGAAGAAGGAATCTCCACTTGTAATCATCAATTGTAAGAATGGAATTGGGTATTCCATGGTTTAAGCTTATAGAGTGAAGTTGTGATCATGGAATGTAATTGATTCATTTGAAATGGTTTTGAATAGTTTAATTGGGTCTAATGATGTGTATTTTGGGAAGAAATAATGTCCTTTTGATGTCCATGAGTTTTGGGAAGAATCGGAACTTGAATCGGGTCAAAAATGAGTGAAAATGACCAAAATCGGAGCTGCACCTGGGCATTACACGACCCGTGCTGTATAAGCACGACCCGTGTTGTCCTTACAGTGAATTACACGATCCGTGTAACCATTTACACGACCCGTGTTAGTCTCTGTCCGGATTTTGGGCACTTTTTGGGTTTTAAGCTTTACGGTTTGGGCCTTGGGTCCTTGTTTTAATGCAAATCTTTGGGAATGTTTTAACTAAGATTTTCCTTATATTAAAGAGTCAAGGACTTCATTTTGATGATGGATGATTGTACCCTCTTAGTTCTAAAGAAGTAACTATAGTGTGACTTTTAGATGAATTGAGTATGATATCTTCCGTTCTTATATTGTAGGAAGGGGATATGTTGTAGTGACTTGGAAGTGAGACTAAGGACTTGAGCTAGCACTCAACTAAGATGATTTGATGGATGGGATGATGTCTAGGAGCGCCTCTAAATGCATCAAACCTTGTGCGGAGTTAGTGTTGACTCGTCAGTTGACCTTGGGTGAGTTTACCGGGAGTACACATCCCAACTAATATCTTTTGTGTGTGTTATCAAATACTTTTCATGCATAATATTATGTGCAATGTGTTATATGATTAGTACTTGTGCATTGCATGAAAATGTGTTTCTAAAGATGTTTTCAAATGAAGATTATGATGATGTTTTGAAAGATGTTTTGAGCATTCTATTTGTGCATCACATTGCATATAGGATGGGATTGACCGAGTGAACCTTATGACGAAGATGAAATGATTGTCCCGGATTTAGGGAAATCATGATTGTCCCGGATTTAGGGAAATCAAGGGCAAAATGCCCAAAATGAGATGTTTGTCCCGGATTTAGGGAAACCGTTCCCGACAATAGGGAACCGCATGAGGGAGTTGCTAACCCTCATGGGGCTAGTGTGATGGCCACTAGTCCTAGTTTTGCCTATACGGGGATCGGGTGGCATGCTTCGTGCGTGTCATTCGTGAACTTAGGTAGGTGCCATTGAGGTGAGTTGGACTTTTATGAGATGGACGTGGGTTTGGGATAGTTGCATCATGCATTGCATTTGCATATCATAACTATCTATTTTGAGTAAATCCTTATGATGTTTTAAGTAACTTTTGAAGTGTGATTAAAATCTATTTTTGGGGGGTTTGTCCCGAGTGTGGTAGTTCCCTACCCACTCAAAATGGGTCAACCTCGGGTAAGCTCACTAGGCATATCAATTGCCTAACTTATTTTGATGTGTACTCAGGTTGAGGAGTTTAGATGACTTAGAAGAGCTGAATGTTTAGAAGGCCACGGTTTGTGTGGTATCATTTGAGCTATGTAATGGTATTTGAATTGTTACAACCTCGCTATTTTATAAACTAAAATGTTTTATCTAAAATGGGACCAAACGATGTTTTCCGCAACTTAACCTTAAATTATTTCTCATTAAACCCCATGTGTTTTTAAAATGGTTTTTGAAAGAAAATGACTTATTTGAAGATGTTGAAACTTAAGTTTTCACTAAAGGATGATTTTATGGAATAACGATGATAAACCATGGGTTAAAATGACGTTTTATGAAAAGCCTTAAGCGAGGGTGTTTCAGTTTGACAGCAAAGCTGACTTTTGACCCATAACCGGATTTGCAACAGATGACCTAGGAGAACTCAAAGATTAAATCCAAACAAAATCATGTTGGAACTTGACCCAAGTTCAAGACCATAGGGCTTGACCTCAAGTCATTTGAATTTCCCATTTGCAAATGAAAAATCCACCAATTCAGCACAATTTACAAAAACAATCACAAGACCTACCCCCAAAGATCTTAACCAAGAAGGAGATTCAGAATGACTTATGGTCTGAAATTTGGTGTGAACAAACTACGCACTTATATAGAACGTTTCCCACTGGCCTTGTCCGAAAATGATTCCCCTACAAATACTTATGGATTTTATAAAACAGAATTCACTGTACAGTGCACCCCTGGACCAGTCAGTGGAAATTGCAACTTTCTAATGACTTAGGGTGCGAGTTAGTCCAAGGGCTTCTGGAACAAGAAACTAGAAACCTAGACCATTCCAAAAAGGTAATATCCACCGCAAAATACCAAACACACGATTTTATATGAATTTCCAAAGAACAGGACCAGAATTGGAAAAAAACGAAAAATCTAGAAATGAAGCTAGGGTTTAAGGTTTCAACTCTTAAACCCATTAACACCTCTAGGGTCTGAACAATTTCAAAAACATGCTAACAACAGAAGGTAAAGGGTGGGATTCGAATCATACACCACCCAAACTCACACACCAACAAGATAAAGAAAAGTATGGAGCTTGAAGTGGAAAAACATTATTTTTGAGATTAACCAAAGAATCCAAAGTATCTAATCATCCAAGTTAGAGTACAACACATGAAACTCACCATTCATACACACTCACACACTCCACGATGGGACAATGGTGGTGTTCGTGGTTGTTCACGGCTAGAAAGATGAAAAAGAGAAGAAGATGATAAAGATCTAGCCATGGTGGGTGATACTTACCTCTAAACACGAGCATAGACTCCAACCCTCCACACCCTTCCTTCCTTGATCGAGTCTTGCACCCCACCCACCTTCAACTTTGGTTCTTGCAGCTAGGGAAAACGAGAGAGAGCTTGGAATGTGGCAGCCGTGAATGGAGAAAAGGAAAGGTAGCTAGGGTTTTTCTCGATTCTAATATGCCTACGAGTTGCATGGGCTAAAGACACACTCCGAGGCCTTAAAGCCGACCCAAGGCTGTCCAAATGAAGCCTCATCGCACCCCTAAAGGCTGATCACGACCCATGCATCAAAAATTTTAAAAATGACAAGTTCGGTCCCTATAGTTTGAAGCAATATTTATTCTAGGCATTTTTGGGTTAAAACTCATTATAGAAGTTCCCATTTTGACATAACCCACCCTTATACTAATATAATTAAGTTATTCGTATTATATTTATTATTATTATTGTTATTATTATTATTATTATTATTATTATTATTATTATTATTATTATTATTATTATTAAAGATTGGAGATTAAATAATACGGAATACGGAAAAATAACATACCGAGAAACGGGGTGTTACAAGGTTCTTTCACTTGGCTAATCCCTGAATTCATTCAGGATTATTCTTACTCCCACTGTATCCTAAGAATATGAGTCCTTTCCAAAAAGAACTCTTCTTTCATAGGTACAACCGGGATGACCAATGAAACGACATTGCTGATCAGGTTCAGGCTAGTCATGATGTTAGACGAACACTACATGACCCTGGACTTTCTACGTACAAGTGGGACGATCCCAACTTTACATTGCAGACAGTGTCTGCATAAGCTACTTAGTCTAAGATGTGGTCGGAATATGGTTTCCATGGTCATACTGGTTGAATATTCAATTCATCGAAAAACTAATTGGAAATGTATCTTATACATCGAGGATCAAACTATTTCGACCAATGCTCCATCATCTTCCCTAAGACACATTATAACCATTAATGTTCATGGAAGAGGATAAAATGTGAAACATTTTCTCAGTCTATGTTGTCACTCAGGTTCTGTTGATCTTATACTTCCTTTGAAATCCTTGAACACTTCAAGGTTTCAATCAATCGCTTATTTTGATAAGCGAAGCCATATTTGTCAAACTATTTGGCAAATATTGTGAAGTATAACTAATTGTGTTCTGTTCGGAGATTCGAGCAATACACAGTAACTTATTTGTCTGTTGCTCAAAATCTTAATGTCTTTTACATCTCTATGTAAATTTATGACTTTGTTAATTTTGTTCAAGATATGCAATCATCACCTGACTCCAAGCCAACTGATTCCAAAATCCTATCCATTAGATCTTTGGGTGATTTATTTCTTGCAACAATTGATTTTATTAAGAACTCAATTCATCATGTGACTCTAAGTCAAATGATTCCAAAGTCCTATCTAACTGGACCTTTGGTTGAATTGATCCTTATAAAATTTTACCTTAACAATCATAGAAGACACAATTCATGGATCCAAACACTTTGGATGCATCAACATTCAAATTATTGTCATTCATGCAATTAACACACTCATACAACATTTCAAGGATAATTTAGACAAAAGAAAATCAACATTTTATCAAAACAAAATATCCTTGAACAATGTACTATATGACAGACAATGTCACTTGTATCTAAAAAGCTAATAACAATATCTAACTAAACTCCAAAACAGCATGAGCTGGAGATCCAATCCATATGTGCTCCTATGCGTCAATATCCCGGATCCTACAAAGTCCATGCATACAGAGCAAATGTGAGAAACACATCTTGTATCAAGGAAATGAGGATCAGGGGTTTTGAGTTTTGAGATATTCCTGAGTTGCCAATATATACGGCTTTGGAGCATTTTTCTAATCTTTCTGTGACTGTGTCCCACCCTGTGGATTCCCAATTTGAGACATCGAAGAACCGGTCTAGACGATCTGGATCATTTCTTGATGTACCTTATTAGTGGACTCAATCCTAAAGCAGCTAAATCAATGGAACTATGCTTCTCCATGAACGACTCATACAAAGTCAACATTAAATTCATTTCGTTGATTTTCTTATTTGGTTACCCTTCCTGTACATCTGGATGAACAAATCAGCGAGTCGAGCTAATGCTTAACTCCCGATCAAAAGAGGGAACCAATCTTATACAGTTTGCCTATGTATCCCTCAATCTTGAGAACATGCAAACATGTGCTACTTCCTTCAAACTTGCACACTTCAAGCTCTTTGAAGATCTTAGTTTGTTCTTTATCAACCGGTTCTTGGAACCTTTCCTCAACCAGCTATGCTAACTTATCTGACCCCAGGAATTCTAAATCCCTGCGGAACTCGGGGTCAATGATCAATAGCATAAGGCAACAAACTTCCTTGGACTCAATAGTCAAGGAGTCATGCTCATCACAAGCTGCTGTGTGATGCCAAGCTTTGGGGAGCGGACACTGAATCAGATATGGCTCGCCAGCAAAACTAAGAACAATTCTCTATTTTCAAAGCCATACCACATAATTAAGGCCAGTCAGCCTTACTATATTGAACAGGTGCTTTCTGAAGCTCTCAAAAATGGGTGAATAAGGAGAAGGAGGAGAATTGACACTATCTTAAGACATCTATAAACATTGAATTTATTAGTTTAATTAATCCTTTTAAATAATTACCCAATATATTATTTAACAAGGCTAGGATCCAAAATACCCCAACTATGGTGTGAAGAGGGATGTCGTAATCACAACACAGTGATTATTAAGGTAGATAACATTTATTAATTTCAGTCTTATGAAATTCCTAGATTTGTGAGATTCATTGAACTGTTCAATGACATGTTTAATCTCGGATATGCTCTTCTCTTTGTGACTGGGATGCCGAGGATCACAAACAAGATGTGAATAACCATGAAAATATGCTCGGTAACCTCAATGTCATTTATCACCTCTAATTGATGTGCCGGTTAACCACACACGCTCCATCAACAATGATAAATAATGAGAAACCCATTACCACTCTTTATGAGCCCCTATTAGTGTGCTGATTAACCACACACGCTCCACTAATGTCTCATAAAGTGCAATGTGCAATTTCATGGATTAGCATCTTTTCACATTTTTCCTAAAGTAACTAGATTTGGGATTTTATAAAATTGGTTCTAGTACTTTGATTAATAACATTATACTTTTAATGAGATTAAGTCGTCCTATCAAACCCGTTCGGCTAACGACCCTCCACTAATCAAGAGAGTGGTGGGTGAGAGTGGACACCCATTTAACCGCAAGTTTATAGGCAGTTTCCTTATACCCTTCTTATACACTAGCTTCGTGAATGAGGCCTACTATTGATTTGACTGACCAAATATCTTATACATATAATATTACCTTTTAATTATAATATATATAAGATGTATTTTAAACCTTTTAAAATATTATTGGTTTAACTATTTAATTTTTCGAAATTAACAATTAATTAAAATTAATTTTAAACGTTAATTTGATTTAATTTTATCTTTTAATTAAACAATTAATTAATTTAAATAAATCCAGATAGGCATCACAAATTAATCAAATTAATTTAATCCTATCTTAAACCCTCTAAATTTCGAAAATTAGCAAATAAGGGGTTTAAGGTTTTCCATTTATTAAATAATCACAATTACCCCAAAAAAATAGAAAAAACCTTCTACAACCCTATATCAAAAAATCGAAAATAATAAGGGGAGGGGCTAGGGTTTCTAAAGCCCTAACCCTAAAAGTTGATTGTCCCTATTTAGGGTTTAGAAACAATAAATCCTAAATATTAGGAAAAAAATTACAACAATTTAATAAGAAAACAACCAAAAGCTCTGATACCACTTAAAGGTTTTTTGCAAATCTATGAACTAAAACCCTAAGTTCACATGCAACCTAGATAGGATCTATGTTTTTTATCTTTGAACATGTAAATAATTACTAAAGGCCAAACAAAAATTGCTAAAAAAATAAATCAGAAAAACTAACCTTTTAGTTGTTACTTGTAAGCTAAGCAACACAAGTGTCTTGCCTCAAATGGAATCACACCCAGAGCTAGGGAACTCGAAAACCAGAGAGAGGGAAGAGAGAAATTTCGTGGCTTTTATGGTGCCTAGGGGTCTCTATTTATAGTTTCCAATGGCCACCAGATAAGCCGTAAGAGATAAACCTTTTTGAATCCAAATAAGATAAATCTTTATCTATCAATTCAAATCTATTTATCCTAACATATAATAATCGAAATTATGGATTATACCTCCATAATTTCGTTGGCCACTTAAACTGCCATAATTGTCACTTACTCAACTATTGAATAATTACAATTCAGCCCCTGCACCTTTAATTAATCAAATTAATCACCAAATTAATTCCAGATTAATTTCTAATTAATTAATATAGTTTTTAATTAATATATTATCACCATAATATATTAATAAACTACTTATTTTATTTCTATTGATTTATTAATCACATAATAAATCAACCTTTCTCTCTCCCAGTTTTCCTATGACTTAGACACCTAATCCAATATATATGTCATGTATTTTAGGTTTTAGTTACAAGAAATAAATGCTTGTAGGTAGTCATATTTCATTTCAGTTGGAAAATGCAGTGTTTGGGGCAGTATAAGCGATCAAGGAGTAGTAACTCATATCACGGGAGGAAACTTTGCGCAGAGTTCTATTACTATTAATGGGTAGCTCCCACGATTTCTTATGGGCACAGGCATCCCAGGTAATTCAGTCTTATGGTTCTTCATTATCCGCATATGGCCTTTTTTTCCTAGGTGCTCATTTTGTATGGGCTTTTAGTTTAATGTTTTTATTCAGTGGACGTGGTTATTGGGAAGAACTTATTGAATCCATCGTTTGGGACATAAATAACTTTTAGGATATGAGACAGAGTGATCTTTTGTTGTTATAATAGTTTGTTTGCTATAATTATTTTGGTGCAATTATGGGAACACTCATGTTTTGTTTTGTAAACAATGATTTATTTTAATCGACTTTTGTATGCTTAAGTTCAATCCTATGATTTTTATAAACCATAGCAAGAAAGACGTTTGTGTAAAAATTGGGTGTTACAATAAATTCAAGTCTACCTCAAGATACACACTTACATCTATTTTTTTTGAACCGGCAAATCTATCCTACTCCTACTCCTAATCCTACTCTAATTCACCTATAATCCACATATTCCCCCTAGTGGGGATTGAACCCTCAACCTCAAGGTTAGACGGCGACGTCTTACACTTGGCCAAGAGGCCATCGACACACACTTACATACATAACAAGTAATAATCAAAATACTATGAAGTAGTTAGAATTTGTTTCTGACACATTAACAAGTTCAAATTTAAATTACATTTTCATAGTTAAATTTTATTTATACATTCTAAAAAGTTATACTATTAGAATTTATATATAATTACTGCCGGGTCAAAATTTAAACCACAGTTTCATTAAAGTAGTTAAAATTCATTTTCTATAATCTAGTTTTCATAACATATTTTATTTAAATAAATTTATTGTAAATTCGTATTCTATATATATATTTTTTTCAAGCATGATAAATTGCCGATACAAAAAAACTAACTTTACAAGAAATGCGATGATAGCGAAATCAAAAAACGTAAGAGATTGTAATCGAAAACCAAAAAGACACCGAAAAATCACAACAATATATAAGATGATGTTTCAACAAAAAATCCCATACAATACTAATTTAACGAATGGTAAATGACAAACCAAGCTGACTAGAAAAACCTAAAAATGGTTTTCTTTTGATAAAATAATGGAAACCATATAAATATAAAATAATATTAACGAAAATTTAAATAACTAAACTTATAATGAGTAATTACAGGTCATGTGGTCTTTTAAAAAAAACCTTGAAAATAAAATATTTAATATAAACAAAAATAATTTACTGGACCTTTAGGTAAATTAATAAGCATTTCCCTGCACATATATTAATAAAACTCGGTATATGTAGATATTAACTAGATTTATGATTATGTAATGTGTTAAAAGCGATATATCAAATTTAAGCATATCTTTTCAATAAATAAATTGATTTATAAAAAAAATAATAAATATATAAAATAGCAAATTATAATATTATAATGTCAATAAATTGTGTTTGTCAAACTACCTGTTATTTATTTTTATTTTTTTCTGCAAAATGCTCCTTCCGTCGCCCTCTTCAAGTTTTCCACCAATCAAAAATTATACGGAGTACTCTCCGCTACCGTTCATCAAGGGATCTATCTATTAAGAACCAGTTCAGTTCTCACAAAACAAACTTAAAATTGTCACGGTGCCATGGTGTAGCGGCATGGGACCCTGAAACGTGCAATGAAACCAAATCTGGATGCAGAGAGAGTGAAGCAATCACAACTATACGAAATCAGCTTCCCTGTTGATTTCCCTCTTCTCCAACTCGGTCAAGCACGTTGAGCATTTGCACCATATATGTCTTCGAGTCCATTTGATACACGAGTTGTGCGATGAAAGAGGGTGGGGTGACGATACTCCTGACTGAGTGGACTCTGAGGTTCAATTGCTCTTCATTTTCTATTTGATACAAAAATGATATGGGCCCATGAAAATTTTTACATCGATTGTTTGATGAAAAGTTTCATTGTAATAATATTTTTGTAAATATCTTCAAACTATCATCTTTTCGTTATAACTCCATAATTGCAACTTGCAGCTTTGGGGGCCATAAAATTGTGGTGTACATTGATTCAATCCACATCTCCATCTATAAACAATAATTGAACGCGTTCTCCCTGTGCATCCATTTCATCCACATTTCTTCTATAAACAATAATTGACATCATTCTCTCTGCATCCATTTCATCCAAACCTCTACTATATTCTCTGATCAGAAACTATGGCTGAAATCGTTGTTTCTGCATTCTTGGCAGTTGTCTTTGAGAAGCTGGCATCTGAAGCCTTGAAGAAGATGGCTCTCTCCAAGGGAATTGAACCTAAACTCAAGAAAGTGAAGAGGTCATTAGATCAGATCCAAGATCTGCTTAACGATGCTTCTGAGAAGGAAATAGCTAATAAAGCTGTTAAAAGATGGCTGAATGATCTCCAACATTTGGCTTATGACATAGATGACGTGCTTGACGATTTGGCAACTGATGCTATGCACCGTGAGTTCACTGAGGGATCGGGAGCCACCACAAGCATGGTAAGAAAGCTCATCCCCACTTGTTGCACGAATTTCTCAAAAGGTACTAAGATGCATGACAAGTTAGATAGCATTACCACCAATTTACAAGAACTGGTAAAGGAAAAAGATAAACTTGGGTTAAGTGTGAACGGTGAAAGCCTAAAACATACCAAGAGAAGATTACAGACCTCTTTGATAGATGCATCTAGCATTGTTGGTCGTGAAGGCGATAAGGATGCGTTGCTCCATAAGCTACGGGGGGATGAACCAAGTGATAGAAACTTTTGCATCGTCCCCATAGTTGGAATGGGTGGGGTGGGTAAGACCACTCTAGCTAGACTTTTGTATGACGAAATGCAAGGGAATGTTCGGTTTGAACTCAAGGCGTGGGTTTGTGTCTCTGACGAATTTGATATCTTCGGTATAAGCAAAACTATCTTCCAATCTATAGGCGGGGAAAACCAAGACTTTAATAAGGATTTAAATTTGCTTCAAGTAGCTTTAAAAGAGAAGATCTCAAACAAACGCTTTCTTATTGTTCTTGATGACGTTTGGAGTGAAAGCTATGCCGATTGGGAAATTCTAGAACGCCCATTTCTTGCAGGGGCCGCTGGAAGTAAAATTATCATGACGACTCGGAAGTTGTCATTGCTAACCCAATTGGGTTACGATCAACCTTACCGTCTTTCGGTTTTGTCACGTGACAATGCTCTATTTTTATTTTGTCAACATGCCTTGGGTAAAAGTAACTTTGATTCACATCCAACATTGAAACAATATGGTGAAAGTATTATTGAAAAATGTGACGGTTTGCCATTGGCTTTTATCGCACTTGGAGGTTGTTGAGGACAAAAACCGACGAGGAGGAATGGCAGCAGCTGATGAATAGTGAGATATGGGAGTCAGGAAAGGGAGATGTGATTCTTCCGGCTCTTAAGTTAAGCTACAATGATCTCTTTGCCTCTTTGAAGCAGTTGTTTGCATACTGCTCCTTGTTCCCCAAAGATTATGTATTCAATAAGGAGGAGTTGATTCTGTTATGGATGGCAGAAGGGTTTTTGCACCAATCAACCACAACCAGCAAGTCAATGGAACGCTTGGGTCTTGAATGTTTTGAAGAGTTGTTGTCAAGATCATTTTTTCAACATGCACCTGATGACAAATCATTGTTTGTGATGCATGATCTTATGAATGACTTGGCCACATCTATTGCTGGAGATTTTTTTTCAAGGTCATACATTGAGATGAAGAAGGAATTTAGGAAGGAAGCTTTGGAAAAGCACCGCCATTTCTCATTTGTTTGTGAGGAGTACATGGTTTACAAAAGGTTCGAGGCATTCAATGGAGCTAGACATTTGAGAACATTCTTAGCAGTGTACGCTGGGATAAAAAGAAGTTGGAGAACATGTTACTTATCAAATAAGGTCTTGGATGACTTACTTCAACAGTTACCTTTGTTAAGGGTCCTCAGTTTGTGTCAACTTAGCATAAGCGAGGTACCTAAATCCATTGGTAGTTTGAAGCACTTGCGGTATCTGAATTTATCTGGAACTCAAATCACACATTTACCAGATTATGTGTGCGACCTTTATAATTTACAGACGTTGATTGTTTCTGGCTGTTATAGTTTGAAAAAGCTGCCCGAGAGCTTCTCAAAACTAAAAAATTTGCGGCATTTTGACATGAGTGATACTTCTTGTTTGAAGAAGATGCCCTTAGGGATTCTTGAGTTGAAAAGCCTACAAACACTCCGTGGGATCGTTATTGGTGGAGACAACGGGTTTTCAATATCAGAGCTTAAGCATTTAAAGGCTCTCCAAGGAAAAATTTCCATTAAGGGGCTGGAGAAAGTACAAAGCTCAATGCATGCACAGGAGGCGAACTTATCTGAAAAGAGGCTAAGTGAGTTAGTGGTGGAGTGGAGTGATGAATTTGATTGTTCTCGAAAGGAAACACTTGAAAAGGATGTCCTGAATGTGTTGCAGCCTTGTAGTGATAATCTAAAAAGCCTGGGAATTGTGTCATATGGAGGAATAGAGTTTCCTAGTTGGGTTGGGGATCCCTCTTTTGGTCTGCTGACTCGTGTTTCAATAAGTGGCTGTAAAAAGTGTCCATCTCTACCGTCACTTGGGCAGTTACCATTACTTAAGGAGCTGTTCATTAGAGACATGGATGAGGTGAAAGTTGTGGGTCCGGAGTTGCTTGGGACTGGTCTTGCATTTCCTTCACTTGAAGTTCTGTGGTTTGAGGATATGCAGGGGTGGGAAGCATGGTCAACCAGTAGCCGGGTTGTTGATAAAGCATTCCCATGCCTTCAAGAGCTTTGTATCAAATATTGTCCTAATTTGGTTAGAGTCTCACTTGAAGCATTACCTTCACTGAGGGTTCTAATAATAGATGGTTGTGGACATGAGGTGTTACGAAGTTTGGTTCGTGCAGCTTCATCGATCACTAGGTTGGATATAAGTTCTATTTTAGGGCTTAATGATCAGTTATGGGGAGGTGTTTTGGAGCATATTGTGGCAGTTGAAGAAGTAAGCATCAATTACTGTCATGAAATAAGATACCTGTGGGAATCAGAAGCAGAGGCAAGTAAGGTTCTTGTGAATTTAAGAAAGTTGATTGTATGGAGTTGTAACAGCTTCGAGCGTTGCAGCTGTCCAAATAGCCTCGAGTCATTTAATATTCAGTGTTGTGATTCAGTTACATCTGTCTCCTTCCCAATAGAAGGAGGGCAGAAGCTCAAATCACTTTCCATCCGGAATTGTAATAAATTATTGGAAAAGGAGTTGGTAGGAGGACAAGAAAAGCCTCTGATCAACCCAAACATGTTGATGCTTGAATCTATAGAAATAAGTGATTGGCCAAATCTGAAATCCATCACTGAATTGAGTTCCTCCAATCACCTCAAGAATCTTGTGATAAACAATTTTCCTGACCATGAGTTGCCGAATCTCACTGTGTTAACACATATGACAATACAGAATTGTCAAATTCCGGATGCTTCCTTTTGTCGCGGGCTTTGGCCTCCAAAAATGTGTTCACTTACAATAGGGGGGTTGAAGAACCCCATTTCAAAGTGGGGCCCACAGACTTTTCCAACCTCACTTGTGACACTACGTTTAATAGGTGGACCATCAGAAGATGTGAGTAATTTCAGTCAGTTGTCTCATCTTCTTCCTTCATCTCTTACTTCTCTTTCCATAATTGGATTTGAGAAAGTGGAATCAGTTTCAGTGGGACTCCAACACCTCATCTCCCTCCAACATCTCTCCATTAACAACTGCCCAAAGACAAAAGATCTACCAGAAATGTTGCTGCCTTCACTTTTGAATTTGGAAATATTAGGATGCCCAAATCTGGAAGATATGAGTAGTAAAAGAGGCTCCTACTGGCCCCTCGTCTCACGTATCCCCTGCATTTACATATTTTGAGGAGTTACAAACTTAATCTGAAGGTATGCTTCTCCCTCTGCCTTTGATAATTTATAAATATAATAATTGATTTTGCTTTCTTTCAATCAACAAAATGCAAATTAATATTATATTAACATAAGCATGCATATAATAAAAAAATATTGCTTGCGTGTCAATATATGGTTGCTAACATGCACTTGCAATTGCTTCATTATTGTTTTCTAGTTATTGAATAAGATTATACTTGTGTTTATGGAAAGCAAAGAAAGAATTAAAAAAATAAGTCAATTTGGTTAACAGGTGTAAATACTTCAATGTACTTATAATTAAATAAAGTACAAACAATCAAATGTATAGCTACATTCCTATGACTTTATCGGTCTATTAAAAAAAAAAAG
The DNA here is from genome assembly GCA_023525715.1 of Cichorium intybus. Classification (NCBI taxonomy): domain Eukaryota; kingdom Viridiplantae; phylum Streptophyta; class Magnoliopsida; order Asterales; family Asteraceae; genus Cichorium; species Cichorium intybus. Next base: position 88,936,410 of record CM042016.1, on the reverse strand, counting down.
TCAAATGGAGTTGATGTATTCTGCAGTCTCTGTTTGAGAGTCAGATTCAAAACAAAACAAAAACAGAGGAGACCATCTGCTGTTCCAATATTTTGATGTCATAAGACTTGTAACTTTGACTTTTATTGGCAGTTATGTAACTTTATTAACACATCTGCTTTTTTAAATTTTGGCAGGCCACTTTGAGAATTTGAAATCCTTTCAATGGGAGTCCAATGCCTCACTTTCCTCCAGCATCTCACCATTGACATCTACCAAAACAGTTGTTGCCTTCACTTTTGAGTGTATAAAATTAGTATGAACGTAAGCTCCTCCCTCTGCATTTGAATTCTTTTAGTTTATATATGCATACATCAAATTATGCATCTTGCTTTCACTCCAAAAGCATCCTATTGTAGAAAATAAATTTGTGTCTCAGTGTAGGAAGTCATTTTGTTGATAAATAAAATGCTCTCGTACATCTGGTACTCTGTGTGATAATCAATTACTGTTCATAATTGACTTACTTATCCTGTTAGTCGGAATACCATTTAGTGTTTTTGTGAGATTAAATTATTTTGTGTTCGTTGGGTGGAAAATGAAATGATGTACTACACAATATGCAGTCAGTGTCAACCTACCATGGTTCAAGTAATTGAATACTCAAGATTTACGTGTGTGACATGATCCCATTTGCATGAATTATACTGTTAAAGAAGCTTTTAATTATGGTCAATCAAGTTGAATTAAAGATTTAATGGATAAACATGTCAGACTTGTTTCAGAGTATTGAATCTTAATTTTCTCCTTCTGATTTATGTTTAAACTTTCAATTGCAGACAAGTGTGAACAGAAACTGGCATGTTCCTGATTCAAGGGGTAATTCAGATGGTTTTCTTCACCGCCAGCAAATTGTATTTGAAACATTTCCATTTTTTTTGCAATAGTTTTTTCCGATAGTAAGTTGTATTTTCATGGGGAAGGCCGATAAATTTTGAGGTGTTGTCTCTTTGATTTTCTTTTAGTCTTAGTTAGATCATTCAGATTCCCTCCTTAAATTTCTTTAATTTACATTTTTTAGCTACCTGTTTTTTTACACGTTGATATAAAGAAGAAATTGGCCATGGATATCATTCTCACTACCTTGCTCTTTCTAAATAACTCGCCTCCCACTTGCAATAGACTCGATGCCCTGATGTAACTAACTTCTGTTGACTTTTCTGACCGATCAGGACACTCCTTGACTAATTGACTAACTTTGACTTTTTATCTTGACCTTTTAGAATGTGTTTCGTAATGGTGGTCCAACACATGCTTACCATGTGGCTGCAAGGTTGGGTTGTTAATCTAACCAATTATATCATTGTACTCTCAATTTTTATTTTGGTAGATACTTCTAAAAATTGCTATAATAAAAAATCAATGAAAATACTTCATTTTATATTTGGATGACACTGTTATAATTGGCCAAAATTTTCAAATGACAAGGTTAAATGAAAGTGGGATGTTGTCATAACAAATCTATGAACATTGCTATTTCTTGCATATAACCCTAATTATTAACAGAAGAAGTTTGTTATTATAAAGAGAAGAACACATGAGCACATGCCACCCTAGAGCTTTGTCACCCAAGTTTATACTGATGCATTTACTGAAATAACAAATCCCCTCCATTGACAAGAAACTCTAATTAATAAAATGGTTTTCCGAATTTGACCATGATTTGGCAACAACCGACCCTTGACATATATGTGCTAAACAATGTGAGACCAGAGTGTGATATGGTAGTGATGGAAACAACCATTATTTGCATAGGTATAAAAAGTTGTACTTTTTAAGGACTTTAATTTCTACATCATCCACTAAACCCTCTGTTTTACATGTTTCCACCATCACTAACTATAACGCTTATAAGAATTATGCTTATACATTAAATGGGTGTTTTTTTTTTTTTTTTACTAATAGGGCGTATCAAAAGTAGATAAGAAAAACAAGACAAAGAAAGAGAACGAACTTAGAATAAAGCTAGAAAACTTCACCCATCTAAAGCCAACGTAACACCAAATACAACTTGTAGAATAGATTAAAGACAATGAAAGAGATGGCATCATATGAAGAATAGTGTATTTGATGGTGATTACGGTCACTAAACAACAATAGGCTCATTTTTTATTTTATTTTTTTGAATTTCTTGAGATAAACACAACTAGCATTCATGCTATTTATATCAAATAGTTCTTGAAGAACTACTCAGATCTGTAACCTAAAATCTCAAAATCAATTTCGTCATTTAGATATGACACTTGCTTCATCTTCTGCTTAAAAAAAGAACTCCTTCAATTCCTTTCAATGCCTAAGAACGAATACAAGGTATAAAAGTTAAATATCAATTAAATTATAGAAATGGACCAAATGATATACAATTTTTGAGATTCGATTTCCTTTGCATTTCTAAGGTCATCTGATTCAAACAATAAGCGACTTTTGAGGGTCATTAGTCGCTGCTGCATATTGATTTGCTAGACAGATGTTATCACCCAAAGTGATCATTATAGGATCAAATATTTATAAATGAGTACTTATTTAATAAATTACTTAGATGTGGCAAATAAGAGCATACATGTCCCTTATTAATTGGTTGCCAAAAGACTACCTATTAAACACTCTTTTGTCAAACGAGCATTGAAGTATTGAACCATCAGTCAAGCATTTTATCAAGCACATATTGTGCATGTAAAACTTATGCAACTTGAATTATAAGCAAAGAAACTGGAATTGATTGTTTAAACTTGGAAGGTGATATTCGAAAAAGGTTTTCATGATATAGAATTAAGAAAACCATGTTTGCGATGATGTCCATGACTACAAAAGTGGAACACACCAACCATGTCTAATACATCAAAGGTGTCTGAATCAAACTTAACATATTTGTTTTTTGAGAAAGGGTTCCGTTTTTTATTTAGTGTTAACACCATATAAGACAAACGATCTACTTAAAGTATCTCTAAAACACCATTTTACATATCTATATACTGTTGGTTATTTTCGATAACCAAAATATAAATGCGGAAGCTAAAAGCTTAGATCTTGATCTCGAATCTGATTAAAAGAAATAAACAAACGAAGATTACATACCTGTTTCTATTAAGCTTTTCAGATCTGATGTGTAGGGTTAGTTTTCCAGTTGATCTCAAAAGCCCTCTCTAAACCCTCAGCAAATAATACCCACGAATTTTTCTGTGTGTTTTCGTATATCTGATTTGCTACTCATCACGTCTTTATATAGATGGAGATATAACCGAATGTGAGAGATTTAAGGGATAGAGATAAGTTTGATTCAACCGGGAACTCAACTCACAGGATAAACACTAGATAATGTTTATCTAATATTCATAATCAGTCCATCAACAATTTTAAATAGCATTATCTATTAATATCGAATTTATGATAACAATATGTTATTTAGATATTAAGTGGTCACATAATTATCCAACAATCTCCCACTGGACCACGAATATCTAAATGTATACATAACCATATAAGCGCTTTAACATATGTTATCATAGCATTGGTACCCTTAAACAATCTCGTCCATTAATCACAACAGTATAGGATCAAAGCAGTATTTGTTACAATTTGCGTAACTAAACTCATCAATGGTCACATATACATATATGACTAAACGACATAGATTAAACATAAATGTGTGGTTTTGAAATCAAATTAGATTTCCTACGAGTCCCTATTTAACTTGAAGTGAGATCAAACTTCAAATAAGTGCAAATAATAATGGAATAAACCAAATCCTGAATTCTGTACAGAAACAAAAACATAAAGCACCAAAATAACATGCAAAACTCCCACTAAAACAAAATATCATCAATCCTTATCACACCCATGTGTGTAGTATGCTCGTGAAAGACCTTGGGAGGTAATCCCTTCGTGAGCGGATCCGCTATAATGGAGTTTGTCCTGATGTGCTCTATTAAAATATTTTCATTTTGCACTTTTTCTTTAACAACTAGAAACTTAATGTCAATACACTATGACATAGTAGAACTTCAGTTGTTGTTGGAATATAGCATTGTTGAATTATTGTCACAATACAATTTTAGTGGTCTTTCAATACCAACATTACGCAGCCCCGTGACAAATTTCTGTAATCATATCCCGAGATTTGATGCCTCAAAGCATGCTATAAATTATGCCGCTATAGTGAAAGAAGTTACCAAAGGCTGCTTAAAACTCTTTCATGAAATAGGTCATTCTGCTACCAAGAAAATGTGGCCCGATATGGATCGGTAACTATCTTGGCATCAAATAAAACAAAATTCATAATAACCAATGATCTCCAAAATATCTTATTTTCTATATGTGAGCATATAGCATTTTCTTGTATGATCATTTGTTCTCAATATCATCGTCTAAAACCAAAAATATATATTTATTCCCATTATAATTTTGATACACAAATCATCTTTTGCATTTATCTCAAAACCAAACGAGATAATGATACGATGAAACTCGTGATGCTATAGATGGGATCTCATAAGTTTAGTTTCTAACCTTATTTCTCCCCCAAACTCAAAATCCTCAAAGAACGTTGCTATATCCAAATTACATTGTCAAGATGCATGCAACAGAGAACTAACATAATGTTCTCATTCCATTCCTTAAAGCCTTAAAGGTGATCCCGTGGAGCGCATAAATAGCATTCATGTTGCAAATATTATGCCAGGATTCAAATTTGATATTTTGAGAACATAAATAACATATTCCTTCTTTATGCTCATTAATCCGTAAATTATAATCAATAAATTCAATTTATGACAACATCACAATATATTAACACAACATTAATATCAAGTCTTTGGACAATAATATTAACTTGCAACAGATATATTGTTTTAGTGATAAAACATTGACAATAAATTATGTCAATCAATAAGTCCATCTTTGGATCGACTTATTAATCACATTGAACCGAATAATTGTCAAATGTTTACCACAACATATGTATTTATCCGACCAAATATTAACCTACCTTTGGGTCGGTTAATATCCGCATTAATAAACATATAAACCATAATATTTAAATTCAAGTTATGACAACATCACAATTTATCAACACAACATTAATATTAAGTCTTTGGACAATAATATTAACTTGCAACAGATATATTGTTTTAGTGATAAAACATTGACAATAAATTATGTCAATCAATAAGTCCATCTTTGGATCGACTTATTAATCACATTGAACCGAATAATTGTCAAATGTTTACCACAAAATATGTATTTAAATTCTTTGTAAATTAATTTTCACAAAAGAGACCGCTTTGGCGATATATTGTGTCAATAAATTTACTGCTAAAATAAATGTCATAACTGAAATTTATCAATAACCAAAAAATTAATTTACTTAAATCACGTCACAATTGAAATTATTGACATCGAACAAAAAATAAATTGATATCAAATAATTTCAACAAATACCATGACCATAAATACCCAAAAAAAGTTACATGATCATAAGTTAATATCATTATGATATATATAAGGCAAACACAATAACATCACATATAACGTCCGAATAATTTAAATTGAATCATAACGATATTTTAATGAAAGCTGCCATATTTACCAAAATTCTAAAATTTTACATAGGTTTTCAAAAGTAATAAGAAGAAAGCCCATGGAATAAATCGATCCTTGATATATGAAGAAAATCAGCCCAGAAAACAAATAAAGAAACAAACCGGCCAATATATAAATTTGGGCTATCGTTAAATATGATATAACATAACCACAATGCAGTAAAAGGATCAACCTAGCCTATTTTGTTTTCTGTTAATACATATTACTTCTGTTTCGGATTAATTCATGAGAATTAATATCAAAATTATGATTTAATGGCGTGGAAGTGTGATGTCAAATCCAGAAAGACCATTAAGCAAAAGCCCTAACAATTAACAAAAAAAAAAAAAGGACATCATCGCAGATTAAAAGAAAATAAAAGAAACCCTTTAGAAAACTTAAGAAAAGGAGTACGGTATGACAATTGTCATTGTCAAAACCTGCTTGATTGTGAAAAAATAAAAATAAAAATACAGACGTGCTGCTACTTTCATTACAAAGCTCCGATAGCCAATTGCGAAGAAAAATGGGATTTCACAAAATAATAATAATAACTTAGCTTCTCCATAACTATCTTCCGAGAGTTCCGATTAACTATCTTGCAATTTTTTTTTCAAACTTAATGGTAACATAAAACAATTTACAATTAAGCCTTTAACGTTCGAACCATAATTATAAAATCGGAACATACAAACTAAATAAAAAAAACATCTCATATAAAAGTGAAAAGAGACGGAAAGAAAAAATCATAAAAAATTGATTGGTCTCCTGTAGGGATAGATAGACACATTTAATGACAGAAACAAATATCTATCGGTACATATCACAAAAATATAAATCTTGTGAAATAAAAGATGGGGAAAACCAATCTTTGTTTTAAAGGGATAACAAGATAATCCAACGTACTCTTTTCCTCCGTCAACGGCGAAAGAAAAAAAATCTAAAAAATTTACAGGTTTGTTCAATTCCAAGACTAATTTCATAGGTATTAAACCAAGAAAAATAAAACAATAGATTTCTGATAATAGATTCGAGTGGGCTCTGATACCAATTGTTGGTTTTTTTCGATAACCAAAATATAAATGCGGAAGCTAAAAGCTTAGATCTTGATCTCGAATCTGATTAAAAGAAATAAACAAACGAAGATTACATACCTGTTTCTATTAAGCTTTTCAGATCTGATGTGTAGGGTTAGTTTTCCAGTTAATCTCAAAAGCCCTCTCTAAACCTCAGCAAATAATACCCACGAATTTTTCTGTGTGTTTTCGTATATCTGATTTGCTACTCATCACGTCTTTATATAGATGGAGATATAACCGAATGTGAGAGATTTAAGTGATAGAGATAAGTTTGATTCAACCGGGAACTCAACTCACAGGATAAACACTAGATAATGTTTATCTACTATTCATAATCAGTCCATCAACAATTTTAAATAGCATTATCTATTAATATCGAATTTATGATAACAATATATTATTTAGATATTAAGTGGTCCCATAATTATCCAACATATACTTGATGCGAACTCAGACCATAGTTGCCAGAAACGCGGTACGGTACGGGGAACGCGGTACGATACGATACACGGTTCGCGACATTTAGTGTATCGGGTACCGGAGGTAGGCTCATTTCGGTACGGTTCGGTACGGGGAACGAGGTCCGGTACGGTGTATCGGTATATGTATACCTTTACTTAACATTTTAAAATTTTAAATGTAACACTTAAATTTAATACATGAACCATAACTTAATAACTTAATAACTTAATAAGATAAATACCAAATTCCAAATCCATACAGTCCAAAACAGGAACAATAAGAGAAGTACCAAAAACTCAAAAAGTCCACAAAATAAGAACAGGAAATTTGGAATTGAAGTGAAGAAATCGGAACTTTGGAATTGGATTTTGGGAATGTGTGGATATTGAAATCGATAACAACAGAAGGTGTTTATATACAATTTTAATTTTTCCGTTTCAAATTATGATCACGTCAAGGGTCGCACGTTCCAAATGCCAAACCAGAAAACGCATAAGTACCAATCGACGAGGGAAAGCCAAAGGTAGGTACAGTTGATTTTGACCACCGATTCATTCGATTTTGACCACAGAAACGCGTTTCGGTCTGAATGAATTCGCGATTCCGATCGATTGGGTCCGCGATTGGGTACGGTTGCCTCACCATCACGATTCGCCAACAATTGACGTTTCCAATGATGATTTTGGAACGTTTCCTGTAGTCAGCTAACTTAGCTGAGTCTGTGATCACAATCAAGAGAAAAGAGGGCGTCAGCCGTTTTCCGGGAGGAGGTCCGGAAAAACGCTCCGACGGTTAAGTCAGTATCCGGCCGGATAATAGTGATTAGTGAATGTATGAGAAATGTTGAAGAGCGATCCCTTTACTCTTCGCCCTCTGAAGGCTTATATACATGCAGTAGGTCTCGCTTTAGGCTACAAGGCATCTGCGGTGGCAGGAGGGGACAAGAACATTGATCGGAGGATCAAGATATTGTCTCCTGCCACGTCTTCGATTGGTCTATGTGTGGAGGATGGTGCACACGATCTCTGTCGGGTACGGATTCCATACAGTTGGGTCAGTGCGTTATGGGATGCCTTTCGCACCGGACCGCTGGCGGCGAACAACTCCTTCTCTGGCCAGGTTGGATGGCTAGCTGCAGTGGCAAAGGCATCCGACCTAGAAAGGGAAGTTGTTCCTTGGTCTTTAGTAACCGCTTCCGGGAGCGAGCTGGAATGTCTGGCATATGGCACGCTATCAATACTATATATATTTTTATAGAGGCCATTCTGAAACTAGTAGAATAATAAAGTTTCTAAAACACAATTTTACATATCAATATATCTATACTATATATATTATAACTATTCTTGAAACTACTAGAATACATGTCCGTTGTTTTAGAGTGACCATGTCATAACTTATCTAAAATATATTTAGATCGTGAAAGAATTTTCAATCATTGTTCTTATCAGCCTCTTGTTTTAAAGTGACAATTTATGTCAAAAATTAATCAAGGCATATAAAAACTAGGTAATGTTTATTGACAGATGATTACGTAATTGGAATATTGCATACTTGTTACCAATAATCAAGCATTCTATGTTCATTTTTTCTCTTAGTAAAGCCATTGCAATGCAGAGTATTTACCCACGTATGTTGTTATATCTTGCATTTAACCTTTTATCCTATATAAGATGAAACCTTTGAAGCTCAATTCAATTGGTAGAAGAAACCGTTGTCAATATGTGATGAAACAGAAAAAATATATCCAACAAACTATCCATAATGTAACTTTTAACAATTAAAAGTTGAATTCTATTTATCAAAATACTTTTCAAGATGTGCCCAAAAAACAATTAGTCTACCACAAAAACTGTGCATAATCTACCCTTAGCATCGTCCAACATTCAAAACCTTTTTCTTTTCTTTTCTTTTTGAATCTTGAAGAATGCAGATGTGAACCATGGACAGTTTCTACCAGTTTTGTAATATATATAACAATCTTCTGAAACTCATGTCCATTGGGTGCCTCCCAAGGAATAATGGTGATTTTACTTTTTTAACCCTTGGCGTCCTACATATTACTATCGAGGGGTTGACCAAGTTTAGTTAATTTAACTAAGACATTCATGCCCAATTAATGCCTATTAGGTCGCTACCAAGAACTCTAAAAAATGTATTAAACTCTTGACAGAAGATAGAGTCTTTGTAATAGCAATCAACTTTCTACGTTTTTCTATTTTAGGCAACCAACTTTTTCCCCTATACAATAATAACCAACAAACAAACCTTCGAATCAAGAACAAATGTATGCACAAAATATTTAGCTGGGATACTCTTTCCAGTTTCTTTTGTCATTTAAGGGCAACCAACAATTGAAATCTTATAATGAAGGACAAAGATAACCGGGAATAATTAATTAATTAATTAATTGGTTGCCTAAATGAAAAAAAAAACATGGAAAGTTGGTTGTTGTTATAAGCAATTTACCCAGCCTGGTTCAGGTGGATGAAAGTAAACAATGAAAAAAATGACTACAAAAAACCAAAAGCTCTTAAGGCAACAGCTGCAGAAACACAAAGTGTTTCAAATATTCCAAAAGAAAGTCGGATTCAGTACACAACTTAAACAATGGTTGATTGACATCACTTAATGATTTAGTTTAGTAACAGTGGTTTCCTTCTTTCCAATCCGGATAAAATGTTGTCCGGATAAATGACTTCTAGAAAATATCTGAGAAAATTACTACACACTCTTGGGGAAATAGAAAGAAAAGGCAAATGAGTGATTATTTGCAAAAAAAAAAAAAAAAGTATCAAATTAATGGGGAAAGTCTCCATGTCTTTTTCTTTTAAGTCGTTCTTTCACATTAAATAAAAAAGAAGCACTCTTATATATACCTTAACAGATTAAACCGTGTCTAATTAATTCCATTAAATCATAAAGAAACAACACTTTAGTCAAAGCTATAATTTGAACAACTAAGCCACTATAGTTTAAAGTTCATGTCATGTGAAGTAAGTACTAAACAATAATGAACCCTAGGTATCTCTTCTAACCATGCATATTCATGTTTTCTCCCATCAATATTCTCACCTCCACTTCCTGTTGTTACAATAAAGAGTTACAATAATTCATGACTTCATGTATCAAATTATGTGCATAAACGCTATGAACTTACCAAAACTGGAGTAAGGGAAATCACGGTAATAAGTATATTTAGTACCAAAAACTACAAATGACTGAAAAGTAAAAATAGCAAATGGGAGAAAAAACTGTTACTTTTGTTTGTTTAAGAAAATAATGTCTGTACTGGTTCAACCAATCATAAGCTTTCAAGTGCATCAAGAACCTTGCTGAGAACAGTCATTCTTGGATGATCTGCGTTGAAATCATCTTCTTTAAGCATATGCCTGAAATCACTATGAATACAATTCAAATCTTTAATCTCGTTTGAATTATCACATCAATGCATGGGATAAAATTTAAGAAATAATTGGGGTTACCTTAAAACTGTCAATTTCATTTGGATCTACCATGCTCTTGGTGTACATCTTTCAGCTAAACATCAACAGGATCAGTTGTATATATCAATATTTGCTCATTTTAAAGCCATGTAATGCTAAAATACAGATGTTGCAGCTTTTTAGTTGATTGAAATAGAGGCAGGATACTGCTTAGGTCGTGGGAAACATTTCAAAGCAAATCAAATTGGGTACCCAAATAGGCTAAGACTATATCAATCAACAATATTAATGTACATCTGCAACTGTTTTCATATCTGGTTGATATTATTCATTTAATAGGTTAGTACAAACTTAATTCCAATATAGATGGACCTGATAAAATGATTCAAACTCCGATAATTCCAGAAAGTAATTCAAACTCCGGTAACTGAAGCAGGGGTTGAAGAGCAACTAAAAATTTCACTCAGAACGCTTTAGTTTCTTCAAAAATACTTCAATTGAAGTCCAATATACTTGATAAAACTGAGGAGGATGAAGAAAATTGGGTTTTTTTTTTTTTTTGTTTTGTTTGAAAACACTTTTAATTTTCAAAATGAAAGACTATGCAAAACCCTAACAAAATATCCTTACCTGTTGAGCAGACGAATACATGGTGCTTGAAGCAAATCAGACTTCCGACGATGAGGTAGCAGTCTCAGAGGTGTTGTTTGAGTGTTTCTACATTTTCTTCTTTCTTCATACGGCTGGGGTAAATCATAAATGTCATTCGTATTGAAGTGTTAGAAGCCCTTTCCCCTCTCGCACGATCTCTATCTACCCACTCCTTCTATTCAACTCTTCAGTCCTCCCAAGATATTTGCAGCTTGCTTCTTCGTATAAAAACCCACTTCCACAACCAGGGCCGGCCGAGAGATTATGGAGGCCCTGTTCAGTTTGATAAATGTAGGCCTAAAACTTGCAAATTATACAAGATACAAAAAGTTTGAAATGTAATGTTTATTTCATATTGTTAATATACTTATTAGACAAACTTTAATTCAAAACATAAAAAAAAAATTCACTTGCTCCTACTTGAATAACGCTATCCTTCTAGTATTCTTTGAGATAAACTTTTCAATTACATCTTCATAGGGAATGTTGTCCAATAGGTTGTTCTCAATAGCCATCAGCGCCAATCCATTAAGTCGTTCTTGTGTCATGGTAGATCGTAAGTAGGACTTCAATAACTTCAACTTGGAAAAACTTCTTTCTGCGGATGCAACAGTAATAGGAATGGTTAATAAAATTCTATATGCTATAGTTGTATTAGGAAAACAACCAACTCTTATTAAAAAATTTAAAATATCAAAAGCTGTCATCTTTTTCTTTGGCAAAAGATTTACGAGTAATTTTAACTCAATATATAAGTCATTTCCATCAATATCAGATTGTTCATCTTTTTTAAGTGAAGTTTCAAGAGACATACAACAAGCCTTTAAGCTCAAATCATCTAGTGAATGCAATTTTTCAGAATTAAACAAGAAACCAAATATATTATCATATTCTTTATATTGTTCAAACCTTGTAGTGAGAGAAGTAATTGCTTGATCAACAATATATAAAAAATATTTAACCCTAAAAGATTCTTGTTCGGATTGTGAAACACTGGAAGATGCTTCATTTGAAATCTCATCAAATTGTCTTTTTCTTATATTTTGACGTCTTTGTGGAAAATTTGGATCAATGTTCATTTCAATAGCTATTTCTTTTGCAGTTTGTAAAGCATTTAAAAAACCATTTTCTCTATATTCCTTAAAAAAAGAAATTAACCCATTTATTTTTTCCATGGCAACATCAATAATCATATCTTTTGATTGTATTTGTTTGCTAACTAAATTAACCGTATATAAAATTTCATACCAAATTACTAGTGCCATTATAAATTCAAAGTCACCAAGTTCATTTCGTGCTAAAGATTTAGCTTCACTTCTTATTTTAGGGTCATTATCATTTTCAGCTACTTGAAGTAAAGCTTCTTGTATATCTAAAATTTGAAATATTATAGCTTTTACACTATCCACACGACTCTCCCAACGAGTGGATGACAAAGATTTAAGAGTTAATCCTTTCACATTATTTTTTAAAATATCTCATCTCTTAGTAGAATTTGCAAAAATTGTATAAATACGTTGTATAGTTCCAAAAAAATCCTTAGCTTTACCACAAGTATTAGCCATATCACACAATGTTAAATTCAAACTATGACAACCACAAGGAGTAAAAAAAGCTCTAGAATTTATATCTTTGAGTTTTTTTTTGCACTCCTTGATGTTTGCCTTTCATATTTGATCCATTGTCATAGCCTTGTCCACGCACATTATTAATATCAAGATCAAGCAAATTCAATTCATTTTGTAAAACATCAAAAAGTCCTTGGCCCGTTGTATAATTTACATCTAAAAACCCTAAAAAGGATTCTTCAATGCAAACAATACTTGACGAGACATCAGCATATCTTAAAATCAAAGTCATTTGCTCTTGGTGACTTATATCAGGAGTGCAATCAAGTATTATGGAAAATTATTTTGCTTTTTTTATATTTTTAATAATAGTAGATTTTATTTCAGAAGAAAGCAAAAGTATTATTTCATTTTGTATCCTATGGCCAAGATAATTTTTATGTAAACCAATTTCATTTGTAATGCGTTGAACATGTTCTTGAATAACCGAGTCAATATCTGCCAACATTTTTATTATGCCTAAAAAATTCCCATTTCTTGGATAAAATATATCAAATGTTTGAAAATCATTTGCACCATCAATATTATCATCATCAAAATTATCATCATTAGCATTAACATCATCAACATTAGCATCATTTACATTAACATCATCAACATTAGCATCATTCACATTAGCATCATTCACATTAGCATCATCAACATTAGCATCATTCACATTAACATCATCAACATTAGCACAAAAATTATCTTCATTAACATTTTGGTTTTCATTTTCTGAAAAGTTTGATGTTTGTTTGACTATAAACTTATCAATAGCTCCGGTTTGAGATTTAGTTAATTCTTCAAGTCTTTGTTTTTTCTTACGTTTTGATATCCCGATTCATGTTTTTTAATTCCAGGAGGCATTCTAAATCAACAAATAATAGTAAACAAATTAGGAAAGAAAACACCTGATTGATTTGGAAATTCTGGTTTGTTGATTTTCTTCAATCCTTGTAGATGTTAGATTTCAATTGCAGAAAGTTCAGTGGAAGTGAAGTGAAAAACTGAAAACAAATAGGTTATTAGAAACCGTGTAAAACTGAAAATAATTTTAAGAAATCCTAAAACCTTGAAACACATACATTAATGGTTAATTGGAATTTCAGAAACCTTGCAATTTCTTTCGGAAACAGGCGTGAATCACCATCAATTGCAATTTCTGAATTCTAAAATTTGAGACCATTTGAAACTGAAAAGTGAATTAGAATAGAAAGTTAGAAACCGTGAATTAGAATAAGAAAGTGAATTAGAATCTGAATTCTGAAAAGTGAATTAGAATCAGATAATATGATATTAATGATTCAATTCCAAAAAATCTTAAAACTCTAAAAACTAAAACAAACATACCGATAAGAAATTAAGAATGTTCAATCCAGAAACAGGTTGGCTACGCGTCTAGGCCAGATTAGAACTCGGAAGAATTGTAACCCAGATGTTCAATCCGGCAATCCCGATCAGAATGTCAATCCCGATCACTCGATCAGTCCCTTGTACTTTTGGCAGATTGCAATCGCGATGAGAAAGAATGAATACAAATGTCAAATGTGATTATGCGAATTCACAAAAGATTAGAAAGAAGATGAGAATGAATGAATAAAAATGCGATTTCGTTTTAAGATTTGAAGAATTAGGAATTGGAATTTACCATTAAAGAAAGAAACTCAATCGTCTTCCTCACTGTCTTCATCCTGATTTTTCGAGATTGATTCACCCGAGATTGGTGGGTGAATCAATTGAACCCCATGATTATCGCATTCAGTCATTCACGCTTCACGGCTACGCCTTCCCGCTTTGGCAGCTTTGTATTTCACGTAAGTTTACGTTGACGGACTAGAATAGGACTCTAGGTATAATAACATGCTACTAAAAATTTGGGCCCCTCATAGATTTTGGGCCCTGTTCACATGCACCACTTGAACACCCATTGGGCCGGGCCTGTCCACAACCCCCTGCTCCTCCATCCCACGACCTTTGCCCACCATCTTCATATTCAAACCTATTTTAATTCGTTTACAAACTATTCGCAACTATAATTAGATGAAGAGTAAATTACAGTTTTGGTCCTGTGGTTTGGCTTAGGTAACACTTTAACTCCAAGTATATGAAATCACACGTGCTTGTCCTTGTGGTTTGATATTATGCATACGTGAGGTCCCTGGTCCATATAAAAAGACATTTTTGCTCTTTTCATTTTTTTCTTTTTACTTTTTTTTTTGATAAAAAAATTAAAAAAATAAACCCCACCCCCATACCTCTCTCTCTCTCTCTCTCTCCCTCCCTCTCTCTCTCTCCTTCAAGTCACAACAATCAACAAGACCTTACGAGTCTAACCCTGATTTTAAATAATATAATGATTTCCAAGAACATTAAAAGCTCTTCAAGTCTGGTGATAAAGCTTTGAAATTTTTAATAGACACTGCAACCACTACCGGTCAATAGCACTAGCACCACCACCATCGGAGGGCACGTTGAAGGGAAAAATTTCAGAAATTTGTTGAAGGGAAAATGAAATCATCGACACAAATTTGAACCGAATGAAATTGCTTCAGGTTTTGAGAGAGAAAAAACAAAAAGGTTGCGATGGAGAAAGTGGAAAAGGGAGAGCTGGACATACGTTCTTAGTGGGTACGGGTCCTTGTGATCCAATGATCCAAAGTTATTGACTTTTAATGCTTTGAAGGTGATTCAAAGTGTCGGTTTGTCATTATATGATAGATTGGGGAGAGAATTGGGTGTTGATTTACGGGAATGAGGCTAGGGTTTAGATAGTTAGAGGGTGGGGCAGGAAGAACATGTAATGATGGTGTGTGTGTTTGTGTGTGTGTTTGCTTGCACAAGTAAACGACGACCCTCGACGATATTCTTACATACATGGGAACTGTGTTGGAGGCAGTTGTCGAGTTCCTAGAGAGCGTCAATGTGATCAAGGAAGGCTACTATAACACATAGCACAACGCTGGCGTAGAGGTCCTTTTCGTTCTTCAAGCCTCCACTACCACTGAATTGAATAAGTGCTAGCGAGTAAAGCGTCGGAGCCTGTGATTTAATTTCCGCCTTTGCCATTAATGACGCTCCACTTCCTCAGTTTTGCAGTTGGAGCAAGAGGTGGAAGACGAGGGATCTGATTGAACTGTGAAGAAGACGATAGAGAGATAGAGAGACGGGTATGGATGGGTTTTATCTTTTTAATTTTTTATTTATTAAAAAATAAAAGAGTAAAAAAAAAGAATGAAAATGAAAAGGACAAAAAGGTCTTTTTATATGGTCTATGGACCTTACGTGTGCATAATATCAAACCACAAGGACAAGCACATGCGATTTCAAATACTTGGACTTAGAGTGTTACCTAAGCCAAACCACAATGACCAAAACTGTAATTTACTCTTAAATAAATAAATATAATATTTAAATTTAATAAAGTTATTTCTTAATATGAAAATTCACCAATAAGACATAGGTGTTAAGAAGTTTTAAAAATGAATATTGAAAATATGAATTTTTTACTCTTCACCTTCCTCTCCTCCTCAACCACCCTCGGTTCATCACATACACACCCGATCTTGAAGCGGTAATGTGAAATCGACTATCTGTCTCAACCTTCATTCCTCAAACATTTCCTCTGTCCCGAGGTCACACATACAGGCTTTGAAATACCCAAATTGGCATAAAGCCATGAACGAGGAGTATAATTCTCTTATTACAAATGGAACTTCGGTGCTTGTTCCACGGCCACCGGGAGCCAATGTGGTCCGCTCCATGTGGTCATTTAAACAGAAGTTTAATGATGATGGCTCCCTATCTCGCTACAAATCTCGATTAGTTGCAAACAGTCGTAGTCAGCAGCCGGGGATCAATTGTAACGAGACTTTCAGCCCTGTCGTCAAACCGGCCACCATACCACTGTTCTTAGCTTGGTTGTGTCTCGGGCTTGGCCCATTCACCAACTAGATGTGAAGAACGCGTTTCTACATGGCCACCTATGGGAGACCGTGTATATGCATTAGCCTCCGGGTCTCCGTTACCCTCACCATCCGGATCATGTCTGCCTCCTTTAGCGTTCCCTATATGGCCTTAAACAGGCCCCACGGCCTGGTATCAGCGTTTTGCTCAGCATGTCATTAAATTGGGTTTTCAGCACAATGTCACCGACTCATCTCTTTTCGCTTATCACTGTGGTGCTGTCGCTGCCTATCTTTTGTTATACGTTGATGATATCATCCTGACCGCGGCACCTCTTCTAATGCACTTTTTCAGTCCATCATAGTTCAACTAAGCCGCGAGTTCGCCATGACTGACTTGGGGGCTCTCAACTACTTCCTCGGGATTTCTGCCACACGCTCCTCCAATGGTCTCTTTCTTTCTCAACAGAAATATGCAATCCGGCTCGTACACCTGCTGAGACCTCTCACAAGCTGGATGCCACCGGACCAACCGTTGCTGACGCCTCTCATTTCCGCAGTCTTGTTGGGGCACTTCAGTATCTTACCTTCACCCGACCATATATTGCCTTTTCCCTTCAAAAAATTTGTCTATTTATGCATGATCCTCGGGAACCTCATCTTCAAGCGCTCAAGCGCATACTTCGTTACATTAGGGGCACTCTCGACCACGGTTTACAATTGTACGTGTCACCCTCAACGGATCTTCGTGCCTACTCCAATGCTGACGGGGGGTTGCCCTTTCTCGCGCCGCTCCACGTCTGGCTATTATGTATTCCTGTGTGACAATCTCATTTCATGGTCCTCTAAGCGACAGGGTGTCATTTCTTGGTCCAGTGTTGAGGCCGAGTACTGTGGTGTGGCTAACGTCGTTGCCGAGACATGCTGGGTCTGTAATTTACTTCGCGAGCTTCGGTGTCCACTTGCCAAAGCTACCATGGTCTACTATGACAATATCAGTTCAGTTTGTGCGTGATCTTGTTGCTTGCGGCCTTGTTCGCGTCTTTCATGTTCCGTCCTCCGCTCAGTATGCTGACATTTTCACTAAAGGACTTCTGACTCAGCTCTTCAATGAATTCAAGACCAGTTTGAACATTCAGAATTCTCCTCCCGATCAAACTGTGGGGGGTGTTAACGGACTACTTCTTAGCCCATTTATGTATATCTCATGTATAGTTTGGTGTGGCCCTTTTGTATAAGTCAGCCCACTTGTTATTTGTTTGTATTTATCCTTTACTTGTAATTATTTTGGACATGAGGAAATTACCAAATAACACTGGTGCCTAATGTAGAGAATAAGAGAGGCGAGGGAGTTGAGGTGGGTAGGTTAAGACAAAAGCAAAGTGTTTGTTTTTTATTATTTCATGGTGTAGAGAAATCGATGAGGGTGGGAGGTGCATATTTCCTTATATCAATGAAGAAGATGGTGTGAGGGGTTTTTATTTAAATTAATGAAAATAACGGAATAATCGAGTGTGGGGTGGGTATTGCTTATGGAGATTTTTTTATTTTCTTTTTGTTTTCAACCTCACTTGAATTCAACGTGACTAACTCACAAAGGTGTTTTAATTTTTTGGCTCAATTTTAAATAATTAGATTCGGAGTAATAATAATATACGTAGATGCCACGAGGCGTTCATCTGAGTTAAACTTGCCATGTAATATGCCAAGTCAGTGTGGTAACCATCAATACCGGGTAAAATGGTATATTTAACAGGTTACCAACAAGTTTAATGACTTATAATGTACAAAAAAATAATTAGGGATCAAATGAGTACAAATGTGATAGTTGGTTGGGTTTTTATGACATTAACCATTTTTTTAAACCTCAATTCTAAATGAATTAAATAGCCTTATAATTATTTAATAAAGGTCTTAGCGCACATATATTTATATTTTCACCACTTTTGACCAATTTGTCCTTTTTACAACACGCTTTCATATGTATTCGCAATTATTCATTATTCTTACTTCATATAGAGTTAACAAAAAACAACATAATCAGTATCCATAACCCATCCACAAACGTAACCGACACCATGAAAGCATGTCTCCAGAACATCACCTTCCTCTTCATAGCTTCGACATCTTGTTGAAGACTTAAGAGCTCCTTTTTGCAGTGTTCATCTCGAACGTAAACTCTTATTTCATCTTTCAATCTCCGGTCGAGTCTCCATGCCCAAAATGTCACGAGGTCCACCAGGTCAACTGCATGAAGGCCATTGAAGGAGTGGCTGGAAGTAGGGGTGTAAATGAGTCGAGCTACTCGAGACCGACTCGTAAAAAGCTCGACTCAAGCTCGAGTTAAACGAGCTCGAGCCGAGATCGAGCCTTATTTTTAGGCTCGTTTCTTAAACGAGCTCGAGCTCGAGTTAGGCTCACGAGCCTAAACGAGCCTGTATATTTTAATATAATAATTTTTATTTTTATTTTATATATTAATTAATTAATTAATAAATATTAAACGAGCCTAAACGAGCCGAGCTCGAGCTCGTACCTCGTGAATTTAAACGAGCCGATATCGAGCTCGAGCTCGAGCCCCATGAATTTAAACGAGCCGAGCCCAAGCCTAACCGAGCTCGAGCTCGGCTCAGCTCATTTACACCCTATCATGAAAGCTGACGGCAATGTGAGATCTTTGGGGTTTATATTAAACCGAAATCACAATTGATTGTTTGACTAAATTAGATTAACAATGTTTGTAGTAAGTAGGAGACATAGGTTAATAAAGGGACGACTTCTAGCAGGGGACATAGGTTAATAAATGGACCACTTCTACAACCGGTCGCCAAGTCTCAAACAATAAAACCCGCCAAGTCTCAAACAATAAAACCATGAAGGAAAATACGTGTAAGCCTATGCTTATGTGGCAATAAAACCAGGTGTAATAGGTTGTGTTGCAATTTTACTCGGTAATCAACATTTTATTTCCTTAGAAAGCAAAAAAAAAAAAACCCATAAAAGACATTCTATAACCGTGTTACGTTATTAAATTATAGTGTCATTTTCTAAATAAATAGAATAACAAGTTTCTTAATTTTTAATATATTATTTTATCTATAGTCACATAGATACCAAAAAGGTATTGGTAAAAAAAACCTCATAATATGATATGTGGATGAATATCAACTCACACAACACACACCAACGCACATAAATGGATGTCACCCTACCGAAATTGTTTTATTACGTTTGTTAATTATTTATTTTAACAACAAAAATTTCGTTAAAAAATTAAAAATATTCCCCCAATGCCCTTACACGATTCCCATTTCCGTAAAACAAAAGGGTATTGGTAAAAAAAAACTCATGTGATATGACATGTGTGTGTGAGTCAACGCACAGGGTTTTTTTTAAGATCACCCAAACAAACAGGGAGTAGCCGATCTGGGCACAGGGTTTTTTTTAAGATCACCCAAACAAAAGCATTCCACGAGTTACACTGTGCATCGCTACCCCTGCTCGGCTACTCCGTCATCCATCTCCTGCACCGCCTCCGGCCACCATCTTCCCAATCCCGTATGGTCATTGTCATTGTCTGCCCAGATCGGCCTCCTCAGTCGTCTCTGCTCTCTCTTTGCTTCGTCGTTTGGCTACTTAACCTTTATATTGTTCAAAGAGGTAATACACACATACACTAATACTGCCTGTACTTTGTATTTTTCTGTTACTTTTGTGATCAATTAAATTACATTAATCTGATTTTGTATTTTGCTGTGTGCGAGATATTCTGTTTTACTTGGTTCGATTTGTATAATTTGGGCTCCGAAGTGAGAATAATTGGTCACGTAGGCCATGTCTCAAATAAAAAAAATCATGAGTTCATTCTTAATAATGAAGAATATACTCATCAAATGCGTTTGAACGTTTGGAATTTTGTCAAAAAAGTGGTTGGGAAATATAATTTATATAAGAACAAAGACCAAAACAACGTATGATGTGCCAATTAATCACTTTCTGTTTGTTATTTTAATCAGTCAAGCACGCCAAAATTGACATTATATTTTAGTAATAATATTTTATAAGTTATATATTACAACTTGACTGAATGTTGCCAATACATCTTTCCAAAATGACTTTTGTCTTGTGGAAAAATGTTGCTTTTCTATATTGTATACTCCCTTTTTTATTAAACATGAAACATCATCTACTCCTTTTTTATATCGTCTAGTAGTTGATTCACACTGCTGCCGGCTAGAAGGTGAAAATATAAAACTTATTTAAGCGTTAAACATCACCTACTCTTGTTTTTATTGTACAGTTGTTAATTACATGTGGTCCGGTGGATAGGAGGTGGAAAAGATATTTTAAAGTGTTGACCAAATAAATGGCTGAACTCACTATAAAGAAAGGCTTAAATCGTTTCTTTCCTTAACACATTTCATCTGCATCCCCTAATTCATACATACATACCAAGTTCTCCCATTTACCTGTTCACTATAATTAAGCAATGTCTGAAATGGTTGTTTCTGCCTTCTTTTCGTTGTTCTTTGACAAACTGTCCTCTGAAGCCTTGAACAAGATTGCTCGCGCCTATGGAATTGAGTCCGAGCTCAAGAAACTGAAGAGGTCATTAATCCAGATCAAAAATCTGCTTAATGATGCTTCTCAAAAGGAGCTAACTGATGAAGCTGTAAAAGAATGGCTGAATGGTCTTCAACATTTGGCTTACGACATTGATGACCTACTTGATGATTTGGCAACCGAAGCTATGGGTCAAGAGTTGACCGAGGAAGCAGGAGCCACCACCAGCAAGTTAAGAAAACTAATTTCATCTGGTTTCACAAAGTTCTCACTAAGTACTAGGATATCTAGCAAGTTAGATGATATTACTACTAAGTTGCAAGAACTAGTAGAGGATAAAAGTAATCTTGGTTTAAGTGAGATAACAAGTGAGAAGCCAAAAGTTATAAGATATGAGTCCAGTTTGGTAGATGCAAGTAGTATAGTTGGACGGGAAGGTGATAAGAAGGCATTGCTTAAGAAGCTGTTGGGGGGTAAAGATGAATCGGGTAGTCAGAATTTTAGCATCGTACCCATTGTTGGTATGGGTGGGGTAGGTAAAACAACACTAGCTAGACTTTTGTATGATGAAAAGGAAGTGAAGGATCACTTTGAAGTAAGGGCTTGGGTTTGTGTTTCTGATGAGTTTAGTATCCCCAACATAAGCAAAGTTGTTTACCAATCTGTGACTGGGGAAAGCAGGGAATTTGCAGATTTAAATCTGCTTCAAGAAGCTCTTAGAGAGAAACTTAAGAACAAACTGTTTCTGATAGTGTTAGATGATGTATGGTCTGAAAGCTATGATGATTGGGATAAATTAGTGTGCCCATTTCTTGGAGGGACTCCTGGAAGTAGAATCATCATGACAACTCGGAAGGAGCAATTGCTTAGAAAGTTGGGTTATGCTCATGTAGACCCATTGCAAAGTCTGTCACATGACGATGCTCTTTCTCTGTTTGCTCAACATTCATTAGGTGTTGGTAACTTTGATTCACATCCAACACTTAGACCACATGGTGAAGGGTTTGTAAAAAAATGTGATGGCTTGCCTTTAGCTTTAAGAGCACTTGGAAGGTTGTTGAGGACAAAAACTGATGAGGAAGATTGGAAGGAACTGTTGAATAGTGAGATATGGAGGTTAGGAAAGAGAGATGAGATTGTTCCGGCTCTTAGACTAAGCTACAATGATCTTTCTAGCTCTTTGAAGCTGTTGTTTGCATACTGTTCCTTGTTTCCCAAGGACTATGTGTTCCACAAGAAGGAGTTGATACTATTGTGGATGGCAGAAGGGTTTTTGCACCAACCAAATTCAAGCAAGTCAATGGAACGCTTGGGTCTTGAAGGCTTTGAAGAGTTGTTGTCAAGATCATTTTTTCAACATGCACCTGATGACAACTCATTGTTTGTGATGCATGATCTCATGAATGACTTGGCCACATATGTAGCAGGAGATTTTTTTTCAAGGTTAGACATTGAGATGAAGAAGGAACTTAGGAAGGAAGCTTTAGAAAAGCACCGCCATATGTCAATTGTTTGTGAGAATTACATGGTTTACAAAAGGTTTGAGGCATTCAAAGGAGCTAGAAATTTGAGAACATTCTTAGCAGTGTATGTTGAGATAAAAGAAAGTTGGAGAACATTTTGCTTATCAAATAAGGTCTTGGATGAATTGCTT
Source organism: Cichorium intybus (assembly GCA_023525715.1). NCBI lineage: Eukaryota > Viridiplantae > Streptophyta > Magnoliopsida > Asterales > Asteraceae > Cichorium > Cichorium intybus. The sequence goes on along the minus strand of CM042016.1, from coordinate 88,913,427 downwards.
CACGAGTTACCTTTGTTAAGGGTCCTCAGTTTGTGTCAACTTAGCATAAGCGAGGTACCTGAATCCATTGGTAGTTTGAAGCACTTGCGGTATCTTAATTTATCTCAAACTCAAATCACACATTTACCAGAAAATGTTTGCAACTTGTATAATTTACAGACGTTGATTGTTTCTAGATGTAATAGTTTGGAAAAGTTGCCCGAGAGCTTCTCAAAGCTTAAAAATTTACGACATTTTGACATGAGGGATACTCCACATTTGAAGAAGATGCCCTTAGGGATTGTCGAGTTGAAAAGCCTACAAACTCTCTATGGAACCTTTATTGATGGAGACAACGGGTTTTTTCTACCAGAGCTTAAGGATTTTAAGGCTCTCCAGGGGAAATTTTCCATTAAGGGGCTGGAAAATGTACAAGGCTCAATGCATGCTCAGGAAGCGAACTTATCTGAAAAGAGGCTAAGCGAGTTAGAGGTGGAATGGAGTGATGTATTTGATGGTTCTCGGAAGGAAACACTTGAAAAGGATGTCTTGAATGTGCTGAAACCTTGTAGTGATAATCTCAAAGACCTCAGAATTAAGTCATATGGAGGAATAGAGTTTCCAAGTTGGGTTGGGGATCCCTCGTTTGGTCAGCTGACTCAAGTTTGGATAATTGGTTGTAAAAAGTGTACATCTCTACCGTCACTGGGGCAGTTACCATTACTTAAGAACTTGTTTATTATTGGAATGGATAAGGTAAAAGTTGTGGGTCCGGAGTTTCTCGGGAATACTGGTATTGCATTCCCTTCACTTGAAAAACTATGTTTTGTAGATATGCAGGGGTGGGAAGCATGGTCAACCAGTAGTGGGGTTGTCGATAAAGCATTTTCATGCCTTCAAGAGCTTCGTATTGAACGTTGCACTAATTTGGTTAAAGTCTCACTTGAAGCATTACCTTCATTGAGAGTTCTAAGCATAGATGGTTGTGGTCATGAGGTGTTAAGAAGTTTGGTTCGTGCAGCTTCATCAATCACGAGGTTGAATATAAGTTTTATTTTTGGACTTAATGATCAGGTGTGGGGAGGTGTTATAGAGCATCTTCTGGCAGTTGAAGAAGTAGAAATCTCAAGGTGTGATGGAATAAGTTACTTGTGGGAATCAGAAGCAGAGGCAATAAAGGTACTTGTGAATTTAAGGAAGTTGGATGTAATTTCTTGTTCAAATTTGGTGAGTTTAGGAGAGAAAGAGGAAGAGAATTGTGGGAGCAACCTAACATCTCTTACGAGCTTGTACATAGGGAGTTGTAAAAGCTTGAAGCATTGCAGCTGTCCAAATAGCCTCAAGTCATTTAGTATTTTCAATTGTGATTCAGTTACATCTGTCTCCTTCCCAATAGAAGGAGGGCGGAAGCTCAAATCACTTGCCATCAGGAATTGTAAAAAATTATTGGAAAAAGAGTTGGTAGGAGGACAAGAGAAGCCTCTGATCAACTCAAACATACTCATGCTTGAATCTTTACACATATATGATTGGCCAAATCTGAAATCGATCACTGAATTGGGTTCCTTCAATCACCTCAGGAGTCTCACAATATCCAATTGTCCAAACATGGAATCATTTCCTGACCACGAGTTGCCGAATCACCTCACGCATCTCACAATAATCAATTGTCCAAACATGGAGTCATTTCCTGACCACGAGTTGCCGAATCTCACTGTGTTAACACATCTGTCAATACAAAATTGTCAAAGTATGGATGCTTCCTTTTCTTGTGGGCTTTGGCCTCCAAAATTGTGTTATCTTCAAATTGGGGAGTTGAAGAAGTCCATTTCAAAGTGGGGTCCACAGACTTTTCCAACCTCACTTGTGGCACTGTATTTAACCAGTGGACAGTCGGACGATGTGAGTAATTTCAGTCAGTTATCTCATCTTCTTCCTTCATCTCTTACTACTCTTTACATAAATGGATTTGAGAAAGTGGAATCAGTTTCAGTGGGACTCCAACACCTCACCTCCCTCCACCATCTCTCCATTTCCAACTGCCCAAAGACTAGAGACCTACCAGAAATGTTGCTGCCTTCACTTTTGAGTTTGATAATAATTGAATGCCCAAATCTGAAAGAAAGGAGTAGTAAAAGAGGCTCCTACTGGCCCCTCGTCTCACGTATCCCCCGCATTTACATATCCTGAGGAGTTACAAACTTAATATGAAGGTATGCTTCTCCCTCTGCCTTTGATAATTCTTAAATATAATAATTGATTTCGCTTTCTTTCAATCAACAAAATGCAAATATTATATCAACATAAGCATGCATATAATAAAAAAATATTGTTTGTGTGTCAATATATGGTTGCTAACATGCACATGCAATTGCTTCATTTTTGTTTTCTAGTTATTGAATAAGATTATACTTGTGTTCATGGAAAGCATAGAATGAATAAAAAAATAAGTCAATTTGGTAAACAGGTGTAAATACTTCAATATACTAATAATCAAATAAAGTACAAACGATCAATATGTATAGCTACCTATCACTTTATCCGTTTAAAATTTTCAAAAAAAGTTAAAAATAGAGTTGATGTATTCTGCAGTCTCTGTGTTTGAGAGTCAGATCCAAAACAGAGGAGACCATCTGCTGTTCAATATTTTGAAGTCATATGACTTTTATTGGCAGTTTTATAACTTTATTAACACATCTGTTTTTTAAATTTTGGCAGGCCACTTTGAGAATTTGAAATGGGACTCCAACACCTCACTTTCCTCCAGCATCTTACCATTGACATCTACCAAAATTAATATGAAGGTAAGCTCCTCCCTCTGCATTTGAATTCTTTTAGTTTATATATTGTATCAAATGTGACTCATGTCTCTGTTAAGAAAAAAAGAAACATGTCCCAATTAAGCCAAAATTGTGATAGAAAAAAATGAAAGTACGATGCTATAATATACAATATCCAGATATACTTTTTGGTTTTGCAAGAGTTACTTCAGTAAAAAATGGTTTTAGCTGCAAGAATAAAATATCAAAAGACAAATAGTATACTTCAATATTGGTGGGCTAATAAGTAATAATTACAAAAAGGTTCAATTTCAAAGAATTAATTATCATACAACAGTGAATGAGGAAAAAAAAAGAATCAGCCCCTTAGTTGCTATAGATCTGCTCAATTTTGATTTACGGTAAATTGCAAAATCCGGTCCCTATGGTCAGTAATTTTTTTGTTTATGTCCAAAATGGAATATTGTTTTCACTTTTGGTCCCTATTCTGAGGTTTTATTTCGGTTTTTATATGAGGTTTTATGTCTATCCTCATTCATTGCATGTTGATTTGAGAGCTTGCCCATTCTTTAAGGGTGTCTACTGTTTAATTTTCGGGGTGATGATTACAAACTGGGTTTTGATTTCGGTTTTCATTTTATTTTGTATTAAGTTCAGATTTTTGATTTTTGGTTGAAATTGTCTGATTTAGGTTATTGAGCAGGAGATGAAGAAAACGGAAGAGAAAAGGGCAAAATGGTCATTTTCATAATTCATAAAGCTGTGTTAAAATGAACTGATGTACATAACATGGTTCAAGTAAATTAATACTCAAGATTTACGTATGTGTCATGATCCCATTTGCATAAATTTTAGTGTTGAAGAACCTTTTAATTATCGCCAATCAAGTTGTTTTAAAGATTTCATGGATAAACATGTCACCGAATTGTATTTGAAACATTTCCATTTATTTTGCAAGAGTTTTTTAGATAAACAGAGTAAGTTGTATTTTCATGACCAATGCAGATAAGCTTTGAGGTGCTATTTCTTTGTATTTCTTTTAGTTTAGTAGATCATTCAGGTTCCCTCTTTTAATTTCTTTTAGTTACATCTTTTAGCTACCTGTTCTTTTTTCACTTTACATGTTAATCTATGAAGAAGCTGGACATGGACATGAATTGACTATGTTTGACTTTTTATCTTGACCTTCTAGAATGTGTTTTGTAATGGTGGTCCAACACATGCTTACCATGTACCTACAAGTTTGGGTTGTTAATCTAACCAATTATACCATTGTACTTTCTTTATTCTAACAAATACTTCTAAAAATTATTATAACAAGTCAATGAAAATACATTGCTCTTTATATTTGGATGACACTACTTGGTAAAATCTTCAAATGACAAGGTTTTAATATGAATAAATAAAAAAGTATGATGCTTTCATAACAAATCAATGAACATTGCTATCTCTTGCATATAACCCTAATTATTAATAGAAAGAAGTTTGTTATTATAAAGAGAAGAACACATGAGCACGTGTCATCCTGGAGCTTTATGTCACCAAGTTTATATCGATGCATTTAAAGAACTGACAAGAACCCTCCATTTATTGAAACTCTAATTCATGGATTTATTAAAATGGTTTCCGAATTTAACCATGATTTGAAAATGATGAAAACAACCATTTTGTGCATAGGCATAAAAAGTTGGACTTTTTAAGGACTTTAATCTCTAAATCATGGGTTAAACCCTTTTATTTACAAATTTCCACCATCGATCACTAACTATTATGCATAAAAGAATTATGCTTATATGATTAAAGGAGTGTTTTTTTTTTTTTTTACTAATAGGTCTTATTTAAAGTAAATGAGAAAAACGAGTTGAAGAAACAGAACGAACTTTGAATAATGGAAAAAACTTCACCACCCATCTGAAGCCAATGTGAACACCAAATATAACTTGTAGAACAGATTAGACACAATGAAAGAGATAATTTCATATGAAAATAGTGTATTTGATGGTGATCATGGTCACTAGACAACAATGGGCTCTGTTTTTGGCATTTCTTGAGATAAACACAACTAGCTTTTTGAAGATCTTCATGAATCTTTTTACTTTTTTTGTCTATGGGTTTTGTAACTTCAACCGGTATACAAGTTTTGAATAATAATCAAACATCATCCCAAACAACACAAGTACAAGGAAATCCTATATTAACCACCAAACTCATATTTTGCATACATGAAATGATAAACATTACAGGGATGGATATACACACATTTGTAAAAAGAATGATCCTTCAATCAACTCTTTTGGAAAATAAAAGTGAATTGAGATTTTATGGGTATAATCGTCATTTTAGCCTAACATAACATAAATGAACCCGGTTGTACATACACATGTAGGCCTACGTCAGATTATACATATACACACACCTGTAACAGATTTTATATATTTAAGTAACAAGCATGTCCCTGTCAAGTAAAAAAAGCATTTTATCCTTTTTAATTATAAAACATTTGAGTCATGTGTCTCTTAAGAAAAAAAGAAACATGTCCCAGTTAAGTAAAAAAAAAGCATGTCATAATCAAGTCAAAATTGTGAGAGAAAAAATTGAAAGTATGATGCTATAATAAACAAGATCCAAATAGGACTACTTTTTGGTTTTGCAAGAGTTACTTCATTAAAAAAATAGTTTTAGCTGCAAGAAAAAAATATGACAAGACAAATAGTATTACTTAATATTGGTGGGCTAATAATTACAAAAAGTCCAATTTTAAAGAGTTAGTTATCATACAACATTGAATGAGGAAAAAAATAATCAGCCTGTTAGTTGCTAACTTGCTATAGATTTGCTCAATTTTGATTTAGGGTAAATTGCAAATCCGGTCCCTATGGTCTGTGATTTTTTGGTTTATGTCCAAAATGGAATCTTTTTTTTTCATTTTTGGTCCCCATTCTGAGGTTTCATTTCAGTTTTATGTCTCTCCTCATTCATTACATATTGATTTAAGAGCTTGCCCATTCTTTAACGGTTTGTACTGTTTAATTTTGGGGGTGATGATTACAAACTGGGGTTTGATTTTGGTTTTCATTTTATTTGGTATTAAGTTCAGATTTGATTTTTGGTTGAAATTGTTTGATTTAGGTTATTGAGAAGGAGGTGAAGAAAATGGAAGAGAAAAGAGCAAAATGGTCATTTTCATAATTTATAAAGCTGTGTTAAAATGAAACCTCAAAATAGCGATAAAAAGGATTCCTTTTTTAACATAATTCGAAAAAAATACCAATCATGGGGACCAAATTTACAGTTTAGTTTCTTGAGGGGGGAAATTTGGCTTACCGAAGACTTACAAAAGCAAGTGCCCTATCTTGGCAGATTTGTTGATATTTAATGCTCTCTTCATGGAATTTTCTGCACAGTCATCCAAAAGGATAATTAAGGATTAATTTCTCTCAAGTTCTTATTTATTAAAACACTGTACTTTAGAAAACTGTCCGCTTATAGCATTGTACTTTTCAATTTTGATTGATTGTGGTGAAATACTTAAAGTTAAATTTTGTATTTGTTTAGAAACTTAGTACAAGGTCAAGGAGTACAGTCATGTAGATTTATTCTAATGTTTTAGTTCAAGAAGAAAGAATATAGGTTTACATTTGGACCCAATATTCACCAAATCTTTAAATAATCACCTATAAGTTTCTGAAAAAAAAAAAATACAAAATACAACTTTAGGTACTTCAACATTATCTGTACTAATTAGAAGTACAATGCTATAAAGGTTAGTCTTTTTAAGTATGTTGCCTTTATAAGAAAAAATTGGAAGTCTGTAATATATAAAGAAATAAAAGAATGCTATAATAACAAATAAAAACGAAATCCACTTCTTTCAACATGAATTGCTTACTCCCTCCGACTTTCCTCCTGGATGAAATGTTGCAATTGTTGTCTCATCTTCAATTCAACATGAATTGAGTACTAAACAACAAGAAATCCCGTTGACTTGAGCATCAAAAGGTTCTTGACAGTAAGAAGTACCTCAATTGAAACACCAATCATTAGCACAACAGATAGTAATACAAAAACCTGTTTGTGAATTTTCATCTAAAGACAAGCTTCTCCTACAGACTGCTTTTGTCAAATCAATCAGCAACGCACAAATTTTAAATTCCAATTAATAAATTACGAAACTCCTTGAATGAATTGATTTGTTAGGTCTCCACCTTAAAAGTGTTACAATTTCAGGCCATTTAGGTTGTCTCTGAAAATAAATGGATTTTAGAATTCATGAGCAACTTACCTGCTTCTCAAGTATAGGATTGTTTTGACTGGCTTTACCAACAATCCATGCACATGCCACCCTTATCCCAGGATCCGAGTTACTTATCGTTCGAAGCCATGAACATCTAAATATTTCATAAGAGAGAGAGAGAGAGAGAGACATGGCAACATTTTCAGATTCAAGTTTCAAAATAAAACTACTTAATAGATTACAAGTAGAAGCTTCAATGTAGATTGACGCAGAAAAAACTCACGCATGAATCCTTCAAATTCTCAGATTAAACTACTAGCATTCAGAAATCGATTGAGCCTGCAACGGAATTGACAAAAGCTTAGATGCAGGTTATAAGCTTTGATGGAGGTAGAAATCGATTGAGCCTTCAACGGAATTGACAAAAGCTTAGATGCAAGGGGCGGCCCCGTGTCGTTGCGGGCTCGAAATTTTATATGTATACAATGTACATATTATATATTTATTAAATTTGCGTATCCAGTGCACGAGTAATTGTTGGATCATATGGCAAAGGCGCCAGGACGTGGAATATGAGGTCGCCGGTTCAAAACTTGTTAGTGACTTGTTTCGTAGATTTTCAGCGCTTTTTTTAGCAGCTATTCATAGCAGGGGCCTTTTTTCCATCAGCAGCCCAAACCTAGGGCTATTTTCCATCAGCAACCCAAACCCATTAAATGAATGAATATTCTGTTTTCCATCAGCAACCCAAACCCATTAAATGAATGAATATTTATTTAAGAATTGTATGTAAAGCAAAACCCTACGGCAACTTCAAACAGAAACAACGTCGGATTCAAGTTTTCAACACAGGTAAAAAAGTCTTTTAAAATTTTTGTTATTGTTTTAATTTTTAGTTTTGATTCAATTATTACTAAATTGTTATATGATTTATTAATTTTCAGAAATTATGCTCCTAAATATCTATTTCGTAGTCAAAAACATAAAAAGAGAACGATATATTATATACTATTAATATTAATTATGAAGAGTTGATAAACAACTTTGCTTCTAAGAATGCTAGGAGAGCCTTTCGATTTATGTAGTTATGTAAGATTATCTATTGTAATACAATTTTTTGTTTTGATTATTTTTATAACACTTATTATGAATGAAGTTTGGCTATAACTAAAAACATTACATTTAGGGGCCCATTTTTAGTCTCCGCACAAGGTTCTTAAAATCAACGGACCGACCCTGAGGTTATAAGCTTTGATGGAGGTTTATATGCCATCAATTCGATTTTGGAGATTCGTAATTGCTTTGCTATTTGGAGCGAAATTGACAGAGGATGTCGCTGATTTTGACATGATCGTGCTTATCTTATTAGGGCAAATTCGGAAGTCACCAAAAATTGAATGTTCGACTTCAACCTCTTCACCATCGAGGTCCTACTTCGACCTCGAAATTTATTTTCGACACCATCTTTGATTTATCCTTCTCTCCTCTAAATTCTAATTTTTTGTGAACAACCAAACATCCAGTATAGTCTTATTATACGAAAAAGATAGAGAGAAGTGTGAGAGAGAGGGGGAGAGAGAAAAAGGGGAGATAATTGAATAAATTTGAAATAATTAGTCAAACTTTTAAATTGGTGGATATAATTAATTACTTAATATATTAATTTACTATGTTGTCCTTTAAAAATGATTGGACCACAACTGGTCTTACATTCACACAATAAATGTAGTTTATATATGAACCTATACACACACACACACACACACACACACACATATATATATATATATATATATATATATATATATATATATATATATATATATATATATATATATATATATATATATATATATATATATATATATATATATATATAGATATATATATATGTAAGAACCCAAAAATATGTAAATTTGGAAAGTCAAATGTAAAGGAATAATTATTAACTAATTATTCATATTTTGAGAAAAATGGTATTTTGGTAATTTTCCAATTACTAATATAAATGAAAATATTTCTATTTTCATTAAGGATGAAGTATATGAACATTATTATAGTTATACGTATAAAGTATGAAGAATAAAAAAAAAGTTAAAAGATAATGAAAAGTATAAAATGACCGAAAAGGGTATTTTTGTCATTTTGAGTATTTAATCTCATAATGAGATTTTTATGTGTTAGTATGTCCTTAATAAATATATTAAGTTTATAAGTGGGGCAAAACAATAAAACTTAAGAGTTTCAAGAATTATAATTAGCTTTGTATCGTTTTTTTGAATTATTAGAAACTAGAAGGACCATTTTGTCATTTTTCCAAAGTTGGGAGATATAAATAGGTGGTAACACCCCCCATCATTCACTGAAACGTGAATGCAGAGGATTGAGAGAGGGAAGGCACGAATTCTTCATGTTCTTGAAGAATTGATCACGGTTTGAAGGAGTGGAGCAAGTAATGGTTGATTCCTAACCATTTTGAGGTAAGATATCATCTTCTTAAGCTAGAAAACCCAATTTTCTTGTTGGTGTTTACTGAAATCCGAATTTCAGTTTATGGATAAGATTAATTTAGTGATTCCATCTATTAATTAGTGTTCTAATCATCAAAGAAACACATTCCATCCATTACAAGTTGTTAATTTCAAGAATGGTAAATTTTGAACTCAAAAACCCTAGATTTTGGGTTAAACGGATTTACAATGATTTCAATGTTTTTGTTAAGTCACAAATGTTTATTTAGATGTAAGAAAACACCTGGTGTAGATTGTTTTTGGTTCCATCCTATTTTGATGCAAATTGAAGTAACGGGCAATTTTTGAAAATGGAATGGAATCATTGATTCCATAGTTGAAACCCCATAAAGAATGGTTAGATAAGGTCTTGGAATGATTCCTTTGAGGATTACCAAATGAATTAAGTGCTTAATGGTTTAAAGAATGACCTTAAGTATATGAAATTGCAACTTCATAAGTTATATAATAATAAGAATGAAAGTAAGAAAGTATTCTGACAGAATTTTTACGTCAACGTAAACTGTAAAACTGTACAAATCTACAAGGCCAAAAATTATGTTTCATACATGAAAAGAAACCTACAGATGTCTAGTTTCTAAATCAAAAAGCGGTGAGTCGTTTCGATTCTTCTAGAGTGAGTTATGCCGTTTTTCGTACAGGGTATCCTGTTTCGGCAGATTCTGTCCCACTTGGGAATATGAATGTATATGTTAATATAATGATCAAAGAATTGAAAGAAAACCATTCTTAGCATATATGGATGTATTATGAGTAATTAGAAGTGTTAAATAACATGATAGAAGTCTAAATGGCTTAATGAAAGAAGTTTAGAAATGTTATAATACGTATGAAAACTTGTATTGGTTTTATGATTTTACCTTGAGTATGATTTCTGTGTCCAATTGTGTTGTGAAATTCTTGTAAAATCGTGTGTTCACTGGATTGTTCTGAAATTTTGTGTGGAGAAGAACCTTGTCATGAGCCATACTCGACCAAAAGGGATTGACTCAGTTCATTGTTTTGGTTTGGACTTTGGTATGTGCAATCCGACTTCCACAGATTGGTTGCTGCACACCTAGGTCAACTTGTGGGATTTTTAGTTTCCAAATGGTTCATAGTTTATGTCTGAAAATTTTATGGGAAGTTTATCCTCATATCTAGTGTGTTACATCTAGAGGGCTTGATCCAATTCCATTAGGAAGCTAGGGTTCCAGTGCCTTCTCTTTGACTGAACCAGAATTGTCGATGTGCACATTGTCCTTGTTGCACGATTTTTAATTCTCAATTGGCTTATGCTTTGAGTTTGATTTTTGGATGAGAGCTTTATCTTCATGTCTAGTGTAACTCATCCAAAATGCTTGATTTATTTCCTTTCAAAAGTCAGGTTGTTGGACAAATCTTGTCAACTTATGCTGAGTTGTGACAGAAATGTTGCTGCTCATTCCCTTCATATTGTATGGTTTTTAATTCTTAATTGGTTTGTCTTTTGGGTCTGAATTTCGGAGGGTAGTCTCTTGGTTATATCTAGTATGCCTATGTAAGAGGGTTTTCCTTGATTCCATTCCCAAGTGGAATGGAATTGGTGATTCCTCCACTAATCCAGATTTGTGACAGATTGCACTGTCAATCTTGTCACTTATTTTCTAAAGTCTTAGAGTGTGATTCAAGTCTCGGTAGACTTGTCATGTATTGTGTCTATTTTTCAGAATGTCTGAGTTTGTGTGATTCGAGTTTCTGGGTTGGGAGTTATGGTCAATCCTTTCACTATGCGTCTTAGATGTCAAAATCTAAAAATGAGTTAATAATACGATATTAATCTATTAAGATGTAGATTAAGAGTTCTTTAATTGTTACTAAGGCCTAGCTTGTATTAACTAGAATGTTAAATGAACTCCTTAGGTATTAAGGAGTAAAGTTGAAGGAAAGGAAAAACAACGGGAAGAAGTGATTCTAGTTAGACTTCTCTAACTAGACAAGGTGAGTACATGCAGTATTTTTACCCATTCTGGGGTACATGGCAAGTAAGTATTTTCAAGATTTCTTATAAAATTTCTATATGTGAAATTATATGCAAGAGTATTATTTCTAACTTGTTTGTGAAAGTAATATGCTATATTTGAAGTTATGTTTTGGTCTATGAACCAATTATGTGAAAGTATGTTTTGGTCTATGAACCAATTATGTGAAAGTATATTTTGAATACAAGTTATACATGTTTGAAAGTATGGATAGGCATATAGCCACAATATGTTTAAGAAGTATGTTTTGGTTACAAATTGTATATGTTTTCAAGTATGAAAAGGCATATAGCCACAAGATGTTTGGAAAGTATGATTTGGCATTAAGCCTAAAATGTTATAAAAACATGTTTTAAACATATGGTTTATGTGAAACGAAAGTTATGAGTTTGGCAATTAGCCACTATGCAAGTAAGTAATGTTAAAGTAAGTAGAAAAATGTTTTATATGACTGGTAATTGTAGCAAGCAGCGTTAGTAAGGGAACTATGTTCCACCTACCCGGGTTAGGTAAGGGGTCTACTGGGGAAAAACCCATCGCGAAGTAGATTGCCTCGACACTTCTATGGTGAGGATTGATCCGTTCTTTCTAGCCATAGAGACTTGGGGTATCACTTATGGTGATTAAAGCCCTAAGTATAAAAATCCAGCAAGCTTATAAAACCAGTCAAAGAAAGTAAGAAAGAAGTTATTTTTGTAAAGTATGTTATGAAGTGATTTTGAAAAGTAAAGAGTTATAGTATGTTACTACTATAAAGTTTTGAAAGATGTTATTTTTGTAAAGTATGTCATGAAATGATTTCGAGAAGTAAAGAGTTATAGTATATTATTACTATAAAGTTTTGACAGAAGTTTTATATTATAAATTTACAAAAAACTGGAAAAAAAGAAGTTAAAGGTTTGAGTCTAAAACTCATGTAACTCACGAGACATTATTGTCTTACGTATTTTTTTGTTTTGCCATGTATTCCAGGTTAAGATGACTATAATTGGATGAAGTTTAGCTGGAGTGGAGCTCGAGTTAGCTCCTATTTTGGACTCAAGGTTTAATCATTTCTTGCTTACTATGGTTAGTTTTGATATGGATTTGTACACCCACTGTTTTAAGCATTTAAATTATCGGTTTTTGATAAACCGTATTTTTGTATTCCTGTATTTATACGAAAAACCATAGTATTTGCAAACAGTAGAAATGGGGTGTCACAAGTTGGTATCAGAGCCATAGTTTAAGCGAATTAGGATTGGCTTGTTCCACTCCTAGGCTTAAACTCATTCTATAGAAATGTTAGTTTATGAAAGTATGCTATATGATGTCTTAAATGATTAAGACATTATGCACTATTTAAAATATGTAGATATATAACACTAAGAAGTGTTAAGTTAACGTTTAAAGTGAGCAGAAATCTGACCGTTAGGAAAATTATATGTTATTTTTCCGTAACCGTCTAAATTTATTAAAGGCTATGTTATAAAGTAGTAAGATTTCTAGTATTGAACACCATGTATTTATAATGGTGTTATATGTTAAAAGAACCAGTGTCCCATGAAACCTTGTGGTAACAGCAGAATCAATATGTATAGGTGGTTATGGTAATATGAGCCTGTATTATCATAATCACAGGATATGTATTGAGAATGGTGGAATCACAAAGGAATTATGGTATTCTGGTGGGTGGGGTTTTGAAGAGAGTAGTAAGTAAAACATAGGAATTATATGCCTATGTAATAACAACCAGTAAGGTTATGAGTATTAAAAGTTAATGTAGTGGATATATACCATTAGTATGATAAAGTAAAAGAAATAATATGATAATTAATATATTTTTTTAGACAGATTGAAAGACATTAAAGTATATGCCTGTCGAGGCGAGAGGAAGTAAGAATGAGAGTAATTTAAAGAGGAGTTATGGGTATTGATTACATATATAAGAGTTGTAAGACTCTTACATGAAGAATGAAAAATTATAAGCGGAGTGTATTAATAGTACATAAATTTTGTAAAAGTAAAAGAGCAGTAAGGAAGAGGTTAATACTAATAAGTGGTGTGCGTTGGGCATAATCATGCAAGTCAGAATCTTATTTGAAAGTCGTACGAATAATAAATGCATAAGGGAAGCAGAAAAATCGTTGTGGAACGATAGGATCAAAATGATGAGAAGAGCTAAAGATAGAAGATGTCAATGCTAAAGGGGAGAGGACGACAAACTTACAGATTGAACAAAGAAGATGTATGAAAATGTCCAAAGATTTAACAATTGATCAAGTTATAAGTATAATGCTACAATGAGTAAAAATAATAAAGTAAGATACCCAAATGGGGAAAAGAATGATGAATGGGAAAATTGTTAAAAACTATGATGTTTTAAGTAAATTGCATTATTGTAATGTGATTAAACGAATATGAATTGAGAAATAAAGGTTGAATGCCTAAACAAATGTTAGGCAAGAAATTAAAGATGAAACAAAGGATGAGGATAATCAGAAGAATATAATGAAAATCTTTAAAGAAAATGATGATAAAATATTGGTTATTAGGAATTAAATTCCACAACCAAATGAAGGAGTATAAGAAGAAATACCAGTAATAAAAGAGTATAACGAAGTAGGTTAACTGAAGAAAACCAAAAGCATGTAAGGAAAATGACTAAAGGTCATAATCAATATGAAATAAAGAACAAGAGTAAATGTCTAAATAAGTATTAGACAAAGAATCAATGACAAGATAAAAGCAAAAATAAACAGACATAATTCCGAATGTGAATAACAAGTAAAGAGTAAGTAAGAGATAAAGTGCTAAACTAAGCATTAGTGTGAGAAATAGGAACTACAAGAAAGTACTAAAACATAAGTAATAATATGAGAATGGTACATGGGGTACCTAAGAAGATAAGAAGTGTACTCATAATAGTACCCTAAGAAAGCTGAGAAATGAAAAAGGACATGATTATATTAGTAAGTGTAATGAGAAAATGAGACTGAAATCTCATAAATAATAAAGGAGGATGAAAGAAGTATCTAGATTATCAATATGTCGAAATGTGAAAATAATACAAGTAAAGAGTGATATAAGACATGTATTTATAAAAGTAATACATGTAAGTAACAAAATGATAAAGGTAATAACCTTATCTGAATGTATGAAAACTAGTAATAAGGGCAAAGAAAAGTTTTAGTAGAAATAATAGCAACTCCTTTGATATAAAAGGTTTTGTTCATAAAAAAAATAAATAAAGATAGAAAATTTGTTGAGAATTAAAGATGAATGATAAGACAAAAGAAGCAAGAACAATGATGGACTTTTAAAGAGTCAATTATTCTAGTATATGTAAACATAAGAAGTTGTAAAACTTCTAAAGAAATATATAAAGGTAAATTGTATGTGTATCGTTTACTAGAAAAAGAAAAATATGAGATTTAAGTCTAATGACAAGAAAGAAGTAATTAAAATGTAGATTGACTTTTGGAAAGTCAATTTTCTATAATAAGAAAGTATGAAGTGGCAAAGCTTCTATAATAAAAGTGAGAAAGGAAATATCAATGTTAAATATATGATAGAGTATATGAGGTAATCAAAAGCATATAAGAATTTTATCAAGTAAGAGATAAACCAAGAAGTTTTATAAAATACCGAAAATAGAAGAGAATTTAGTTATAAAACTTTTCAAGAAAGTGAAAAAGTAAGAGAATGAGAATGAACTACGACCTAATAGTCGTTAAAAGTAAGGATTTTGAAAAAAAAAATAGTAAAGTATATTGCTATTTTGAAAGATAAATGAAAGTATAATGCTATTTTCTAAAATAGTCAAGCAATAAATAGTAAGTAAAATTAGAAAGAAAATAAGTTGTTCTAAGTTGGATGAAGGTTACGAAATTTGAGAGTTATAACTCTCTAAGTAGAAAGATATATGATTTAAGTTTGTCATGAAAAAATTTTTAGAAAAAAAATTATGTTTGCAAGAGAAATGATAAGTATATGAAAACTACTTCATTTGTTAAATGATTCTGAGGACAGAATCCTTTTTAAGGGGTGGATATTGTAAGAACCCAAAAATATGTAAATTTGGAAAGTCAAATGTAAAGGAATAACTATTAACTAATTATTCATATTTTGAGAAAAAGGGTATTTTGGTAATTTTCCAATTACTAATATAAATGAAAAGATTTCTATTTTCATTAAGGATGAAGTATATGAACATTATTATAGTTATACGTATGAAGTATGAAGAATAAAAAAAAAGTTAAAAGATAATGAAAAGTATAAAATGACCGAAAATGGTATTTTTGTCATTTTGAGTATTTAATCTCATAATGAGATTTTTATGTGTTAGTATGTCCTTAATAAATATATTAAGTTTATAAGTGGGGCAAAACAATAAAACTTAAGAGTTTCAAGAATTATAATTAGCTTTGTATCGTTTTTTTGAATTATTAGAAACTAGAAGGACCATTTTGTCATTTTTCCAAAGTTAGGAGATATAAATAGGTGGGAACACCCCCCATTTCATTCACTGAAACGTGAATGCAGAGGATTGAGAGAGGGAAGGCACGAATTCTTCATGTTCTTGAAGAATTGATCACGGTTTGAAGGATTGGAGCAAGTAATGGTTGATTCCTAACCATTTTGAGGTAAGATATCATCTTCTTAAGCTAGAAAACCCAATTTTCTTGTTGGTGTTTACTGAAATCCGAATTTCAGTTTATGGATAAGATTAATTTAGTGATTCCATCTATTAATTAGTGTTCTAATCATCAAAGAAACACATTCCATCCATTACAAGTTGTTAATTTCAAGAATGGTAAATTTTGAACTCAAAAACCCTAGATTTTGGGTTAAACGGATTTACAATGATTTCAATGTTTTTGTTACGTCACAAATGTTTATTTAGATGTAAGAAAACACCTGGTGTAGATTGTTTTTGGTTCCATCCGATTTTGATGCAAATTGAAGTAACGTGCAATTTTTGAAAATGGAATGGAATCATTGATTCCATAGTTGAAACCCTATAAAGAATGGTTAGATAAGGTCTTGGAATGATTCCTTTGAGGATTACCAAATGAATTAAGTGCTTAATGGTTTAAAGAATGACCTTAAGTATATGAAATTGCAACTTCATAAGTTATATAATAATAAGAATGAAAGTAAGAAAGTATTCTGATAGAATTTTTACGTCAACTTAAACTGTAAAACTGTACAAATCTACAAGGCCAAAAATTATGTTTCATACATGAAAAGAAACCTACAGATGTCTAGTTTCTAAATCAAAAAGCGGTGAGTCGTTTCGATTCTTCTAGAGTGAGTTATGCCGTTTTTCGTACAGGGTATCCTGTTTCGGCAGATTCTGTCCCACTTGGGAATATGAATGTATATGTTAATATAATGATCAAAGAATTGAAAGAAAACCATTCTTAGCATATAGGGATGTATTTGTTGGGATCGAGACACTTAGCATACGGACACGGAACTCACACACTCAGCTCACAAATTAAAAACACAATAATTTAACGTGGTTCGGTCTAATCTGACCTACGTCCACAGCGGGTAACTAGGAGTTTATTGCTCTGTGTTCTTTGTGTTGTGTGGTACATTTGGTTTGGTGCTATGCTGCCCTTTATATAGGCTTAGAAGGCAATGTGAAATCAAAATAAAAATTAGGCTACCTAACAATTTGTCAAGGCTTTACCAACCAAAGTTTGAACAAAATACCAACTAATCTTTGAACAAAATCTTCACCTAACAATCTCCCACTTGAAGATTTTGAACAACGTAGTCTTTCTCTATCGTCCAATTGTTGCAACAATTCGTCAATCTCTCACTTGAAGCCACGGAACAATCTTCACCTGTGCTTCAACTGTGCATTCCAAAAAAAAACACTTTTAATCTTAGCTCTTTCCTAGTTACCCTGGCCTTCTCTTCAATTTACATGAAGGCTAGTTGAAGCTTCCGTTAGCTCCAACACATTAGTCATGGCTAAGTCTGCCACTGACCTGTTCTCTGTCTCCACCGGCTCCCACTGAAATAAACTGCCCGATCCTGGAACATCCTGAGAACAAACGATACTCTCCATGTGTAGCAGATAATCTGGAGAGAATTTTACAGATGGAATACTGGTTTTCTTAACCCACTGTGTTCTGGGTATTCTAGCTGAGACACAACCCTTGCTCCCACTGCTATGAATGCCCTTGACTGGTTTTTCTGAACCATTCCAAACACGTTCAACCTGAATCTGACCTGTGACTCTGGGTTTGCCATCTGCAAAGCAAACCTTCTTCTGTCTACGAGATTCTATGAACCGGACTTTAGTCTTCTTCTGAACTGGGACGGTTACTCCCTCAGACGGTAAACTGACCATATATAATGAACCCCTCTTGTGTCCACGAGCTATCACACGATTTCCTTTGACTACCTTCCACTGCCCATTCCTGAACTTAACCTCGTGCCCTTGTTCATCCAACTGCCCAACAGAAATCAACTGTTTCTTCAGACTTGGAATTACTCGGACATCCTTCAAAGTCCATGGACCGACTGGAGTCTTCATATCTAAGTCACCTATGCTCGTCACATCAAGAACCTCATCGTTTGCTAGTCTTACCTTACCAAAATCCCCTTCTTTCAGATTCCGCAGTGCTTCACGGCTGTGGGTAGCGTGAAATGAAGCACCCGAATCCATAACCCAGGAATCCACATTGCTCTCCACACTACAGATCAAAAAATCATCATCTGAATGGTCTACTGCAACGTTAACTTCTTTCTTGTCTTTTGGACATTGATTCCTGAAATGTCCAACCTCTTTACAGTTCCAACAAGTCACATCATTTCGAGTCCTCGACTGACTCCTTCTCCTGTTCCTGTTCCCACTACCTCTGTTATTTTTTCTACCTCTGACCGCATTCAATTGTTCACTTGATGATTCACCGGAATTTCTTCTTCTGACGTCTTCGCCTAGAATTAAATCCCGAATTCCCTCAAAAGTGAGCTCTTTCGATCCTGCGGAACTAGTAACGGCTGTAACTGTTCCGGACCAACTGTCAGGTAATGATGATAACAGTAGTAAACCTTGAACTTCATCCTCGAACTTTATTCCCACTGACGCAAGTCTGGATAAAATCGAGTTTAAATTATTGATGTGCACTGTAACTGAACTTCCTTCCCTCATCCTTGTGTTGACTAGTTCCCGAATCAGGAAGACTTTATTTGCTGCCGACGGCTTCTCGTACATATTAGACAATGCCTCCATGATTCCTTTTGTCGAGGTCTCCTTCAAAATGTTGAAGGCAACATCCTTTGACAACACTAGTCTAATAAATGCCTTGGCCTTTTTATCCAAAGTCTCCCACTGTGCCTGTGTCATCGCCTCCGATTTTTCATCTAAAACTGCGTCCAAGTCTTTCTGGACGAGCAAATCTTCAATTTGCATCTTCCACCAACCAAAGTCCTTCCCATCAAACTTCTCAATCTGAATCTTGCTGCTTTCTGCCATTATAACGGACAAGCTGCACCCTTTTCAGAAATTAAGGGTAAAAAATGCAAATTTTCTGAAGTTTAGGGGCTCAACTGCACTTTTTTGAAAGTTCAGGGGCTAAACTGCACTTTTTTGAAAGTTCAGGGGCTAAACTGCACTTTTCTGAAAGTTTAGGGACCTAACTGCAATTTTCTGAAAGTTCAGGGGCTAAACTGCACTTTTCTGAAAGTTCAGGGGCTAAACTGCACTTTTCTGAAAGTTCAGGGGCTAAACTGCACTTTTCTGAAAGTTCAGGGGCTAAACTGCACTTTTCTGAAAGTTTAGGGGCTAAACTGCACTTTTTTGGAACTCCAGGGACCTATTATGCAAATTCGGGAACTTCAGGGACCTGTTTTGCAAATTCTGGAACTTCAGGGACCTGTTTTGCAAATTCTGGAACTTCAGGGACCTGTTTTGCAACTTCTAAAACCTCAGGGACCTGTTTTGCAAATGCTACAGTACCGCTACAGTGTCGTCTTCTCCGGCGAAACTCCGGTGAACTGGTTTTTCCGGCCAACTTTCCGGCGAGTTTTGACCAACTTTGACCGGCGATTTGGAGGTCTTCCGGTGCTCAAAAAATTCGAAAAAATATATTTTCGGAATCTGCGGAACGAGACCTTTCCAATGGCGTAAACCAAAATCGTTTTTGAGACAAAAAATTTCCGACCCAAAAACAGAAAATCACTCTCTGGAGCTAAACCAAGGCTCTGATACCACTTGTTGGGATCGAGACACTTAGCATACGGACACGGAACTCACACACTCAACTCACAAATTAAAAACACAATAATTTAACGTGGTTCGGTCTAATCTGACCTACGTCCACAGCGGGTAACTAGGAGTTTATTGCTCTGTGTTCTTTGTGTTGTGTGGTACATTTGGTTTGGTGCTATGCTGCCCTTTATATAGGCTTAGAAGGCAATGTGAAATCAAAATAAAAATTAGGCTACCTAACAATTTGTCAAGGCTTTACCAACCAAAGTTTGAACAAAATACCAACTAATCTTTGAACAAAATCTTCACCTAACAGTATTATGAGTAATTAGAAGTGTTAAATAACATGATAGAAGTCTAAATGGCTTAATGAAAGAAGTTTAGAAATGTTATAATACGTATGAAAACTTGTATTGGTTTTATGATTTTACCTTGAGTATGATTTCTGTGTCCAATTGTGTTGTGAAATTCTTGTAAAATCGTGTGTTCACTGGATTGTTCTGAAATTTTGTGTGGAGAAGAACCTTGTCATGAGCCATACTCGACCAAAAGGGATTGACTCAGTTCATTGTTTTGGTTTGGACTTTGGTATGTGCAATCCGACCTCCACAGATTGGTTGCTGCACACCTAGGTCAACTTGTGGGATTTTTAGTTTCCAAATGGTTCATAGTTTATGTCTGAAAATTTTATGGGAAGTTCATCCTCATATCTAGTGTGTTACATCTAGAGGTCTTGATCCAATTCCATTAGGAAGCTAGGGTTCCAGTGCCTTCTCTTTGACTGAACCAGAATTGTCGATGTGCACATTGTCCTTGTTGCACGATTTTTAATTCTCAATTGGCTTATGCTTTGAGTTTGATTTTTGGATGAGAGCTTTATCTTCATGTCTAGTGTAACTCATCCAAAATGCTTGATTTATTTCCTTTCAGAAGTCAGGTTGTTGGACAAATCTTGTCAACCTATACTGAGTTGTGACAGAAATGTTGCTTCTCATTCCCTTCATATTGTATGGTTTTTAATTCTTAATTGGTTTGTCTTTTGGGTCTGAATTTCGGAGGGTAGTCTCTTGGTTATATCTAGTATCCCTATGTAAGAGGGTTTTCCTTGATTCCATTCCCAAGTGGAATGGAATTGGTGATTCCTCCACTAATCCAGATTTGTGACAGATTGCACTGTCAATCTTGTCACTTATTTTCTAAAGTCTTAGAGTGTGATTCAAGTCTCGGTAGACTTGTCATGTATTGTGTCTATTTTTCAGAATGTCTGAGTTTGTGCGATTCGAGTTTCTGGGTTGGGAGTTATGGTCAATCCTTTCACTATGCGTCTTAGATGTCAAAATCTAAAAATGAGTTAATAATATGATATTAATCTATTAAGATGTAGATTAAGAGTTCTTTAATTGTTACTAAGGCCTAGCTTGTATTAACTAGAATGTTAAATGAACTCCTTAGGTATTAAGGAGTAAAGTTGAAGGAAAGGAAAAACAACGGGAAGAAGTGATTCTAGTTAGACTTCTCTAACTAGACAAGGTGAGTACATGCAGTATTTTTACCCATTCTGGGGTACATGACAAGTAAGTATTTTCAAGATTTCTTATAAAATTTCTATATGTGAAATTATATGCAAGAGTATTATTTCTAACTTGTTTGTGAAAGTAATATGCTATATTTGAAGTTATGTTTTGGTCTATGAACCAATTATATGAAAGTATGTTTTGGTCTATGAACCAATTATGTGAAAGTATATTTTGAATACAAGTTATACATGTTTGAAAGTATGGATAGGCATATAGCCACAATATGTTTAAGAAGTATGTTTTGGTTACAAATTGTATATGTTTTCAAGTATGAAAGGGCATATAGCCACAAGATGTTTGGAAAGTATGATTTGGCATTAAGCCTAAAATGTTATAAAAACATGTTTTAAACATATGGTTTATGTGAAACGAAAGTTATGAGTTTGGCAATTAGCCACTATGCAAGTAAGTAATGTTAAAGTAAGTAGAAAAATGTTTTGTATGACTGGTAATTGTAGCAAGCAGCGTTAGTAAGGGAACTATGTTCCACCTACCCGGGTTAGGTAAGGGGTCTACTGGGGAAAAACCCATCGCGAAGTAGATTGCCTCGGCACTTCTATGGTGAGGATTGATCCGTTCTTTCTAGCCATAGAGACTTGGGGTATCACTTATGGTGATTAAAGTCCTAAGTATAAAAATCCAGCAAGCTTATAAAACCAGTCAAAGAAAGTAAGAAAGAAGTTATTTTTGTAAAGTATGTTATGAAGTGATTTTGAAAAGTAAAGAGTTATAGTATGTTACTACTATAAAGTTTTGAAAGATGTTATTTTTGTAAAGTATGTCATGAAATGATTTCGAGAAGTAAAGAGTTATAGTATATTATTACTATAAAGTTTTGACAGAAGTTTTATATTATAAATTTACAAAAAAACTGGAAAAAAAGAAGTTAAAGGTTTGAGTCTAAAACTCATGTAACTCACGATACATTATTGTCTTACGTATTTTTTTGTTTTGCCATGTATTCCAGGTTAAGATGATATGCTATAATTGGATGAAGTTTAGCTGGAGTGGAGCTCGAGTTAGCTCCTATTTTGGACTCAAGGTTTAATCCTTTCTTGCTTACTATGGTTAGTTTTGATATGGATTTGTACACCCACTGTTTTAAGCATTTAAATTATCGGTTTTTGATAAACCGTATTTTTGTATTCCTGTATTTATACGAAAAACCATAGTATTTGCAAACAGTAGAAATGGGGTGTCACAATATATATATATATATATATATATATATATATATATATATATATATATATATATATATATATATATATATATATATATATATATATATATATATATATATATATAAAAGTTTAAATGAGAACTAGTTTTAGTGAATCAAGTCAATCATTTCAGATATTATGAAACTAATTCAAATTTAATTCCCTCAGTGGGGGTGTTTAGTCTTTTTTATTTTTCATGACTGGCACCGATTATGTTCTTTCCATTTTAGTAAAGACTTGGGGTATCACTAAAAATGTGATTAAGGTCATAAGTATAAAAATCAAGCATGTTATGATACGATTCAAAGCATGTCACTAGATACTAAGGTGGTTTGATCATATTCTTAGTATATTAGTAAAGGATTAGGGTATCACCAAGAGTGATTAATGCCTTAAGTAAAAAAATCTTATTGTGTTTGGATGCTAGTCAAAAGTTAAAGTAATGAATGTGATTTATGAAATGCTAAAGTGTTTTTACATTATTCATTATGAAAGGTTTTAGAAATCCAAGTGTTATTAAGGACTTTTGAGAGCAACATGTTTTTACATGATTTGTTATGAAAGACTTTGAAGGCAAAATGTTTTTACATGATTTGTTATGAAAGATCTTAGAAAGCAAAATGTTATTAAAAGCTTTTGAAAGCATAGTGTCATTACATAATCTTATGACAAGGGATTTTAAAAACGATTGAGTTGCTTATAAATGTATTCTATGTCTAAACACATATAAATCACGAGACTTTATAGTCTTATGTATTGTTTCTATGTCATGCATTTTATGTTCTAGTTGCAAGAAATAAATGCTTGTAGATGACATGAATAACTTTTGGGATATTAGATAGAGCGATTTTTTGTTGTTGTAATGGTTTGTAATCCTAGATTCTTGTTATGGTTGTTTTGGTGCAATTATGATTACACAAATGTTTTGTTTTTGTAAACAAATGGTTTTTGTTTAACCAACTTTTGTATGTTTTGGTTTAAACCTATGATTTAATAAACCATAGCAATAAAGGCTTTTGTGTAAAAATTGGGGTGTTAAAATAAATCCTAGTCTACCTAAAGATACATAAATACATACATAACAAGTAATAATCAAAACTATAAACACTATGAAGTAGTTAAAATTTGTTTATGATACATTAATAAGTTCAAATTTAAACTAAATATATTCGTTGTAACAGTTAAAAGTTAATTTTTATTTATATATTTTAACAAGTTATACTATTATAATTTATATTTAATTACTAGCAGATCAAAATCTAAACCACAATTTCATTAAAGTAGTTAAAATTCATTTTATGTATTCTAGTTTTGATAATATATTTATTTAAATCAATTTTATTGTAAACTTGTATTCTATATATTTATTGTATTTCAAGCATGATAAATTGTCGATACAAGAAAACTAACTTTACAAGAAATCCATTAATAACAAAATCGAAAACCACCGGTTAATTGAAAATCAAAAGACACTTAAAAATCACAATAAGGAGATGAGGTTTCGACGACGAACGATAAATGACAAACCAAAGAATTTAGAAAAACCTAAAAATTGTTTTCTTTTAGGAAAAAAAATAGAAACCATATATATAAAAATAATAATAACGAAAATCAAAATAACTAAATTTATAATGGGCAATAAAGAGGTCATGTGGTCATTTAAGAAAAATCTTAAAAATAAAATAATTAATATAAACAAAAATAATTTACTGGCCTTTAGGTAAATTACTAAAAGTTTCCTTTCAATAAACTCAGGTATATATAGATATTAACTAGATCTTACAATTATGTCGTGTGTTTAAAGCGATATATCAAATCAATCTCAAAAGACCCCGTATTTACAAAGAGTTTGTCAAAATACCCTAATTATATTTTGTTTTTGCAAAAATCCCCATCCCTCGCCCTCTTCAAGTTTTTCACCAATCAAAAATCCTGCGGAGGTTTTGAGTCTCCACTGCAGTTCATCAAGGGATCTACAACAGAACACAAATTCTCACCTCAAAGTTAAAACCATCATATCCTCCTCATCGTCACGGTGCCATGGTCTAGCAAGTCAGGTCTCGATCACCCAAGTCCCAAACAACTACTCCAACCTAATCAACGGCTGGAAATTGCTGGGTCGACCGGCATGGGGACCAGATCTTCAAGTCGTCTCGTCACCCTAAAGAATGGCCATGAGGGAGTCGGCTGTCGGAAATAGTTTACCGACCGCTATAGGGACGAGTTTTGCGATGAAAGGGGGTGGAGGTGATGATACTCGTGTAGCTGACCGAGGACTGAGGTTCAATTGCTCATTTTCTATTTGATACAAAAAGAAAAAGTTATGGGGCCATGAAATTTTTACATCGTTTGATGAAAAGTTTCATTGCGATAATGTTTTGGTAAATATTCGTATACTATTCTCTTTTCGTTATAACTCCACAATTGCAACTTGCAACTCTTGGGGCCACAAAATTGTGGTGTGCATTGATTCAATCCGCATCTCCACTATAATCAATAATTGAACGCCTTCTTCATGTGCATCTATTTCATCTACATCTCTTCTGTAAACAATAACTGAAATCATTCTCTCTCGCATCCATTTCATCAAAATCTCTACTATATTCTCTGATCGGAAACTATGGCTGAAATCGTTGTTTCTGCGCTCTTGACAGTTGTCTTTGAAAAGCTGGCCTCTGAAGCCTTGAAGAAGATGGCTCGTTCTAAGGGAATTGAACCTAAGCTCAAGAAAGTGAAGAGGTCATTAGACCAGATCCAGAATCTGCTTTATGATGCTTCTGAGAAGGAAATAGCTAATAAAGCTGTTAAAAGATGGCTGAATGATCTCCAACATTTGGCTTACGACATAGATGACCTTCTTGATGATTTGGCAACTGAAGCTATGCATCGTGAGTTCACTGAGGGATCTGGAGCCTCCACAAGCATGGTAAGAAAGCTCATCCCCACTTGTTGCACGAATTTCTCAAAAGGTACTAAGATGCATGACAAGTTAGATAGCATTACCACCAATTTACAAGAACTGGTAGACGAAAAAGATAAACTTGGTTTAAGTGTGAAAGGTGAAATCCCAAAACATACCAACAGAAAATTACAAACGTCATTGGTAGATGCATCTAGCATTATTGGTCGTGAAGGTGATAAGGATGCATTGCTCCATAAGCTACAGGGGGATGAACCAGGTGATAGAAACTTTAGCATCGTGCCCATAGTTGGTATGGGCGGGGTGGGTAAGACCACTCTAGCTAGACTTTTGTATGACGAAATGCAAGGGAATGATCAGTTTGAACTCAAGGCGTGGGTTTGTGTGTCTGACGAGCTTGATATCTTCAATGTAAGCAAAACGATCTTCCAATCTATAGGCGGGGGAAACCAAGACTTTAATAAGGATTTAAATTTGCTTCAAGTAGCTTTAAAAGAGAAGATCTCAAACAAACGATTTCTTCTTGTTCTTGATGACGTTTGGAGTGAAAGCTATGCCGATTGGGAAATTCTGGAACGCCCATTTCTTGCAGGGGCAGCTGGAAGTAAAATTATCATGACGACTCGGAAGTTGTCATTGCTAACCAAATTGGGTTACGATCAACCTTACCATCTTTCTGTTTTGTCATCTGACAATGCTCTATCTTTATTTTGTCACAATGCTTTGGGTAAAAGTAACTTTGAAGCACACCCGGCATTAAAATCATGTGGCGAAAGTATTATCGAAAAATGCAAGGGTTTGCCATTGGCTTTGATCACACTTGGGAGGTTGTTGCGGACAAAAACAGACGAGGAAGAATGGAAGCAGCTGATGAATAGTGACATATGGAGTTTAGAAAAGGAAGATGAGATTCTTCCGGCTCTTAGAGTAAGCTACAATGATCTCTCTGCCTCTTTGAAGCAGTTGTTTGCATATTGCTCCTTGTTCCCCAAAGATTATGTGTTCGATAAGGAGGAGTTGATTCTGTTGTGGATGGCAGAAGGGTTTTTGCGCCAGTCAACCAGCAAGTCAATGGAACGCTTGGGTCTTGAAGGTTTTGAAGAGTTGTTGTCAAGATCATTTTTTCAACATGCCCCTCATAACAAATCGTTGTATGTGATGCATGACATGATGAATGACTTGGCCACATCTATTGCTGGAGAATTTTTTTCAAGGTCAGACATTAAGAGGAAGAAGGAATTTAGGAAGGAAGCTTTGGAAAAGCACCGCCATATGTCATTTGTTTGTGAGAATTACATGACATCCAAAAGGTTCGAGGCATTTGAAGGAGCTAGAAATTTGAGAACATTCTTAGCAGTGTATGCTGGGATAAAAAATAGTTGGGGCACATTTTACTTATCAAATAAGGTCTTGGATGACTTGCTTCACAAATTACCATTGTTAAGGGTCCTCAGTTTGTGTCAACTTACCATAAATGAGGTACCTGAATCCATTGGTAATTTGAAGCACTTGCGATACCTTAATTTATCTAAAACCCCTATCGCACATTTACCGGATAATGTTTGCAACCTTTATAATTTACAGACGTTGATTATTTCAAGATGTTTTTGGTTGAGAAAGTTGCCCAAGAGCTTCTCAAAGCTTAAAAATTTGCGTCATCTTGACATGAGGGGTACTCCACTGGAGAATATGCCGTTGGGGATTCTTGAGTTGAAAAGTCTACAAACTCTTTACAATGGGATCTTTATTGAAGGAGAAAATGGATTTTCAATAACCGATCTTAAAGATTTAAAGGTTCCCCAAGGATCAATTTCCATTAAGGGGCTGGAAAAAGTGCAAGGCTCAATGTATGCACAAGAAGCAAACTTATCTGAAAAGAGGGTAAGTGAGTTAATGGTGGAATGGAGTGATGTATTTGATGGTTCTCGAAAGGAAAAACTTGAAAAGGAGGTCCTGAATGTGCTGAAGCCTTGTAGTGATACTCTAAAATACCTCAGATTTAAGTCATATGGAGGTATAGAGTTTCCAAGTTGGGTTGGGGATCCCTCGTTTGGTGGTCTGTCTCATGTTTCAGTAAGTGGCTGTAAAAAGTGTACGTCTCTACCGCAACTTGGGCAGTTACCATTACTTAAGGAGTTATTTATTGCAAGGATGGACGAGGTAAAAGTTGTGGGTCTGGAGTTGCTTGGGACTGGTGTTGCATTCCCTTCACTTGAATATCTATGTTTTAAAGATATGAAGGGGTGGGAGGCATGGTCAACCAGTAGTGGGGTTGTCGATAAAGCATTTCCATGCCTTCAAAAGCTTTGGCTTGACAAGTGTCCTAATTTGGGTAGAGTCTCACTTGAAGCATTACCTTCATTGAGGGATCTAAAAATAAATGGTTGTGGTCATGAGGTGTTAACAAGTTTGGTTCATGCAGCTTCATCAGTCACTAAGTTGGATATAACTTCTATTTTAGGAGTTAATGATCAGGTGTGGGGAGGTGTTTTGGAGCATATTGTGGCAGTTGAAGAAGTAATCATTGATTCCTGTGATGAAATAAGATACCTGTGGGAATCAGAAGCAGAGGCAAGCAAGGTTCTTGTGAAATTAAGGAAGTTGGTAGTACGTGATTGTTCAAATTTGGTGAGTTTAGGAAAGAAAGAGGAGGAGAATTGTGGGATCAACCTAACATCTCTTACGAGCTTGGATATAAGGTATTGTAAGAGCTTGGAGCATTGCAGCTGTCCAAATAGCCTTGAGTCACTTAGTATTGACAATTGTGATTCAGTTACATCTGTCTCCTTCCCAACAGAAGGAGGGCAGAAGCTCAAATCAGTTTCCATCCAGTATTGTAAGAGCTTGGAGCATTGCAGCTGTCCAAATAGCCTTAAGTCACTTGTCATTGAGAATTGTAAAAAATTATTGGAAAAGGAGTTGATAGGAGGACAAGAGAGGCCTCAGATCAACTCAAACATACTCATGCTTGAATCTTTACGCATATATGATTGGCCAAATCTGAAATCGATCACTGAATTGAGTTCCTTCAATCACCTCAGGGATCTTAGAATAAGCAATTGTCCAAATATGGAGTCGTTTCCTGACCACGAGTTGCCAAATCTCACTGTGTTAACAGATCTGTCAATACATGATTGTCAAAGTATGGATGCTTCCTTCTCTGGAGGGCTTTGGCCTCCAAAATTGTGTTCACTTACAATAGGGGGGTTGAAGAAGCCCATTTCAGAGTGGGCCCCACAGGCTTTTCCAACCTCACTTGTGACACTACAATTAATCGGTGGACCATCAGAAGATTTGAGTAATTTCAGTCAGTTGTCCCATCTTCTTCCTTCATATCTTACTTATCTTCGCATAGATGGATTTGAGAAAGTGGAATCAGTTTCAATGGGACTCCAACACCTCACCTCCCTCCAGCATCTCCTCATTTCCAAGTGCCCTAAGATAATGGATCTGCCAGAAAGGTTGCTGCCTTCACTTTTGAGTTTGACATTATTTGGATGCCCACCAAATCTGAAAGAAAGCTGTAGTAAAAGAGGCTCCTACTGGCCCCTCATCTCAAGTATCCCCTGCATTTACATAGAGTGAGGAGTTACAATCTGAAAGGTATGCTTCTTCCTCTGCCCTTTGATAATTTATAAATATAATAATTGATTTTGCTTTCTTTCAATCAACAAAATGCAAATATTATATCAACATAAGCATGCATATAACAAAAAAATATTGTTTGCGTGTCAATATATGGTTGCTAACATGCACATGCAATTGCTTCATTTTTGTTTTCTACTTACCGAATAAGATTATACTTGTGTTCATGGAAAGCATAGAATGAATCAAAAAATAAGTCAATTTGTTTAACAGGTATAAGTACTTTAATGTACTGATAATCAAATAAAGTACAAACAATCAATATGTATAGCTACCTATCACTTTATCCATTTAAAATTTTCAAAAAAAAAGTTAAAACGGAGTTGATGTATTCTGCAGTCTCTGTGTTTGAGAGTCAGATCCAAAACAGAGGAGACCATCTGCTGTTCCAATATTTTGAAGTCATAAACACTTGTAACTTTGACTTTTATTGGCAGTTTTATAACTTTATTAACACATCTGTTTTTTAAATTTTGGCAGGCCACTTTGAGAATTTGAAATGGGACTCCAACACTTCACTTTCCTCCAGCATCTTACCATTGACATCTACCAAAATTAATATGAAGGTAAGCTCCTCCCTCTGCATTTGAAGTCTTTTAGTTTATATATGTATCAAATGTGAGTCATGTCTCTGTTAAGAAAAAAAAGAAACATGTCCCTGTTAAGTACAAGAAAAAAAGCATTTCCCAATTAAACCAAAGTTGTGATAAAAAAGAAATGAAAGTACGATGCTATAATAGACAAGATCCAAATAGGATTACTTTTGGTTTTGCAAGAGTTACTTCAGTAAAAAGTAGTTTTAGCTGCAAGAATAAAATATCAAAAGACAAATAGTATACTTCAATATTGGTGGGCTAATAAGTAATAGTTACAAAAGGTCCAATTTCAAAGAATTAATTATCATACAACACTGAATGAGAAAAAAAAAAGAATCGGCCCCTTAGTGGCTATTGATTTGCTCAATTTTGATTTAGGGTAAATTGCAAAATCCGGTCCCTGTGGTCTGTGATTTTTTGGTTTATGTCTAAAATGGAATCTTTTTTCCATTTTTGGTCCCTATTCTGAGGTTTTATTTCGGTTTTTATATGAGGTTTTATGTCTATCCGCATTCATTGCATATTGATTTGAGAGCTTGCCCATTCTTTAAGGGTGTATACTATTTAATTTTGGGGGTGATGATTACAAACTGGGTTTTTATTTCAGTTTTCATTTTATTTTGTATTAAGTTCAGATTTGATTTTTGGTTGAAATTGTCTGATTTAGGTTATTGAGCTAGCGATGAAGAAAATGGAAGAGAAAAGGACAAAATGGTCATTTTCATAATTCATAAAGCTGTGTTAAAATGAACTGATGTACATAATATGCAGTGTCGACCTACCATGGTTCAAGTAAATTAATACTCAAGATTTACGTATGTGCCGTGATCCCATTTGCATAAATTTTAGTGTTGAAGAAGCTTTTAATTATCGCCAATCAAGCTGTTTTAAAGATTTCATGGATAAACATGTCACCGAATTGTATTTGAAACATTTCCATTTATTTTGCAAGAGTTTTTTAGATAATTAGAGTAAGTTGTATTTTCATGACCAAGGCAGATAAGCTTTGAGGTGCTATTTCTTTGTATTTCTTTTAGTTTAGTCACATCATTCAGGTTCCCTCTTTAAATTTCTTTTAGTTACATTGCTATGCATTCACCCACGTACAACTCTATAGAAAGGGGTAAGATGGGAAATCAACATAATAAGGAAATATCTTATGGTGGAAAGACATTGGGCATACAAGAGCAAGGGCAAAACTGGAAACTCTGCCTAACTAATTTCACCTGCACGAGGGCATTTCAGTCATTTAATTATTTTGGGTTTGTTATTTATTGCCTTAGTAGTGTTGAGGAGAGGTATCGAATTTGTTAGAGGATATTTTTCCTTTGGGAGAGTGGCTTCTCGAACACGCCAAAACTATCCTTTGTTCTTAATCATTTGAATGATATTGAGTGAAATTTCAATCTGTTTTTCTATTCTGTATTACTTAAGTGTGTTTACCTGTTAAGTGTTGAGAGAGATCTTAGCAATTGGTATCAGAGCAATGACCCTGAGAACTCTGGATCAAAGGTTGGATACAGTAGAAGAAGGGTTGAAGGAAATGCATTCTTCCTTGGCTGAACTGCAACAACAAATCAAAACTCAGTTGTCTTCATTGATTGAGAAAATGACTGGGATGACTATAGATCGAAAGAAGTTGCACTCTACCTTGAAAGATATGGATTGTTCAACTACCTCAAAGGAAACCGGCCAAGGTAGCAGTGTCAAACCACCACCATCAACGCCACCAGAATTTAATATTCAGAACAAGGGGAAGCATGGTGGTCTAACAGGGGATACTAGACAATTTAGAACACTGGAGGTGCCTCTTTTTGATGGAAGCCAGCCAGAGGTGTGGATACCGAGAGTTGAGAGACACTTCATGTTTTTACGATTTCAGAAAGAGGAGAAGCTTGAAGCCGCAGTTATGGCTCTTGAAGGTGATGCTCTTTTATTTTATGAATGGGAGCATGGAAGGAGGCCAATACGTGACTGGGAGGAACTAAAGGGCTTGATTCGTCGTCGATATGGACCTTCAGAGGTCGGAACGCAATCAAGAGAGAGGAGTAGTTTCATTTTTGCGGAGGAAATCGACCAAAAGAGCAGCGGCAGACCACCCCCACCAATGTCGGGATATCAATCAAAGGGAGCTCGGCAAACGCACAATTTTAGTGTTCCGCTGATACTTCCTGATTTCTCTCAAAGCAACGATTTCAGGCCTGAATCTTTGAGGTTGCTTCACTCCTCCACTTGTCGAAGAGGATTAACGATGGTGGGAAAATCTTCGGAAGCCGGTGCAACGCCAGGTGGTGCATCCTTCCAAGCCGGAACGGTTACCAAGCACCAACAAAGTGTTACCGAGATGACGACGCCGTTAAAAGAAGTGACGGAAGAAGGAATTTTAGGTCATCGTAAAAATGGGCTCAAAAATGATATGTGGGCTGAAAATAGCACTTTAGGGCCACACAAATTATATCAGACATTGGAATTAAATAAAGGTAACAATCCAAACTCTAGCCCACGTATTATTAAATCAGCTATGATGATAAATGCTGTTGAAAAGGGAAAGGATTTTTCGTGGGCCCCAGTGACTAGATTGAAATTAAACCCCAGTGCCCTAAAATCAAACATAACGAAATTAATCCAACAATCGACAACGATTTCTACAACTCACGCATCCGCTACGTCATCACCCCGGCCGATATTCGATTCCACACTTTCTTCATCGGAATTAACGCACCAAAGCCTTCAAGATTTAGAAGCTTGCAATTGGAGTCCAGAACAGATTCGATTTCTAGCTGTAGGCTTAACTAGCAATTTACAAACCGAGGGTGAGACCAATTTCAAACCTAACCTTCTGGAAGATCATCAATTTTTTATCGATTACAAATCCAAATCTGAAGCAATTGGAACCACTGGGGCAAATTGGAGATCATCATTTGTTGAACAACGTGCACAACCAAATCCAACCAATGAATGGAGTAGCACTTTAACAAATGTTACACTGGTTTCAAATACGTTTGTTAAAGGGCAACAATCGGGAAGTGCAATGGAAAGGGAACATGAAACAAGGATGCTCTCACAGCCATCCCCTGAAGACCTGGTTCTTTTGTACAAAGATCCTCAAAGGTCAATTCAAGGTCCTTTTACTGGTATTGATTTAATCGAATGGTTTGAAGCTGGAGATTTTGGGATTGATTTACAAGTATGTCTTGCAACTGCACCAAATGACTCGCCTTTTTCTTTACTTGGTGATGTCATACCTCATTTGCGTGCAAAGGCCAGACTACCACCTGAATTTACTGCTGCAAAAGTAATTCAAATCAATGGTGAATCCAGTGTTATAATACCTAATACTATGATGAAAAACGATCCAAGGTTTCAACACGGGTCAACCACAGAAGCTGAGAATAGGTTCATTGAGACCTTAATGTCTAGTAACTTGAGTATTGAAGGTATACAAGGGTATTTTGGGAATCTCAGCTCAATTCCAGTTATGGAAATGGCAAAGCTGTTGCAGCTTGAAAGACAAAAATATATGTCTAGTTGCTGTTCTAGATGGTTCGGACGTGATGCAACTGTTATCTTTAAACCTGACATTCTTCAAGATTCTTTAATTCTGGTTCAGAATGCTCCAAATCAAGAATGCATGTCCGTTCTTCAAGATTTAAACTATAATTTATCGGTAAAAAGAGGAGTAAATAGTTTGCTAACATTCCCTCATCAGACACCTTTCGAGGCCCACCAAAGGCTGCAAGCACAGAAACTGCCATCATCGAGAAATTTACATAATCCTTTTGGTCTTGAAGAGGGTATACAATTGCTCCATCAATATAGTGAGAATAAAATACAACAAAAGAGTGTGGACGATAAGATTGTTCACCGGCAGTTTGAAATACAGGACCAATTATTTCCAGTTGATTCAAGAACATATGAAAATGTTGCTTGGATAACTGAGCCTGCATATCAATATGAAAACCTTTGTGATCATTCGATGGGAAGAGTTTTAGATGTTGCACTTGTATGGTCAGTTGTTTTTGGTATACGGTACCCTTTTGTCACTATACTTGAACATGAGGTCAAGAGCGAACCCACGGGTAAGAGAACTGTTGGGTATAAGTCGAAGATGTGTCCTGGTCATATTAACTTGAAGGGTGATATTGTTAAAGAAGATGTGGATGTGGTAAATGGAGTCGAGCAAGTAGATGCAGTGATTGCGGATCATGATAAGGTCAAGGATAAGGGAGTTCTTTCAGGGTGGGATATTACTATGTCATACACACTTTCTATCCACCTTGAGGACAAGGTGGTTCTTTCAGGGTGGGATATTGCTATGCATTCACCCACGTACAACTCTATAGAAAGGGGTAAGATGGGAAATCAACATAATAAGGAAATATCTTATGGTGGAAAGACATTGGGCATACAAGAGCAAGGGCAAAACTGGAAACTCTGCCTAACTAATTTCACCTGCACAGTCTGAGGGCATTTCAGTCATTTAATTATTTTGGGTTTGTTATTTATTGCCTTAGTAGTGTTGAGGAGAGGTATCGAATTTGTTAGAGGATATTTTTCCTTTGGGAGAGTGGCTTCTCGAACACGCCAAAACTATCCTTTGTTCTTAATCATTTGAATGATATTGAGTGAAATTTCAATCTGTTTTTCTATTCTGTATTACTTAAGTGTGTTTACCTGTTAAGTGTTGAGAGAGATCTTAGCAATTGGTAAACACACTTAAGTAATACAGAATAGAAAAACAGATTGAAATTTCACTCAATATCATTCAAATGATTAAGAACAAAGGATAGTTTTGGCGTGTTCGAGAAGCCACTCTCCCAAAGGAAAAATATCCTCTAACAAATTCGATACCTCTCCTCAACACTACTAAGGCAATAAATAACAAACCCAAAATAATTAAATGACTGAAATGCCCTCAGACTGTGCAGGTGAAATTAGTTAGGCAGAGTTTCCAGTTTTGCCCTTGCTCTTGTATGCCCAATGTCTTTCCACCATAAGATATTTCCTTATTATGTTGATTTCCCATCTTACCCCTTTCTATAGAGTTGTACGTGGTTGAATGCATAGCATACATCTTTTAGCTACCTGTTCTTTTTTCACTTTACATGTTAATCTATGAAGAAGCTGGACATGGACATGAATTGACTATGTTTGACTTTTTATCTTGACCTTCTAGAATGTGTTTTGTAATGGTGGTCCAAGTCCAACACATGCTTACCATGTGGCTACAAGTTTGGGTTGTTAATCTAACCAATTATACTATTGTAATTTCTTTATTCTAACAAATACTTCTAAAAATTATTATAGCAAATCAATGAAAATACATTGCTCTTTATATTTGGATGACACTAGGTAAAATCTTCAAATGACAATGTTTTAATATGAATAAATGAAAAAGTATGATGCTTTCATAACAAATCAATGAACATTACTATCTCTTGCATATAACCCTAATGATTAATAGAAAGAAGTTTGTTATTATAAAGAGAAGAACACATGAGCACAAGTCATCCTGGAACTTTATGTCACCAAGTTTATATGGATGCATTTAAAGAACTGACAAGAGCCCTCCATTTATTGAAACTCTAATTTATGGATTTTTTTTTAAAATGGTTTCCGAATTTAAACATGATTTGGCAATGATGGAAACAACCATTTTGTGCATAGGCATAAAAAGTTGGACTTTTTAAGGACTTTAATCTCTAAATCATGTGTTAAACCCTTTGATTTACAAGTTTCCACCATTGATCGCTAACTATTATGCTTATATGATTAAAAGGAGTGTTTTTTTTTACTAATAGGGCTTATTTAAAGTAAATGAGAAAAACAAGAGGAAGAAACAGAACAAACTTTTGATGGTGATTATGGTCACTAGACAACAAACAATCATTTTTGGCATTTCTTGAGATAAACACAACTACCACCAAACTCATATTTTGCATACATGAAACGATAAACATTACAAGGATATACACACATTTCTAATAAAATGATCCTTCAATTAACTGTTTTGGAAATTAAAAGTGGATTGAGATTTTATGGGCATAATCGTCATTTTAACCTAACTTAACATAAATGAACCTGCTTGTACATACAGATTATATGTATAAACACACGTGTACCAGATTTTATAGATTTAAGTAAAAGGCGTGTCCCTGTCAAGTAAAAAAAAACATTTTTATCCTATTTAATTCTAAAACATTTGAGTCATGTCTCTGTTAAGAAAAAAATAAACATGTCCTTCTTAAGTAAAAAAAAAGCATGTCCCAATTAAGTCAAAGTTGTGATAGAAAAAAAAATGAAAGTACGATGCTATAATAGACAAGATCCAAATACGACTACCTTTTGGTTTTGCAAGAGTTACTTTCAGTAAAAAATAGTTTTATCTGCAAGAAAAAATATCACAGGACAAATATTATACTTAATATTGGTGGGCCAATAATTACAAAAAGTCCAATTGCAAAGAATTAGTTATCATACAACACTGAATGAGGAAAATAATAATAATCAGCCCGTTAGTTGCTATAGATTTGCTCAATTTT
This sequence comes from Cichorium intybus, assembly GCA_023525715.1. Lineage (NCBI taxonomy): Eukaryota > Viridiplantae > Streptophyta > Magnoliopsida > Asterales > Asteraceae > Cichorium > Cichorium intybus. The sequence goes on along the minus strand of CM042016.1, from coordinate 88,877,188 downwards.
GATTTAGGGTAAATTGCAAATCCGGTCCCTATGGTCTGTGATTTTTGGTTTATGTCCAAAATGAAATCTTTTTTTTTTTCATTTTTGGTCCTTATTATGAGGTTTCATTTCGGTTTTTATATGAGGTTTTATGTCTATCCTCATTCATTGCATATTGATTTGATAGCTTGCCCATCTTTAAGGGTTTATACTGTTCAATTTTAGGAGTGATGATTACAAACTGGGTTTTGATTTTGGTTTTGATTTTATTTTGTATTAAGTTCGGATTTAATTTTTGGGCTTTTCGTTGAAATTGTTTGATTAAAGTTATTGAGAAGGAGATGAAGAAAATGGAAGAGAAAAAGGCAACATGATCATTTTCATAATTTTTAAAGTTGTGCTAAAATGAAACATCAAAATAGGGACAAAAAAGATTCCTTTACGGACATAACCACGGGGACCGAATTTACAGTTTAGTTTCTTGAGGGTGAAATTTTGGCTTACAGAAGACTTACAAAAGCAAGTGCCCCATCTTGGCAGATTTGTTGATGTTTAATGCCCTCTTGATGGAATTTTCTGCAGTCATCCAAAAGGATAAATAAGGATTAATTTCTCTCAAGTTCTTATTTATTAAAACACTGTACTTTAGAAAACTGTCCACTTGTAGCATTGTACTTTTCAATTTTGATTGATTGTGGTGAAATACTTAAAAGTTAAATTTTCTATTTGTTTAACAAGGTGAAGGCGTACAGTCATGCCCTTGTTAAAATGTAGATTTATTATAATGTTTTAGTTCAAGAGGAAAGAACATAGGTTTACATTTGGACCCAATATTCACCGATCTTTAAATAATCACCAATAAGTTTCTGAAAAAAGAAAATACAACTTTAGGTATTTCAACATTATCTGTACTAATTGGAGGTACAATGCTATAAAGGTTAGTCTTTTTAAGTATATTGCCTTTATAAGAAAAACATTGGAAGTCTAATATATAAAGAAATAAAAAATGCTATAATAACAAATAAAAACGAAATCCAATTCCTTCAACATGAATTGCTTACTCCCTTTGACTTTCCTCCCGGATGAAATGTTGCAATTGTTATCTCATCTTCAATTCAACATGAATTGAGTACTCAACAACAAGAAATTCCGTTGACTTGAGCATCAAAAGGTTCTTGACAGTAAGAAGTACCCCAAAAGATGCCTCAATAGAAACACCAATCATTAGCACAACAGATAGTAATACAAAAACCAGTTTGTGAATTTTCATCTAAAGACAACCTTCTCCTACAGACTGCTTTTGTCAAATCAATCACCAACGCACAAATTTTAAATTCCAATTAATAAATTACGAAACTCCTTGAATGAAATTGATTTGTTAGGTATCCACCTTAAAAGTGTTACAATTTCAGGCCATTTAGGTTGTCTCTGAAAATAAATGGATTTTAGAATTCATGAGCAACTTACCTGCTTCTGAAGTATAGGATTGTTTTGACTGGCTTTACCAACAATCCATGCACATGCCACCCCTATCCCAGGATCTGAGTTACTTAGCGTTCGAAGCCATGAACATCTAAATACTTCATAAGAGAGAGAGAGAGAGAGAGAGAGATGAGAGAGAGAGATATCGATATGAGGAGGTGTGTCTATGGGAGGGGATGGAGCGACGTCGGTGGATCGACTGTCGCGAGAGGAGGTGCCGATGTAGGGCCGCTTTGAGATCTCGGAAGAATCGGGGGACTTGAAAGAGTTTTGGAGCCCTAATTTTGCAATGTAATTCACATTTATTAAACCGTGATTCTTGTGATTTAAAAAAAAAAAACTAACTTATATCAACAATTTTGCGGTTTTGGTCTCCTAATAAATTGAAATAATTGTTTTGTTTTTTAAATTTTCTTTTTTCATTTTTTATATTATTTAAATACCTTTTTAATTTAAAAATAATAACAATAACAATAATTTAACGGTTTAGCCCAAACTCATCCCACCCTAGTACCCTTCTACCGTACCTTCTTCACACACACACACACACACACACACACACACACACACACTCTCTCTCTCTCTCTCTCTCTCTCTCTCTCTCTCTCTCTCTCTCTCTCTCTCTCTCTCTCTCTCTCTCTCTCTCTCTCTCTCTCTAGGGTATTTTGAGATATGGATTTTCAATTCAAAGTTCAATTCAAAAGATGAATGAGGGACTTTTCTTCAGAATCAGTCTCTGTTTAAATACCCCTAATCCTACCAAAAAAAACTTAAGAATTATACCCATGAAAGAGAAAGGAAAGTTTGTGGAATCAAAGCATAAAAACACCAATTTCTTCTCAGAATCCAACTATTTCTCATTGCCATCAAATCTTCCATGTAAAAAGCACCCCATTTAATTCATCTTCTAAAAGAGTTTGTGCTTACTGCCTCAAGGGCAGGCTGATTGATCTTATTTGTTCGGGGAACAGAGGCTCTCTTTTGTTCTTGCTATGATATGTCTTTGTATAGGAACCCATATTTCAATTTGCAATTTGAATATGAAAAGTGTTGGAAGATTTCGTTTTTAATAGAGGTGAGAAGAGTAGCAATGGGGATGAGCAGAAAATACTCGTGTCCTACATAAAGCTGATCAAGAAGAATTAAACATAGAGAGAGGATGTTGTTTTGCTCAACAGGAGTACTATTTTTGTTATTGAGGTCAAGAAAAACAATAGATTTTGGAGAATTGGGAAGATTTTGAAGAAAAAGACGGGGAAGCAGGCGTGTAGTGATAGAAATCGAGGTGGTTTTGTCAGAAAAATGAGGTTTGTCTAATTGATGGGTCGAAATTCAGGTTACACCCTCCTTCCTATGATGAAGGTTCCTAGCAACAAATATTTATCAAGCCTCTATTTATGCTTTTCCCTTTTTAAGGTTCATGGGTGGTGTGCAGTGAGTTCGATCAACAATTTCGGCTTTTGTTGCCGCCTCTGTTGTGCAGGTGAGGGTGGTTATGATGTGAGCGGTGGTGGGATTAAAGAATTGAGTGGAGATAGGGCGACTAAGGTTTTCCCCGTGAGGGGTGGAGACTGTATAGAAAAATAGAGAGGGACAGGTAAGGGTGGTTATGATAGGGGCGGTGGTGCGATTAAAGAACCAACTCTCGTAGTTGACCTGTTTTTACCCATGATGCAGATTTGAAGTATGAAGTTGATGAAAAGTAGGGTGTACCTTAGAAACCCACAAGACTATTTAAATTTTGTGTAATAAATGTTGTTATATTTTGATTTGTATTTGTATGTTGTGGATCTTGTTTGCATACTTAGTACTTAATTGAATCTAATCATATTATAACATAGTTGTCATGAGACTTTGAACAATATATCACGCCTTGATCGATTCCGCCAAGGATCGGGGTGTGACAGATTGGTATCAGAGCCCTTGACTATCGGGAATTAGGTTAATTGCCTTGACCTAGTCTATAGCCTCTAGGGTCCTCTCGTATGCTAGTTTATAAAATGCACACACAACTGCATGCAATTCGCACTTAGAAAATCCTACGAATACCTTTGTGTGCTAATTGCTCCCTTATGTGCTTACGTATTATTCCAGACACTTATATGTGTGCATACACTTATGAATTTTCTCCTCTTTCTCTTAAAATCACACACATACTCAAATGGTTTCAAAATAAAAATTTATATACATATATATTCCTTAGAGCTCATAGGAAATTAAAAGTCATCCACTCTAGTTGGGTAGGATCAAAGTAATGGACGCGTAGTAACTGGAAGGGGGAGGTGCCGGTAGCCCGAAAGTCCTGACTAGGTAAGCATTCGTATACATCCCAATCAACCGAGGGACCAGTTTGCTTACCTGGGGACCAAAGGCGAGAGTTCCCAAACCTATAGGCCAAAGCGCGTCATTCACATTACTTTTGAGCCATCAAACTACCCGACCTTATCAAACGTATCTGAAAGGATACACTCCAAAATGGCCAACTCATTGGACTATTAAGTTCCCTAATGGGCCTTGAAGTGGGAAAAACATGTGAAAACTTAGTATTGTGGGGGCCCACGCAATTGCTACATGCTTCACATTTAGTACCCATGGAAAGCCCAAAAGGTGCCCAACACTCCTAACCATGGCCCAACAAGTGTTTTACAATAATTTTACCCAACAATGTCTACAAACTTTATTTACAAATAACTCACAAGTCCATATGCGTGTTTCTCATAGATGGCATTACGACCCCCTCTGTAACCATTGTAACTATCACCATATGTCCACCAGCCCGTGTCACCTTTGTAGGACTTGTGGTCGCTATGGCCACTTGGTGGACACATGCCGTACACCAAAAACTCAGCGACCATTCGCTCTACCCTCAAATCAGCAAACACAAACCCGGTATCCAACTGGAACATGCTTCAACTGTGGTGACCCCACCTATTTCAGAAACGCGTGTCCTAGGCTTGTCAATATCATTAACACTCAAGCCCAGGCAAATCCAACAATGCAGGTTCCAGCTCCCAAAGGCCGAGCATTTGTCATTACCGCAACCCAAGCACAGACCGATAACAATGTCGTAAATGGTACGTTTCTCATAAATGACTGCTACGCGTCAGTACTTTTTGATTCAGGTGCCGATAAAAGTTTTGTGTCTTTGGAATTTGAACCCATACTTCACACACCTCGCACGATTCTTGATGAAAACTTTACCGTAGAAGTCGCCAATGGAAAATACATTTCACTCAATGCAGTCATCCAAGATTGCACTTTCGATTTTTGCGGTCATAAATTTTCCGTCAATTTTGTTCCTATGGAACTTGGTAGCTTCGACATCATCGTGGGAATGGATTGGCTATCCCAAAACCATGCTGAAATAGTATGTTACGAGAAGTTTATTCGTATTCCTTTTGCCGACAGTCAAAGTCTTCGTATTTATGGCGAGACTCGTTCAAAAAAGCTTAGTCTTATGTCATGTACTCAAGCTCGATCATATCTACGTAAAGAATACATGGCTTTCTTAGCCCATGTGGTGGAAACAAAGGTTGAAAAAAAGAAGATCGAAGATATTCCGATTGTACGAGACTTTCCCGACATCTTTCCCGATGACGTATATGGACTCCCTCCAGTACGTGAACTAGAGTTCTGCATCGATTTCGTTCCTGAGGCTGCTCCTATAGCCAAGTCTCCATATCGGTTGGCTCCAACCGAGATGCAAGAAATGGCAAGTCAGCTCCAAGAATTAACCGATAAGGGATTTATCCGCCCTAGTACTTCACCCTGGGGAGCCCCGGTTCTTTTCATCAAAAAGAAAGATGGTTCGTTTCGTATGTGTATCGATTATCGGGAGTTAAATAAATTGACCATCAAGAACCGATATCCGTTACCTCGGATCGACGACCTTTCTGATCAGCTTCAAGGAGCTTCATGCTTCTCAAAAATCGACCTCCGCTCGGGTTATCACCAACTTCGAGTACGGGAAGAAGACATCCCCAAAACCGCTTTCCGAACCCGCTATGGTCATTACGAATTCACCGTTATGCCTTTTGGCCTAACGAATGCCCCTACCGCATTCATGGACTTGATGAATTGGGTATTTAAACCTTATCTCGACTGTTTTGTTATCGTCTTTATTGATGACATGCTCATTTACTCCAAGATAAAGGCAGACCATGAAAGACACCTTCGTCTAACTCTCCAAACATTGCAAGGAAATCAACTCTATGCCAAATTTTCGAAATGCGAGTTTTGGTTAAATGAGGTACAATTCCTCGGTCATATTGTAAGTGGCAAGGGTATTTTAGTCGATCCCGCAAAAGTTGAAGCAGTTAAGAATTGGAAAGCCCCACGTACCCCCAAGGAAATTCGGTTATTCCTCGGTTTAGCTGGCTATTACCGGCGTTTCATTTCAAATTTCTCAAAGATCGCTTTACCGCTTACTTTTCTCACTTGGAAGGGTACGCCATTTGATTGGGGACCCAAGAAAGAAGACGCTTTCCAAACTCTTAAACAAAGATTGTGTGACGCTCCAATTCTTACACTCCCTGAAGGATCCGAAGATTTCGTGGTATACTGCGATGCCTCCAATCTCGGTCTAGGTTGTGTTTTGATGCAAAGGGGAAAGGTTATAGCTTACGCATCGCGACAACTCAAAATCCATGAAAGGAATTATACGACTCATGATTTGGAGCTCGGTGCCGTGGGTTTCGCTCTTAAAATTTGGAGGCATTACCTTTACGGCACGAAATGCGTAATTTTCACCGACCACAAGAGCTTGCAACATATTCTTAATCAAAAGGAACTCAACATGAGACAAACACGTTGGGTCGAACTCCTAAATGATTACGAGTGTGAAATACGCTATCATCCGGGCAAGGCAAATGTGGTAGCCGACGCGTTAAGTCGAAAAGAACATGCCAAAGCATTTCATCTAATATGTTCTCCTATCTTGTCCAATCTCAGTGACCGAATTCGAGGAGCCCAACACTCGAAAATTACCGAAAATGACATGCCCACGGGAATTGATGGGGAGTTGGAAAGTAAATCTGATGGTATTTTCTATTATCAAGATCGCATCTGGATCCCAGATCGCGACAATCTTCGTACCTTCCTGATGGAAGAAATCCATAAAACTCGATATTCCATTCATCTTGGTGCTGACAAGATGTATCATGGCCTGAGAACCAATTATTGGTGGTCGGGAATGAAAAAGGATATTGCTTTATTCGTGGCCAAATGTCTTACATGTTCCAGGGTCAAAGCAGAACGTCAACGACCCTCTGGACTATTGGTCCAACCGGTAATCCCCGAGTGGAAATGGGAAGCGATCGCCATGGATTTCGTAACCAAACTTCCCCGTACCACCAAGGGACACGACAGCATTTGGGTAATCATTGACCGTTTGACCAAATCCGCTCATTTCCTTCCCATCCGTGAACATTTCAAGGTCGAACAACTTGCAAGGATTTACACCGACGAGATAGTTAGTCGGCATGGCATCCCTCTCAGCATCATTTCAGATCGTGATGGGAGATTTCTCTCTCAGTTTTGGCAATCACTTCAAGCAGCCATGGGAACCCGCCTCGATCTCAGTACCACCTATCATCCTCAAACCGATGGTCAATCTGAGAGGACAATTCAAACACTCGAAGATATGTTGAGGGTGTGTGTCTTAGATTTCGGAGGAAACTGGGACTCTCATTTACCGTTGGTGGAATTCTCCTATAATAACAGTTATCATTCTAGCATCAAGATGCCACCATTTGAGGCATTGTATGGCCGTAACTGTCGATCTCCTATTTGCTGGCATGAAATTGGCGAGTCCCACGTGATTCATGCAACGGTGGATTCTCCAATCGTTGGTCCTGAGCTTATCCAGGAAACAACCTACAAAATCACTCAGATTCGCAATAACCTTCTCGCAGCTTGTAGCCGACAAAAGAGTTACGCCGACAAGCGACGCAAACCGCTTGAATTTACCGTGGGTGACATGGTCATGTTAAAAGTGTCCCCATGGAAAGGTGTGGTTCGATTTGGACGCAAGGGTAAATTGGCACCACGCTATGTAGGCCCGTTCAAAATCCTGAAAAGGATCGGACCAGTAGCCTACGAGTTGGATCTACCAATAGAGCTTAATAAAGTTCACCCAATATTTCATATAGCCAACCTCAAGAAGTGTTTAGCCGACGAAAACCTTCATGTTCCTCTCGAGGATATCCATATCGATGAGACAATGCAATTTATCGAGAAACCCTTGGAAATTGCCGACCGAAAGGAAAAGCAACTCAAAAGAAGTCGCATTCCCCTAGTCAAGGTTAGGTGGCAGTCAGCACGTGGACCTGAGTATACATGGGAGCGTGAGGATCAAATGCGTACCAAATACCCGCAACTTTTCTCTTAAGGTACTCTCTTCTTAAATTTCGGGACGAAATTTCCTAAAGTAGGGGAGACTGTGACATCCGCTTAAAATGGATTCGGGTCAACCCAACCCAATTGGAAATTTAATAAACCCTACTCAAGATTTCTTGACGCTAATAGGATCAAAACCCTTACACCACGATATAAATTGACGTTAATAGAAATATAGCATAGTATAACGTTATAACTATAATCAAATTAAATTATGATACCATATTAAAATCAAATCAAAGTAATTAGCTCTAATTAAATTAAAAAAATCAAACTTGAATGCTATAATTAAACTTCAAATCAAAGTAGATTGTTATAATCAAATAATAACCTATTTTTTATAAAACTCTATTTTTATAAACACTACATTAAATTTTATAAAACTCTTAAGATGCTTGTGTTAGTGGGGAATTATGAAGACCACCAAAAGTAAAAGTTTATTCTCATTGTCTCCCACTCACACCTCCCATCATCTTTCCTTTCATTTTTCTCCCAACACATTATTCTCATCACCACTCAAACCATATCTATTCTTTCTCTCACTCTCAATCTCGAAATTCCTCCTAGAAATCTTCATATTTCAGCCAAGAACACTCCAATATACTCAAATCTTCATCCCTCTTGAAGCATTCATCAAGGTATGTTGTTAAAAGTCTCAAATTCATGAATGAAACAAATTAAATCCACCAAACTATCTAAAACTCATTTTATGCATAAACCTGATTTTTCTCAGGATCCCATCAATAAAATAAGAAGTTCTGGAAACGTTCAGAAAATAACTTATTTTTATTGAATTATTATAATTATTTCAATAAAATAGGGAAATAATTCACATAAAATACTTTTTCAGTCAATAAATTCTAGGAAAATTTTGGAACAACCCATATATTGAGTAAAGTAGATTTATAAAGTTTCATGCATTTATATTACTGTTTGATGCTTAGTTTGTATTTTATTTTGTTGTAGATAAATAAATTGCAAAATATAGTTATGTATGTTAAAAACTAGATTTTATATTTTTCACACCTTATTAACATTTTAAAGACTTCATGACAAAATTTACAGATTTTTGTAAGAATGTTTGCTTATTTTTCCTGATTTAATGATTATTTAATGGTTTAAATTGATAATAAATAGCTACACATGTCCAAAAAAATATAAAACTTTATCAGAATATCATATATAACATGTTAATCATAAATAAAAATTCTAATGAATTTCTCTTAATATTTTCCTATTATTTATGATTTTATTGATTAGTTAATAATGAAAAACATAAGAAATACTTCCCTTAGTCCAAAATATCCAAAATATTTACAGTAGGCTCAATATAATGTTAGAAAACTATGGTTAATTTTCCAGAATTTGTGGGAATCATTTATTATTTTTCCTGAATTTTGTTATGGTTTAATTATTAAAATACTAAATAAATACTAAAGCAATTAAGAAAAATATGAAAATTTTACATTAATTACTATTTTATGAAATAATGATTTTATGATAATTTCATAATGTTTCATTACTGTTTAGTATTTAAAACCATTTTCCTAAATATCTAAGCATGTAAAAATGCATTTTTAATGGTTACTTCATATAAATAATTGTTTATAATATCTAAAATCTGTAAATACTTATAATTTGACTAGTTATTATTTTAATAAGAAATTATTAAAATCTTGCCTAAAGTGAAAATATAAATTAATTAAGCAAAGTAATTAATTCAATTTAAAATTCATTTAACATATGAATACATTAATATTCAAAACAAAATTTGGATTATTGTTAATTCATCTGTAACACCCCAATTTCAAAAATTTTAAAATTCATTTATTACCAAGGTTCCAAATAAACATTTATTCCAAAACATAAAACTATTCAACATAATACTTAAATTTAACAGCGGAAACATTTGAAAATACTAAATATAGTTCATTGATATCAATCCTTGAATGCGATGCGCTGCCGTCAAACCTTGCCCTTCCCTTTGTCCTTTGAAATACCTGAAATGTTACAAAACAACGGGTAAGCTTAAAGCTTAGTGAGTCCACAAGTTACCATACATGCCCACACATTAAACAACCCGTCCTCGAGAACGACCCGACCCTACCCGCCATACAACAGCTACGGGCGTCCATCATACAACAGCTATGGACACGAGAAGGTTCTACCCATCATACAACAGCTATGGGTTCCCGGTTATGGCCCAGCCCATCATACAACAGCTATGGGACAAGGCAATAGTCCAACTCGCCATACAACAGCTACGAGGGGACACGCATCAGTACTGAGCCCAACAACAAATAACCACAGATATAGAGCAAATCATATAACTGTAAATAACACACAAGATGCCTAACATGCAACATCATATAGTAAGGTGAGGATACTCACCTGATTTGAAACCGCACAGATATTCTCTAATATCCCCACTTAGTTCGTCCACACCTAAATCCCACACACATACAACATATCAATTACTGACCAGGCTCTTACAAACCTGCCTAAAGGTTAAACTCACTATTTGCCATCAAACCGTGGTCAAAACTAAATTTCTGGTCAAACAGTCGCTCGCCGCGGCGTGGCTCCTCGTCCTACGCGCCGCGGCTACCATTGCACAATTACGGGGTTTCAGCCGAGTCCGCGCCGCTGACTTAGCCAGTCCGCGTCGCGGCTCGTAACATTCCAAAATGTTTTTTAGCGATTAACAGTACATCAATCGGCTAGGGTTCCTTTCTACACCCTTCCTGGGATCAGAAACTACCCTAAGGTCACTTCCTTATGGACATGCAAGTCCATGCATGTCTTTGGTTCAAACCCTAAGTGCTACAAATCATCTAAAGCTACAAACCAACTGGTAATACCATATGACGGGATAAAAGAAAGTCAGAAGAGTGAATCTTCTTACCTTACTTCTGAAGGACGGAGTGATGCCCACGATCCGTCCCAAACCTTCTCCCGCGTTGTATTTCTTCCTTCAACCTCCAAAGCCTTGAAACCAAAGAGTCTCTGCTGAAACCTGATGTCTCTGCTCCAGAAACTCCCAAAAACACGAACCCTAGGGCTGGGTCCCTTTATATAGGCGTTTAAATCCGAATTAGGGTTTTTCACCTTAGCGGCGCACCGCGCCGCGGATCTTTTAAAGCCGCGCCGCGCGTAGAAAATCATTCGCGAATCCAGATCTCGCCCGAGCCGCGCTGCGGATCTGTCCTGGCCGCGACTCGGCGGAACGGGTCTCACAACTCTCCCCCACTTAACTGGATTTCGTCCCCGAAATCCGTGCCGGTAAATAATTCTGGATAATTCCTCCGCATTTCCTCCTCCGGTTCCCAAGTCCATTCGGACCCTTTTCGATGCTGCCACTGAACCTTAACTAATCCTATTGTTTTATTCCGCAAAGTCTTTATCTTCCTTTCAATGATGGCAATTGGTCGCTCCACATAATTTAGGCGTTCATCTAATTGAATATCCTCCAAATGTACTATTGTAGATTCCTCCATAATGCACTTCCTAAGCTGCGAAACGTGAAACGTGTCGTGAATCTGACTAAGCTGCTCGGGCAGCTCCAACCGATAAGCTACCTTACCTACACGAGCGACAATTCGATATGGTCCAATGTACCTAGGGCCAAGCTTTCCTCGCTTCCTAAAACGAATAACTCCCTTCCAAGGTGACACCTTAAGAAGAACATAATCCCCAACTTGAAACTCGAGGTCGGACCGTCGCCTATCCGCATAACTTTTCTGTCGACTTTGAGCGGTTAACAATCTCTCCCGAACCTTCTGAATTAACTCTGTTGTCTTGAGCACCACCTCAGTACTACCCAAAACCTGCTGGCCTACCTCGCCCCAGCAAATAGGTGTCCGACATTTTCTTCCATACAACATTTCAAAGGGAGCCCTGCCAATGCTCGCGTGATAACTGTTATTGTAAGAAAACTCAGCTAAAGGGAGGTGGGAATCCCAACTCCCGCCAAAATCGATAACACATGCCCTAAGCATATCCTCCAGCGTTTGAATCGTCCTTTCACTCTGCCCATCCGTCTGAGGATGATATGCTGTGCTGAAATGAAGGCGAGTGCCTAGTTCCTCATGAAACTTCTTCCAAAACCTAGACGTAAATCGGACATCCCGGTCGGATATCACCGAGACCGGTATACCATGCCGAGAGATAATCTCATCTGTGTAGACCTTAGCCAATTCCTTTGCAGAGTAAGTCTCTTGGATGGGGAGGAAATGAGCACTTTTAGTCAACCTATCCACGATAACCCAAATAGTGTCCATACGTCGAGGGGTTCTTGGCAACTTCGTGATGAAATCCATTGTGATATGCTCCCATTTCCATTCTGGAATATCAAGAGGCTGCAATTTACCATGAGGCCGTTGGTGCTCGGCCTTGACCCTACGACAGGTCATGCATCTTTCAACAAACCAAGCTACTTCCCTCTTCATGCCTGGCCACCAATAATATTCGCGCAGATCCCTATACATTTTAGTTGCTCCAGGGTGGATGGAGAACCTGGATTTATGTGCCTCCTCCAATAGGGTTTGACGAACCCCGCCCAGCTTCGGTACCCAAATTCTCTCATGGCAAGTTAACAAATCCCTACTATCTTTGACCATAGCTGCCAACTGACCCACAATTCTCTCACCTTTCTGATTCTCATTCTTGCTTGCTTCCACCTGGGCTTTCCTAATTAGCTCAAACAACGGTGTCACAATTGTCATCCTTAGACAAATGCCCCGAAGGGGTGCACTCGAAGCCTTACGACTTAACGCATCCGCTACCACATTGGCCTTTCCAGGGTGGTAGTGTATCTCACAATCATAGTCTTTCAATACGTCCAACCATCTTCTCTGCCTCATATTGAGGTTTGCCTGATCCATCAGGTACTTCAAACTCTTGTGGTCCGTGAAGATGGTGCACTTTACTCCATACAAATAATGTCTCCAAATCTTGAGAGCGAAGACCACCGCTCCCAATTCCAAATCATGAGTAGGGTAGTTAGCTTCATGGGGCTTCAACTGTCGCGAGGCGTAAGCAATCACCCTGCCTCGTTGCATCAAGACTGCCCCCAATCCCGTGATAGATGCATCGCAATAAACTACCATGTCTTCCATGCCTTCAGGCAATGTCAAAACCGGAGCTTCACACAATTTCCGCCGCAAAGTCTCAAAAGCTTGCTGCTGCTCCTCACCCCACCGAAAAGCAGCATTTTTCTTAGTTAGCTGGGTCAAAGGTACTGCAACCTTTGAGAAGTCTTGGATGAAACGACGATAATAACCAGCCAGACCCAAGAAGCTTCTAATTTCAGAGGGAGTCTTCGGAACCTCCCACCGCATCACGGCCTCCACCTTAGCCGGGTCTACCATAATTCCTTTCTCATTGACAATATGACCCAAAAACTGGACCTCCTGAAGCCAAAAGTCACACTTGGATAATTTCGCATAAAGCTTCTCCTTCCTTAAGGTCTCCAATACCTCTCTTAAGTGCTGTTCATGTTGCTCCCTGCTCCGAGAGTAAACTAAGATATCGTCAATGAATACTATAACCGACCGATCCAACATCGGTCGACACACCCGATTCATTAAGTCCATAAAAGCTGCAGGGGCATTGGTCAGTCCAAACGGCATCACTACAAACTCGAAGTGGCCGTACCTCGTCCGAAAAGCCGTCTTCGGGATGTCTTCCTCCCGAACCCGCATTTGATGATATCCTGACCTCAAATCAATTTTCGAAAACCACGAAGCGCCCTGCAATTGATCGAATAAGTCGTCGATGCGAGGCAATGGATATCGGTTCTTCACCGTAAGCTTATTCAGCTCACGATAATCTATGCACATCCTATTGGAACCATCCTTCTTCTTAACAAACAAAATAGGCGCTCCCCATGGCGAGCAACTGGGTCGAATAAATCCCTTATCTAATAATTCTCGAAGTTGAATAGACAACTCCAACATCTCCGGAGGCGCAAGACGATACGGTGCTTTAGCTATCGGAGCTGCACCGGGAGTTAAGTCGATCTTAAATTCCACCTGTCTCTCTGGCGGCACGCCAGGCAGGTCCTCGGGAAAAACATCAGGAAAATCCTGAACCACTGGTATATCACCTGCTTTCTGCTGTGGCTTCCTTTCTCGTGTGTCTACAACATAAGCCACAAATCCCGAACCTCCATGTTGAAAATGTCTGCGTGCCCTAGCAGCTGAACAGAAAACTGCACCTCGATTCTTTCTCTCGCCCTGCACAACCAGCTCTCCCCCACTTGGGGTTTGAATCCACACTCGCTTGTTCTTACAATCAATCCATGATTCATGCTGACCCATCCAATCCATACCGATAATGACTCGAGAGTCACTCAACGGTATAGGGATGAGATCGATCGGAAACTTTATTCCTTGAATCACTACCTCGCAACCCCGATAAACCTTAGTCGCTTGCACGGTTTTATCATCCGCAATTTCTACATCTAACGGCCGATGAAGAGTTCCTAAAACAATTCTGAAACTCTTCCCCAACGCGGCAGACACAAAAGAATGACTAGCACCCGAATCAAATAGTGCAAAGGTAGGCGTAGAGTTGACTAAGAATGTTCCTAATCAAAGCATAATAGACATATTAATTACACACCACAAACACGAGGCAAGTAAAGAAAGAGTACCCGTGACGACGTCGGGCGCATCCTGTGCCTCCTCGGCGGTCATGACGAATGCTCGTCCCTTGGTCTTAGGGGCTTCCCCTTTCCCCTGCCTACCATCGGTAATCCGGAGTGTAGTGGGTGCCGGATTCTGAACCACTCCCTGAGTCAGACGGGGACACTGGGCCTTGAAGTGGCCTACTTGATTACAATTAAAACAAATCTTGACCTCTTGCCGACAATCTTTAGCATAGTGGCCCTCCTTTCCACACTTATGACATATTAGCACCCAGCAACGTCCCTTATGATTCCTTCCACATTTACCACACTTACCCTGGCTCCTTTGCCCTTGCTTTTCCTGATCTGCCCCTCGAAATTTCTTCGACACCTGCTGAGTCTGAGCAGGCGGCGGACGCTTCTGCTTTTGTTGGGTTTCCAGTTCCAACTCTCGAGCCCGAGCGGCCGCTATCATATCAGTAAGAGTTTGGTGCCTAGCAGCAGACACAAATTCTCGAATGTCTGTGCGAAGCATCGCCAAGTATCGTGTCATCCTCATTCGCTCGGTCGCCGCAAACTCTGGACAGAAGAGTGCTCGTTCATTAAACTTTTTGGTGATCTCCGTCACCGTTTCAGTGGTCTGAGTCAGATTTAGGTATTCCTGCGCCAAGCGTTCCATTTCCACCTGTGGAACATACTCCAGTTTGAACTGTTCCTTAAACTGCAGCCATGTAATGGCATCCAACTAAGCAGGAGTGAGATCTTTCGTTCGTATCTCCCACCAATCCTTCGCACCATCTCTTAAAAGATTCGCCGCAAACGTTACCTTGGAGTTCTCAGGACAGGAACATGTGCGGAAAGCACCCTCCACCGCGGAAATCCACCGCATGCTAACAATCGGATCCCTGCCCCCATCGAACATCGGGGGCGAACAAGCCGAAAAGTCCTTATAACTTGCATCCCTAGCACGAGATGTGCCCTGAGTAGCCAGTCGTTCCTCGAGCATTGCCCATAGCTCAGCCTTAATCGTACCAAAGAACTGAGGTATCGCAGCCAAGACTTCTCGCGAAACCTCCTCCGCTATCAGGTTGCGGAGATTTTCATCAGTCGGTCCTCCCCCACTCGAGGCACCCGCATCTGGTCCACCGTTACTTCGAGTGACTGCCATTCTGAAATGCGCAACAGTTCTAATATCAATACCCGGGTCACTCCTATCTACCCAACTACTTGACTTTCTAGGATTTTGGTTGACTACTCTTGACTCAAGCGTGAATCCTGTGCTTTCGGTAATACTGGCCTGGTACTACCTTCCACACCTATTCGCCCTTGTTCCAAGTTCGTCAATCATCCTCCCAAAATGTCACACACATACTAAACCATTTTCTATGACTCCTGCGGTCAGGCACCGTGGTTCCTAATCTTTTGATCTAACTCTCCATCTCACACGTGCCTAAGAGAACTATTGCTAATGTCGTCGAGTTACCTTACGGACGCACAGCCGTACACAATCAGGAATAAGATAGACGTTTGAATAACTGATCTACCCTAAAGTCACAACCAAACAAGGAACAGCCAGTAAGGCCAGACCAAGAATTCTTAGGCTATCTTACCCTAATTGTATATAACCTACCAGCATTCACTAAGCAACCTAACGACAGTAGCATAAAATTCCAAAGCAGCACATATGGTACAAAAACAGTCTACAGAGTATATTATTCAGGCAGCTTTACATCCTAGTACAATACATTTTATCACATAACACAAACTTGGCATGGGTAATTGGGAATCACAAAACTTACTTGAGCTCGGCTGACGGTTCGCATCGCATCTTCTTTTACTTTAATTTAATCTTCCAAAAATATTTTCTTAACAAAATCGCTCAGTCCTAAGTTTGAGTTTGGATTCCCAATACAGTTCATCCAAATCTCTCAAACCAAGGCTCTGATACCAATTTGTAACACCCCAATTTCAAAAATTTTAAAATTCATTTATTACCAAGGTTCCAAATAAACATTTATTCCAAAACATAAAACTATTCAACATAATACTTAAATTTAACAGCGGAAACATTTGAAAATACTAAATATAGTTCATTGATATCAATCCTTGAATGCGATGCACTGCCGTCAAACCTTGCCCTTCCCTTTGTCCTTTGAAATACCTGAAATGTTACAAAACAACGGGTAAGCTTAAAGCTTAGTGAGTCCACAAGTTACCATACATGCCCACACATTAAACAACCCGTCCTCGAGAACGACCCGACCCTACCCGCCATACAACAGCTACGGGCGTCCATCATACAACAGCTATGGACACGGGAAGGTTCTACCCATCATACAACAGCTATGGGTTCCCGGTTATGGCCAAGCCCATCATACAACAGCTATGGGACAAGGCAATAGTCCAACTCGCCATACAACAGCTACGAGGGGACACGCATCAGTACTGAGCCCAACAACAAATAACCACAGATATAGAGCAAATCATATAACTGTAAATAACACACAAGATGCCTAACATGCAACATCATATAGTAAGGTGAGGATACTCACCTGATTCGAAACCGCACAGATATTCTCTAATATCCCCACTTAGCTCGTCCACACCTAAATCCCACACACATACAACATATCAATTACTGACCAGGCTCTTACAAACCTGCCTAAAGGTTAAACTCACTATTTGCCATCAAACCGTGGTCAAAACTAAATTTCTGGTCAAACAGTCGCTCGCCGCGGCGTGGCTCCTCGTCCTACGCGCCGCGGTTACCATTGCACAATTACGGGGTTTCAGCCGAGTCCGCGCCGCTGACTTAGCCAGTCCGCGTCGCGGCTCGTAACATTCCAAAATGTTTTTCAGCGATTAACAGTACATCAATCGGCTAGGGTTCCTTTCTACACCCTTCCTGGGATCAGAAACTACCCTAAGGTCACTTCCTTATGGACATGCAAGTCCATGCATGTCTTTGGTTCAAACCCTAAGTGCTACAAATCATCTAAAGCTACAAACCAACTGGTAATACCATATGACGGGATAAAAGAAAGTCAGAAGAGTGAATCTTCTTACCTTACTTCTGAAGGACGGAGTGATGCCCACGATCCGTCCCAAACCTTCTCCCGCGTTGTATTTCTTCCTTCAACCTCCAAAGCCTTGAAACCAAAGAGTCTCTGCTGAAACCTGATGTCTCTGCTCCAGAAACTCCCAAAAACACGAACCCTAGGGCTGGGTCCCTTTATATAGGCGTTTAAATCCGAATTAGGGTTTTTCACCTTAGCGGCGCACCGCGCCGCGGATCTTTTAAAGCCGCGCCGCGCGTACAAAATCATTCGCGAATCCAGATCTCGCCCGAGCCGCGCCGCGGATCTGTCCTGGCCGCGACTCGGCGGAACGGGTCTCACAACATCTAATATAAGAATATGTGTCTAATTATTTTTATTAATACTATATTCCCGTTTATCGATTCCTAAGCCAAAACTATTAATTATATCAGGTTATACGACATTTTGACTCGAGTCGTCTATCGTACAACACGCGCATTCCTTATTGGACTAATGTGAGTAATCTACCCCATATTTTATAATTTTCAATACTTTTGGGGTGTATCATGTGGTTCTAATATGTTCCAACTTCATTTTATTATTTTTTCACAATTGAGACATTGTTGAGACATTTATACATGAATCATTATTTGTATAATTATTGTTTGTTTACGCTACATGTACTTGTAGTGCATTACCATTTTTAGTCTAATCTCCATGACTATGCCCGTATTCTTGAGGTACGTTATGGACAATAATAGCGCTATTGGGTTGACCACCCCGCCTTGGGACGCTAAGGTGATTGATTACACGTGGTTGAGTGTGTATGATGATTAGATGCTCCATCCTATATATATATATATATATATATATATATATATATATATATATATATATATATATATATATATATATATATATATATATATATATATATATATATATATATATATATATATATATATATATATATATATATATATATATATATATATATATATATATATATATATATATATATATATATATATATATATATATATATATATATATATATATATATATATATATATATATATATATAGGTGAGGACTTATTGTTGTTGTTATCATTTGTTAATCAATTTTTGATTTATAAACTGTTATCTCAATAACACTTGCTTGCCAACTTCAAAAGAAAACAAATTTCAAATTATTCAAACACATAATTTTCTTTAATAAAACTATATTACTCACCAACTCTCGTAGTTGACATGTTTTTACCCATGATGCAGATTTGAAGTATGAAGTTGATGAAAAGTAGGGTGTACCTTAGAAACCCACAAGACTATTTAAATTTTATGTAATAAATGTTGTTGTATTTTGATTTGTATTTGTATGTTGTGGATCTTGTTTTCATACTTAGTACTTAATTGAATCTAATCATATTATAACATAGTTGTCATGAGACTTTGAACAATATATCACGCCTTGATCGATTCCGCCAAGGATCGGGGTGTGACACTAATGTAGATGGTGGGGTTTTTGTGTTGAGGCATATGGAGACGTTCAAAGGTGGTCCATTGAGTAAGTATGGATGTGGGTTCCTTCCTGAATCCGAGGAACAAAATCATCAATTACGCAAGCTTAGGAAAAATATGATACAAAGATATTGCTTAGTCCTGTCAACAAGCACGCGGAAGTTGTATCGAAAGAAGCTGAGGAGTTTGGAAAAGTACCTGAGAAAGAAAGGAAGAAGATCCTGCTTGAGGCCTACAAGAATAAGGATGGAAGGTTTAAAAAAACTAGTATCATGAGGTTCTGTTTGGTTTTTTTGAATATTTATTATAAGACAAATGTTTCATATAGCTTGAATGTAGTACTTAGTCTGATCATATGTGTTGGTATCATATGGTTTTTATGTTGGTCGTTTGGTGATATACACTTATAAGTACTGAATCTGTTTTTGGAGTTTTTTTTAACAGTGCAACTTATGAAATGCAAATATGCAGTAAACTATATGGTTTCAGTTAAACATATTAGTTTTGTTAACATGAGAGTATGCACTTATTAACTGCACATATGCACATGTCACATATGTAAATGCACATGTATGCACAAAATCACGTTTACATGATTGACCATATGTAAGTGCATTATGTTATCTTAAAGTTAATTAATCTAGTATATATACAAACGACATGCATATGTACACAAATGCAAATATACACTCAAAATGCATATGTATACAAAATATAGATAAACACACACATACACATTCAATTGTTAATCCCATATGCACATATGCACATCCGCATATGTCAATGCACATATACACATTCACATATGCACGTATCAACATGTACACGTATCTGTTGAATATCATAATGAAACTAGTATATATACACACGACATGCATATGTACACATATGCATTATGCCACACAAAATGCATATGTGCACGGATGCATATGTATACAAAATGTATTTGTACACATAAGCATTATCCACTAATATGCCCATATGCACATAAATATAGATAAACACAAACACATACACAATCAATTGTTAATCCCCATATGCAAATATGCAGATATACACATTCACATATGCACGTATCCACATGTATACGTATCTGTTGAATATCATAATTTGAGCTACTGTGTATATGCACTTTTTTATTATAATCCCACCATATTAAGTCAACTAATAAAACCATTAATTATTAAAACGCAAAAAGGCTGTTTCTCAATTCATCAAATTCCTAAACTGATTTTGATATTAGTCGTTTCATCTAAGAAAAAACAATTTATTATCAAATACTTATATAACTCTATTTCTTTGTAGCTTTTTGCATCTTTTTCCTCTCTGGGCAGTTTCGTCTGTCATGTCTTTCATTTGGTGATATTTTCTTCATACATAATGTACATGTTCGTGCATCCTTTTCCATGTTTTTCAGTGCAATTTCTCTCTTCCCTTTGAGCCTTTTTCCAGTTCCACCTCCTTTGTTGCATATGTTTTCTGGATTACGTATTGTTATCTCATCTGGTCTACTAACTCCAATTGCTGAATCCATTACTTCAGATATCGTACGCTTGTCTTTAAAAGGTGGATTGTTTCGTATGGTTGTTCAAATATCTTTTAACATTTCTATCAACTTATCCATTGCATCTTTATCGTGTGCAACCATGATTACATAATCACGTATTATGGAATGTATTTCCTGAACCTGTGGGTTTTGGCCTATAGCAGTCTCACCAACATAGGTTATTTTCTGCAAATGATCAATATGTATTATACCTTTTTGCCAACGTTTTAGAATGTACTTAGAAGGTAAACATTTAATGAATTTTGTATTCATTATACACAGAATATGCCTGCATAAAACCCCATAATGCTGGAATAACATGCATCAACATTTAAACGTATCATCTTCATTTTTATTTTCACCTTCAATAACATAAAATACGAACATATTAATCGTCCATTATACAAATATAACATGTAGTTGGTATACATGTGAATATTCCATTTTAAATTATATAATACACTAACCTGATAATGAAATTCACCTTCATTCTTGTAACACCCGACTTATTAACAAAAACACCCCAAAAAATTTTCATTTTGAAACCAAATATTTTACAATAAAAACACAAGTAGGGGTATTAGTTAATACAATACGAGTACAAGTGTATCACAAAGTACAATACATAATATTATACATCTTTAAGCCGGGCTGTCACTTCAGTCACTAAGTCCTCAGTCACGGACTTTGTCTTTTCCCTTCGCAGGGTCACGCTCACCTGCAGGGACATATCAAATAAACAGTGAGCTATAAAGCCCAATGAGTAATCAAATAAAAAACAACATGTATAAGAATATAATTCTCTATACAAAGTCAAATATATAATTTCATACAATACAAAATCATACGTGGCTCACGGGAAAATCTCGCTGTTGCCTAGACTCACGGCTGGTTCCGGTCTTGTCTATATAAGTTTAAATATGGCTCACGGGTTAGCCCGCTGTTGCCTAGACTCACGGCTGGTTCCGGTATTGTCTATTTATTTTTTATTGACTCACGGCTGGTTCCGGTATTGTCAATAAAGATTTGACTCACAGCTCCGTTCTTGTCTATTAAAGACTCACGGCTTATCTGGTATTGTCATATCAAATCAAATATCTGTCATTTTTCGTCCCCAAAACCATTTTCAATCCGCAGCTGCTCAACAATCATATATCACATCAAATACGAGTGAGATTACTCACCTGAAGGT
The DNA here is from genome assembly GCA_023525715.1 of Cichorium intybus. Lineage (NCBI taxonomy): Eukaryota > Viridiplantae > Streptophyta > Magnoliopsida > Asterales > Asteraceae > Cichorium > Cichorium intybus. Next base: position 88,855,408 of record CM042016.1, on the reverse strand, counting down.
TTACTACAACTAGCGTTTAGCGGTTCTTGCCTTTCGATGTGTTTTGCGAAATCTTGTCCCGTACCTATAATTCATTCATTCCCACAATGATTATATGTTAATATCTATTCTAATTAACTCTAATATAATAGAGTTCAATAATATATAATGCCTAGTTAATAAACTTTCCGTTTACTAACTTTATATGAATTTTACTATTCACCGAGGCATTCGGGTCGGTCTACAGTGCCCCCGAGGAGTCGAAAACTCAATATGAAAATTTTCCCAAACTTTTTAGACCATAACGAGCCTATGGTCCAAATTTGAGCTAAAACGGATAAGCCAAGCAAAAGTTAGCGTTTTTGATCCCCTGCCTGGCCTCTGCTCAGAGGGCGCACTGCGCCAAGGGGAGGGCGCACTGCGCCTGGGCGCACCCCGCCTGGCTTTGGGGCGCACTGCGCCTAGCTGCAGTGCAGACCCCCTGGCCAGTCACGATTTATGCACTGTAGCTTGCAGATTTGGTCCATTAAGTGCTTATTTCTGTTCTTAATCGTTTGGGGTTTGTTCCTAGGCTAAAACCTTACATATTTACAAGGTTTTTAACCATCAAAACACCCTCAATCATCCAAATTAAGAATTAGGGTTCTTAGTTTTAACAACCCCAAATCTTCAATTTCATCCAATATAACAACCCACTTTCAAGTTGTTGATTTAAGCTCTTACTAATATGACTTATTGGACCTATAACTTACATTTATTCATGTAATCTCCACTGTAATTTCAGTTTTGAGTTCAACAAAAACTCACCAAACTCAAACAAACAAGAACTTGGAAAACTTACCTCTAAATCTTCCAATTCTACCCTTTGAAAGCTATAATCCAATCTTGCAAGTTCTAAACCTTCAAGAACTTCAATTCTCTGCAGAAAATCAGCCAAGAAATTGCTCCCGTAACCTCCATAATTCTGCACAAGTTCTTGCTTAAATACCTCAAAGATTTGCACTTTGGTCCCTAGAGTTGCATATTTAAGACTTTTGCCCCAATTCACAAATATTATAACACAATTTCAGTTTTTAATAACATTTTAAGTCCAAACTCAAAATATTATTACAAAACAAATCCTTTTCTGTCAAAAAGACCAAATTACCCTTTTGAGGTAAAATGACTATTTTGCCCTTTTTATTATAATTATATAATAAATACATTTTCGGCGTTACAAATTCTCCCCTCCTTTAAGAGATTTCGTCCCCGAAATCATACAAAAAGTTGAGGATATTTCTCCCTCATCTCACTTTCGGTCTCCCACGTCATGTCGGAACCTTTGTGATGACGCCAAAGTACTTTCACCATGCTGATCTTTTTGTTTCTAAGGTGTCTTATCTTACGGTCTAGCACCCGCTCGGGTTGTTCCGGGTATCTCAGCTTTTCATCCACTTCAATTTCAGCAAGAGGTACCTGTTGAGACTTATCAAACAACGTTTTCCTCAAATGGGACACATGGAATACATCATGTATACCATGAAGTTCATCAGGTAACTCCAATCTATACGCCACGGCTCCAACTCTTTGGGATATACGGAAAGGTCCAATGAAGCGAGGACTCAACTTTCCTTTCTTCCCAAAACGAATCAAGCCTTTCCAAGGGGATACTTTGAGCATTACCATATCTCCCACTTGGAACTCTATCGGTTTCACCCGTTTGTCCGCGTACTGCTTCTGTCTATTCTGAGCTACCTTCAAATTTTCGCGTATCAGTTTGATCTTTTCTTCGGTCTGTGCTACAATTTCGGGTCCAGCCAACGGCTTTTCCCCAACTTCAGTCCAACAGGTTGGAGTACGGCACGGTGCTCCATACAAGGCTTCATACGGGGCCATCTGAATGCTGGAATGATAGCTGTTATTGTACGCGAATTCCACTAAAGGCAAATGATCTTCCCAGTTTCCACCGAAGTCTATGACACAAGTCCTCAACATGTCTTCCAAAGTCTGTATTGTTCTTTCACTCTGACCATCGGTCTGCGGGTGATACGCGGTACTCATAAGTACTTTTGTACCCAATTGTTCTTGAAGACTTTGCCAAAAATGGGAAGTAAATCTGCTGTCTCTGTCCGACACAATTACCCATATAGAATCATAACCTCATCAATGTAGATTTTCGCCAGTTGATCTACTCTGTACTTCTCTTTATATGGTATGAACTGAGCCGATTTGGTTAACCGATCCACAATTACCCATATAGAATCATAACTTCGCGGTGTCCGCGGCAACTTTGTCACAAAATCCATGGTAATATGGTCCCATTTCTTCTCTGGAATCGGCAATGGCTGTATTTCTCCATACGGTTTCTGATGGTTTGACTTAACTTGCAAACAAGTCAAACATTTTTCCACAAATCTTCCCACATCTCTTTTCATTCCAGGCCACCAATACATCGGTTTTAACGTCCGATACATCTTAGTGCTGCCCGGATGAACTGCATATCGGCTATAATGAGCATCTTCTAGAAGTAAATTCCGTGCTTCTCCCTGTTTTGGGACCCATATTCGACCTCTAAAGGTCTTCAATTTCTGAGTATTTTCTTCAAGATGCTTTAAATATCCAACCATTTGTTCACTTTTAACATTCTCCGGCTTACATGCTTCTTCTTGTGCTGACCGGATCAATCCTGGTAACCGGCTTACTACACCCATGCATGCGGATGAAATTTTCAGAGGAGCTTCTTTCCTGCTTAGTGCATCAGCCACCACATTCGCCTTGCCAGGGTGGTACTGAATTTCACAATCAAAGTCTTTCAACAGATCCATCCACCTTTGCTGTCGCATACTAAGCTCTTTCTGGTCGAAGAGATACTTCAGACTCTTATGATCAGTGTAAATAACAAACTTTACACCATACAAATAATGCCTCCACAGCTTCAATGCTAGAACCACCGCAGCTAACTCCAGATCATGAACTGGGTATTTCTTTTCGGCATCTTTTAATTGGCGGGACGCATAAGCTATGACCCGACCTTTCTGCATTAAAACACACCCAAGACCAATTCTAGAAGCATCGCTATAGATCACATACTCTTCTCCGCTTTGTGGTAAAGCCAACACCGGTGCTTCACATAAAGCTTGTTTCAACTTCTGGAATGCTTCTTGTTGTTTTTCGGTCCACGTGAATTTTTCACCTTTCTTAGTCAACTTGGTCAACGGAGCAGCTATCGAAGAGAAATTCTCGACAAATCTTCTATAATAGCCTGCTAAACCAAGGAAACTTCGTATTTCAGTTGGACTCCGAGGCGGTTCCCACTTCATCACGGCCTCAATCTTTGCTGGATCAACTTTCACTCCTTCGGCATTTATTACATGGCCAAGAAATTGAACTTCCCTTAGCCAGAACTCACACTTAGAAAACTTCGCGTACAGCCTTTCTTGACGAAGCAGTTCTAACATCTGTCGCAGGTGTACCTCATGCTCCGCCTGGCTTCGGGAATACACCAAAATGTCATCAATGAACACGATCACCGAGGTATCAAGAAACGGTCGACACACCCGGTTCATGAGATCCATGAATACGGCTGGAGCATTGGTTAACCCGAAAGGCATCACCAAAAACTCATAATGACCGTATCTCGTTCGGAACGCCGTCTTCGGAATGTCTGACTCCCTTATCTTCAACTGATGGTATCCTGACCTCAGGTCAATCTTGGAAAAGTAGGACGCGCCTTGCAGCTGATCAAACAAATCGTCTATTCTGGGTAGCGGGTACTTGTTCTTTACTGTGATCTTGTTCAACTCCCGATAGTCAATACACATGCGCATTGACCCATCTTTCTTCTTGACAAACAGAATAGGGGCTCCCCAAGGCGATGTACTCGGTCTGATAAAACCCCTGTCTAGCAATTCTTCCAGTTGCTTCCGCAGTTCCACCATCTCTGAAGGTGCTAATCGGTATGGAGCTCGGGCAACAGGTGCAGCTCCTGGAACTAGTTCAATCGTGAACTCAACCTGTGACACCCCATTTCTACTGTTTGCAAATACTACGGTTTTTCGTATAAATACTTGGATACAAAAATACGGTTTAACAAAAACCGATTACTTACATGTTTAAAAAAACAGTGGGTGTTACAAATCCATACCAAAACTAACCATAGTAAGCAAGAAAGGATTAAACCTTGAGTCCAGTATAGGAGCTATGTGGGCTCCACTCCAGCTAAACTTCATCCAATTATAGCATAACATTTAACCTGGAATACATGGCATAAAAATAGAATACGTAAGACAATAATGTCTTGTGAGTTACATGAGTTTTAGACTCAAACCTTTAACTTCTTTTCAAATCTTTATATAAAACTTATGACATAAATATCTTTCAAAGTTTTAAAACATTATCATACCATAGTTCTTTATTCTTTTCAAAAATCATTACATATCATACCTTGCATACCATCTTCTTTCAAAACTTTATAATAGTAATATAATATAACTCTTTACTTCTCAAAAATCATTTTATGACTTTCTTTACGAAAATAACTTCGTTCTTACTTTCTTTGACTGGTTTTATAAGCTTGCTGGATTTTTATACTTAGGGCTTTAATCACTATAAGTGATACCCCAAGTCTCTATGGCTAGAAAGAACGGATCAATCCTCACCATAGAAGTGCTGAGGCGATCTACTTCGCGATGGGGATTTTCCCCAGTAGACCCCTTACCTAACCCGGGTAGGTTGGAACATAGTTCCCTTACTAACGCTGCTTGCTACAATTACCAGTCATACAAAAACTTGCTGCTTAATTGAACATTTCTCATAAACATATAATCTTGTGGCTAAATGCCAAACTACATCATTTTATGTCTTTATGGCTAGATGCCAAATACATAACTTTCGTTTCACATAAACCATTTGTTTAAAAACATGTCTTATTAACATTTTAGGCTTAATGCCAAATCATACTTTCCAAACATCTTGTGGCTATACGTCCTTTCATACTTGAAAACATATACAATCTGTAACCAAAACATACTTCTTAAACATTTTATGGCTATATGCCTATCCATACTTTCAAACATGTATAACTTGTATTCAAAATATACTTTCACATAATTGGTTCATAAACCAAACCATACTTTCACAACAAGTTAGAGATAATACTTTTGCATATAATTTCACATAAGAAGATTTATAAGAGATATTTTAAATACTTACTTGCCATGTACCCCAGAATGGGTAAAAATACTGCATGTACTCACCTCATGTATTGCTAGAAGTTTGACTACACGTTCCATGTATTTATACTCCTTTGTGATTAAATAATCACTTGGCATGAACCTATAATTAACATGTTATACATTAACTTTCATGCTAACTGATTCTATAATTCATTAGGGTCTTTATAATACTCTCTTGGGTCATAATAAGTATATAACTTCAAAATGACCAACTTTAATTAAATCGTATATTGTTCGTATTTTACTACAGTACCCTCGAGGGGTCGTATTTTAATTCCGACAATTTCCCACATGTTTTCATACCATTTTAAGGCTATGGTATGAATTTCAGACCAATCGGACAAGCCTAGCATCGAGTCAAAATCTCAAAATTGGACAGAATGCTGCCCAGCAAAGAGCACGACTCGTGCTCTTTTTGTGCTTAGAGAAGCACGACTTGTGCTAATGATGCTTGACCATTTCTTGACTCTACAGTGGCACACGACTCGTGCACTTCATAGGCTAAAAAGGCACGACTCGTGCCACACCTGCAGACTCGATTTTAAGTCCGATTTTTGAGCTGCAGACCTCTATTTTGACCCATTAAGTGCTTAATACTTAACTTAACCATTTTACTATCATTCCATGACTAAAACCCTTGCTTTACATCAGGTTTTAAGCCATGGAATCACTGATTCCAATTCCAATTCTTTGAAAACCCGTTTTTTTGATATTTTCACTAAAAATTCAAGTTTTTGAAATTAATCACTTAGGAGTGTCTTAATACATCCTAAGTGATCATTTAGACCCAACAAACTCATAAAAACCAACTTTGATCTTGCAAACCCGTTTTTGGAGTTCTTGAGCCAAATCACCATTTTTTCTAAACTTTCACATGTTCATAGCTAGAACATGCTTTTGTGGTAGGTTTAAGCAAGATGAACTAGATAGAAGTTTTGGAACCATGATTTCTGGAAAAATTAGAAATCAAAATATAGTTCCCGTTCCAGATTTTAGGTTTAGGGCTTAGTATCCTTACCTCTTGAAGCTTGGAATTACCAATTCCTCTTGTATTCCTTTGATTTCTTTGAAGGAATTCTTGAGCTCTTCCTCTTCCCGTGCTCACTCTCGTTCTCTCTAGCTCTCTCTCGAACCCTCTACTGATTTCTGGAAAAGAGAGTGATAACTCTCTTATTTATGTTTAGTTTTTATAAAATAATTACATTTTGGTCCCTAACTTCTTCCTTTTTGTTCAAAAATGGTCCAAAAGTTCACATCTTTACAAACTAAGTTCCATTAACTACTAACTTAACATTTTATTGACATTTTGGTCATTTCCATGTCAAATGACCATTTTGCCCTTTTCGGTCATATTTCACTATTCACGCGGTAAAACTCCAAGTTTCACATAAACTCTTATTTCTTATCATATTATTTTACAAATACATATTGTTTTTCCATAATAGTCTTTTAATGTGACAAAAGACCATTTTACCCTCTTTTACTAGAATTAACTTTCAAATACTTATCACCATTATATATATTAGCTCCAAAAATCATATTTTCCTCACTTAAAAGTCATTTGGGTGTCCAATGACTAGTGTACTCTTTGCTCATCATCTTTCTCCAAACTTTTGGTATTTTACCACACTTCTAAGTAATTTACTTTTAAAACCTTCAAAAATATTTTTGGTCTTTTCCTTTCGTATTTTCTCAAATATAAATTAGAGATTTTTGGGTCGTTACAACTACCTCCCCCTTATTAGGATTCCGTCCTCGGAATCATCACACAACTATACATGATATATATTTATTTCCTTTACATATACTTTGTATTCTTAGGGGATTAAACTTTCATCTACTTCAACTTTCAATATTTGTATTTACATTTCTTGAAATATATACTTTTAAAGGTTAACCCTTTTCTAGATTTCTTCTTTATAACAGATATACAAGTATCTCTTTAAAACTCTACTTTTGCTTAAATAACTGAAATACCTTTTTGGTCATTTTACTCTGGTTCCTTACAACACATTTAATACTTTTATTAAATGACCAAAATACCCTTTTAGTCATTTTTTTTATCCGTTTTCTCAACTTTTAGTTGCTCGATCATACTTCATACGCTATGTTCTAATTACATTTCTTTCTACCTCACTTCATTCTTTTGCAACTTTCTTAGTAAAACTTATTTTATAAAGTAGTTTCATACTTTCATAATTTTATCAAATATAGTAACTTACTTTGTGATTTTTCTCATATGTTTACCAAAACTTCATGAACTTATATCAATCATATTCTTTAATTGTAAAACTTTTCCGAATACAATTTGATAAAATTTTGTATTCATACAAATATATAAATACACAATCTCTTTCTCTTTAAACAATATTTTGTCCTATGATGGACATATCACTAAAACATAACTTGTTCATTCTTATCTTTCTCTTTTCTCATATCTTTGTTTATGCGTTATACATAATAGTTTGTTTTTTTTTTTTATTATATTCTGTCTTTATTTCTACTGGCAACTCTCAGTTGGTTACCATTTTAAGAAATGCATTCTTTTCCTTTCGTTACACTTCACAACCTTACTTTTTTTTTTTTGTTTGGGACAAAATCTGTCGAATTATCATATTGTTCACGAGAATCTACTTATCTTGTTCTGAAAATGTTGAAACGATGTTTCGCTTTTTATTTTAACAATTAGACATCATTAACTTCCTTTCTATGCAGAGTAAACCATATACAACCTTATAAACTTGTACAGTTGTACTGTTGAAGTTGATCTATTATTTCAGTCAACTTCCTTCGTAATTCACACTTTTCAAGAAAAATCATTTCTATTACATTTTTCATCTTCTTATGTACCTCGTGTACCCATCTCATATTATTATTTACGTTTTAGTATTTCTTTGCTAATTCTTATTTCTCACATTAATGCTTAGTTTAGCATCTGATCTTCTGTTTACTCTTTCCTCACGGTATTTAAATTGTTTACCATGATTGATTCAAAATTTGTTTTTCTTCAACTCACTTATGGGACTTCATATATGTTACATAAGATAATTCATATTCCCATACTACACTTTTCATAATATTACTATCTTGTGGTGTATTTATATTTCACAAACCACATTCATTAACTTCTTAACATATTCTTACAAGTTCTTAGTCGCATAATATACACATATGTATATACTTGATTCTCTTTTGGTTTTAGAACTTAACTAGGTATTTTTAACATTTTCGTCCCATGACGAATTCTGGACATAACTCTCAATCACCATTACTTCTCATTACTCCTTACTTGTTATAGCTAATGCTAAAACAATAATTTTCTTACCTTTACATCTTTTACCATTGCTGTTATGTGTTATAAGACTGCATGTCTAACACATTATGTTATTCTATCATTTAAACTACACTTCTTTACACTATATATTTCTTTACAACATTATATATTTCATATAGAACTTACTTCTTATGTGTCTGTAAGTGATACACAATTGCCATTTATTTTCTCGTCATCTTTCATTCTGTGGTATTTCGAGGCAGTATGCCCGATACATTATTTTACTATTTTGCTTCATACCTTATAGTATTCTAATTAGAATACTTATTTCATAACCACTGTTATATTTTTATACATCATATTTACATATACCCCAAAACTTACTCATGCCTTTACATTTATAAACACATATAAACATATATACACTTCTCTGTATTTCATGGCTACTATCCATGTACTAACCATTTCTCATAGTCTTTGGATGCCTTTACCCATCATTTCTATTCGGAAGTAGTAACTTCCTGTCTGTTTACTATAGTTCTTATCTTATCTTTGATTTTTTTTAATGTAGGTTTAGACATCTACTCTTGTTCTTTGCTTCGTATTGTTCATGACCTTTAGCCATTTTCCTTACCTACTTATAGCTTTCTTCAGTTAACATACGTCTTTATACTCGTTTATTACTGGTATTTCTTCTTATACTTCCTTCATTTGGTTACGGAATTTAATTCCTAATAACCAATATCTTCTCATTAAATTATTTTATATTATTATTATTTTTTTTTCATCATCAGGTACTAAACTTGATGCCACTTATCTTAATATTTTATTTGTCCTGAGACAACTTTTAATATTCTTCTTTTAAGAAATAAATTACCAATTTACAACTCGAACTGCTTTACACTAAATAATATTCTCTGCGGATATCGATCCACATTTACTTATTGTGACATTACTCCTGTTCAGGTACATCGTGACATGTGCATCTTCATTTGAATGCCACTTCCTACAGGATAATTCGTGCCAACAACTTCCAAATCTATATGTAGATATAGTATTCAACTTATCACCTTCAAATGATTCCCATATGTTTATGCTGTAGTAAACAAGGCATAATATCTTTGCTTTACTTAACCTCTTTCTTTTCGACTATGCACCACGAAGCTATTGGACTTCTGTACCGATCATCCGTCATCTTTATTTACTCTTCAGTTATCCTACTGTTTGTCTCTTTACTTGACTCACCACTACTTATAACTTATTCAATTGTCCATTCTTTGGACAATTTTATTTATCACCTTTGTTCAACCTTGACAGTTAGTCTTCCACTTTCTGCTACCATCGTCATCTTCTATCTTTAGCTTTCTCATGGTTTTATTATTTGCGTCTTACAACGATATTCTGCTTCCTTTATATATGTACCATTCATTCATCTTTTAAAGAAAATTTAACATTTAATGGTCATGCCTAAGGCACACCACCTGCTTGCATTAAACTCTTCTTTACCACCCTTTTATTTTTACAAATTTATGTACTATCAATATACTTGTGCTTAAAATTTTCATTCTTTATATAAGAGCCTTGCAACTCTTATATAGGTAATCAATACCCATAATTTTTCTTTAGATTGCTCTTACTCGTACTTTTTCTTGCCTTGACAGGCATATATTTTAATATCTTTCAATTTATCTAAGAAATACTATTTATCACTTTATTTCTTTTACTTTACCATACTAAGTGATATATACCCACTGCATTAGGTTTTAATACTCATAACCTTACCCACCAGAATACCATAATTCCTTTGTGATTCCACCAGCCTCAATACATATCCTGTGATTATGATAATACGGGCCCATATTACCATAACCACCTATACATATTGATTCTGTTATTACCACAAGGTTTCATGGGTCACTAGTTCCTTTAATATATATAACACCATTATAAATACATGGTGTTCAATACTAGAAATCTTACTACTTTATAACATAGCCTTTAATAAATTTAGACAGTTATGGAAAATATCATATAATTTTCCTAACGGTCAAATCTTTGCTCACTTTAAACGTTAGCTTAACACTTCTTAGTTTTATATATCTACATATTTTACATAATGCATAATGTCTTAATCATTTAAGACATCATATAACATACTTTCATAAACTAACATTTTTATAGCATGAGTTTAAGCCTAGGAGTGGAACAAGCCAATCCTAATTCGCTTAAACTATGGCTCTGATACCAACTTGTGACACCCCATTTCTACTGTTTGCAAATACTACGGTTTTTCGTATAAATACTTGGATACAAAAATACGGTTTAACAAAAACCGATTACTTACATGTTTAAAAAAACAGTGGGTGTTACAAATCCATACCAAAACTAACCATAGTAAGCAAGAAAGGATTAAACCTTGAGTCCAGTATAGGAGCTATGTGGGCTCCACTCCAGCTAAACTTCATCCAATTATAGCATAACATTTAACCTGGAATACATGGCATAAAAATAGAATACGTAAGACAATAATGTCTTGTGAGTTACATGAGTTTTAGACTCAAACCTTTAACTTCTTTTCAAATCTTTATATAAAACTTATGACATAAATATCTTTCAAAGTTTTAAAACATTATCATACCATAGTTCTTTATTCTTTTCAAAAATCATTACATATCATACCTTGCATACCATCTTCTTTCAAAACTTTATAATAGTAATATAATATAACTCTTTACTTCTCAAAAATCATTTTATGACTTTCTTTACGAAAATAACTTCGTTCTTACTTTCTTTGACTGGTTTTATAAGCTTGCTGGATTTTTATACTTAGGGCTTTAATCACTATAAGTGATACCCCAAGTCTCTATGGCTAGAAAGAACGGATCAATCCTCACCATAGAAGTGCTGAGGCGATCTACTTCGCGATGGGGATTTTCCCCAGTAGACCCCTTACCTAACCCGGGTAGGTTGGAACATAGTTCCCTTACTAACGCTGCTTGCTACAATTACCAGTCATACAAAAACTTGCTGCTTAATTGAACATTTCTCATAAACATATAATCTTGTGGCTAAATGCCAAACTACATCATTTTATGTCTTTATGGCTAGATGCCAAATACATAACTTTCGTTTCACATAAACCATTTGTTTAAAAACATGTCTTATTAACATTTTAGGCTTAATGCCAAATCATACTTTCCAAACATCTTGTGGCTATACGTCCTTTCATACTTGAAAACATATACAATCTGTAACCAAAACATACTTCTTAAACATTTTATGGCTATATGCCTATCCATACTTTCAAACATGTATAACTTGTATTCAAAATATACTTTCACATAATTGGTTCATAAACCAAACCATACTTTCACAACAAGTTAGAGATAATACTTTTGCATATAATTTCACATAAGAAGATTTATAAGAGATATTTTAAATACTTACTTGCCATGTACCCCAGAATGGGTAAAAATACTGCATGTACTCACCTCATGTATTGCTAGAAGTTTGACTACACGTTCCATGTATTTATACTCCTTTGTGATTAAATAATCACTTGGCATGAACCTATAATTAACATGTTATACATTAACTTTCATGCTAACTGATTCTATAATTCATTAGGGTCTTTATAATACTCTCTTGGGTCATAATAAGTATATAACTTCAAAATGACCAACTTTAATTAAATCGTATATTGTTCGTATTTTACTACAGTACCCTCGAGGGGTCGTATTTTAATTCCGACAATTTCCCACATGTTTTCATACCATTTTAAGGCTATGGTATGAATTTCAGACCAATCGGACAAGCCTAGCATCGAGTCAAAATCTCAAAATTGGACAGAATGCTGCCCAGCAAAGAGCACGACTCGTGCTCTTTTTGTGCTTAGAGAAGCACGACTCGTGCTAATGATGCTTGACCATTTCTTGACTCTACAGTGGCACACGACTCGTGCACTTCATAGGCTAAAAAGGCACGACTCGTGCCACACCTGCAGACTCGATTTTAAGTCCGATTTTTGAGCTGCAGACCTCTATTTTGACCCATTAAGTGCTTAATACTTAACTTAACCATTTTACTATCATTCCATGACTAAAACCCTTGCTTTACATCAGGTTTTAAGCCATGGAATCACTGATTCCAATTCCAATTCTTTGAAAACCCGTGTTTTTGATATTTTCACTAAAAATTCAAGTTTTTGAAATTAATCACTTAGGAGTGTCTTAATACATCCTAAGTGATCATTTAGACCCAACAAACTCATAAAAACCAACTTTGATCTTGCAAACCCGTTTTTGGAGTTCTTGAGCCAAATCACCATTTTTTCTAAACTTTCACATGTTCATAGCTAGAACATGCTTTTGTGGTAGGTTTAAGCAAGATGAACTAGATAGAAGTTTTGGAACCATGATTTCTGGAAAAATTAGAAATCAAAATATAGTTCCCGTTCCAGATTTTAGGTTTAGGGCTTAGTATCCTTACCTCTTGAAGCTTGGAATTACCAATTCCTCTTGTATTCCTTTGATTTCTTTGAAGGAATTCTTGAGCTCTTCCTCTTCCCGTGCTCACTCTCGTTCTCTCTAGCTCTCTCTCGAACCCTCTACTGATTTCTGGAAAAGAGAGTGATAACTCTCTTATTTATGTTTAGTTTTTATAAAATAATTACATTTTGGTCCCTAACTTCTTCCTTTTTGTTCAAAAATGGTCCAAAAGTTCACATCTTTACAAACTAAGTTCCATTAACTACTAACTTAACATTTTATTGACATTTTGGTCATTTCCATGTCAAATGACCATTTTGCCCTTTTCGGTCATATTTCACTATTCACGCGGTAAAACTCCAAGTTTCACATAAACTCTTATTTCTTATCATATTATTTTACAAATACATATTGTTTTTCCATAATAGTCTTTTAATGTGACAAAAGACCATTTTACCCTCTTTTACTAGAATTAACTTTCAAATACTTATCACCATTATATATATTAGCTCCAAAAATCATATTTTCCTCACTTAAAAGTCATTTGGGTGTCCAATGACTAGTGTACTCTTTGCTCATCATCTTTCTCCAAACTTTTGGTATTTTACCACACTTCTAAGTAATTTACTTTTAAAACCTTCAAAAATATTTTTGGTCTTTTCCTTTCGTATTTTCTCAAATATAAATTAGAGATTTTTGGGTCGTTACACAACCTGTCGATCTGGTGGCAACCCTGGAGGGCTGGAAGTTCATCAGGAAACACATCTGGAAATTCGTTCACCACATTCACATTCGCTACTCCCACTTTAATCGGTTGAGCCACCGACACATAAGCCAAGTATGACGTCCCTCCTTTACTGATACAGCTTCGGGCTTGAGCAAAGGAGATAACTGGCATTCGCAACCGAGGTCGTTCACCCTGAATCTTCATCAATTTCCCATCTGGTGACAGCACTGTGAGGCTTTTATTTCTGCAATCCATGTTAGCATAATTTGTCGCCAACCAATCCATCCCCACAATCACACCAAATTCATTGGTAGTCATCGGCTTCAAATCTATAGGGAAAACGGTCCCGTAGATTTTAAGCTGACAACCTTCCATATGTTCAGAAACCCAGACATATCGGCCGTCTGCTATGGCTACTTCTAAGCTTTCATTCATCGGTGTTAAAGGTACATTCAATCGAGGCAATAAAGATTCCGATACAAAACAGTGAGTGGCTCCCGAATCAAAAATAACATATACATGTATGGTGTTGAGAGTGAAGATACCTGTAATCACATCCGTCTTCTCACGGGCTTCCTCCACGGTCATCTGAAAAGCTCGTGAGGCTACCGGTCGTCCCCTGTTCTTCGGCTCTTCTTTCTTTCCCACTTGATCATCCCTGGGCCTTTCGCTATATACCCCAGATTTCAGTTGGGGACAGTCCAGTCGAATATGATCCGTAGCCCCGCATTGGAAACACCTACGGTCCGCCCGACAGTCCCGTATAGTATGACCCGTTTTTCCACAATTTCGGCAGATAAGTGACCCAGTATCGCTGGGACAACTGCCCGTGTGTCGTTTTCTACATTTTTCGCACCACTTTCCTTCGTCCCTCTGGCTTTTTCCTTTAGAACCGGATTGTTGCGACTTCTTCTGAGGCGTCCAACCTTGGTCTTCCGCCTTTCTTTTTGTTTCCATAACTTTCTTTTCATCTTCCTGTCGCTTTAGTTCTGTTTCTCTTTCTGTGGCTCGATCCACTACTTGCCGGAAAGTAGTTAGTTTCAACGGTTGCACAATCTCTCTAATTCGGGTTGTCAACCCCCGAACAAACTTGTCAATCTTTCTCTTTTCAGTGTAAATGTGGTGTTCAGCAAATCTAGCTTTCTCCAGAAAGCTAAGAGTATATTCCTGGACAGATCGGGAACCCTGTTCCAAATGCAGGAATTCATCCTCCAGCTTCTGAATAGCGACTTCCGAGCAATATTCTTCATTAAACTTTGTCTTGAATTGCTCCCAAGGTATCGATTGGGATGAATCAAGATCTAGCGATTTGTAGTAAGTTTGCCACCAATGTAGTGCGCCACTTGTAAGTTGGTTCGTGGAAAATTCCACTTTATCATCATCCGCACACTTGCTCACTCGGAACACCTTTTCCATGTGCATGATCCATTCCATAGCTTTAACTGGATCATCTGTCCCCGAGAATTCCTTTGGTTTACAACCAAGAAAGGATTTATAAGTACATCCAATTTTCTTTGTCGAGGCTTCTCCACCTTGAGTTTCTTTCACTGCCCGAGCCCGACTTTCTCCCTGGCTTTCATTCTCTGGCTGTCTGTCATGAACACTTTTTGCAGCCTCTTCAGTAGGATCAGGATGGGCACTCGGGTTGGGATTGTCACTCGGGTTAGGATTGTTCGATAATGCTGGCAGCATTTGCCTAACCACTTCTTCCACTATTGCCCGGATATCAGGTGGATTTTGTCCCACCGGTTCTCTTGCTGGTCCACTTCGTGCACTTCCACCACACGAATTTACACCAGTGGGGTTACTTCGTGTATTTCTCATACTTCAAAATTTCAGCAAACCGTTAGATTACATATATAATAACAAGCTTATATATATCTAACAGTCCATTTATCCGTCCTTCTCTCAAGGTTTAAGTCCAGGAATCTAACCTAAGACACCTAGTTCACTTAAACCACGGCTCTGATACCAACTTGTAACACCCGACTTATTAACAAAAACACCCCAAAAATTTTTCATTTTGAAACCAAATATTTTACAATAAAAACACAAGTAGGGATATTAGTTAATACAATACGAGTACAAGTGTATCACAAAGTACAATACATAATATTATACATCTTTAAGCCGGGCTGTCACTTCAGTCACTAAGTCCTCAGTCACGGACTTTGTCTTTTCCCTTCGCAGGGTCACGCTCACCTGCAGGGACATATCAAATAAACAGTGAGCTATAAAGCCCAATGAGTAATCAAATAAAAAACAATATGTATAAGAATATAATTCTCTATACAAAGTCAAATATATAATTTCATACAATACAAAATCATACGTGGCTCACGGAAAAATCCCGCTGTTGCCTAGACTCACGGCTGGTTCCGGTCTTGTCTATATAAGTTTAAATATGGCTCACGGGTTAGCCCGCTGTTGCCTAGACTCACGGCTGGTTCCGGTATTGTCTATTTATTTTTTATTGACTCACGGCTGGTTCCGGTATTGTCAATAAAGATTTGACTCACAGCTCCGTTCTTGTCTATTAAAGACTCACGGCTTATCTGGTATTGTCATATCAAATCAAATATCTGTCATTTTTCGTCCCCAAAACCATTTTCAATCCGCAGCTGCTCAACAATCATATATCACATCAAATACGAGTGAGATTACTCACCTGAAGGTTTACTACAACTAGCGTTTAGCGGTTCTTGCCTTTCGATGTGTTTTGCGAAATCTTGTCCCGTACCTATAATTCATTCATTCCCACAATGATTATAGGTTAATATCTATTCTAATTAACTCTAATATAATAGAGTTCAATAATATATAATGCCTAGTTAATAAACTTTCCGTTTACCTTTAATTCATTCATTAAAGAACAAACTTTTGTTTTGACCTTTTTTGGCATTACTCGTTCAAGCACTATGCATGAATCATATTCCTCAAGTTCAATAACAGAACCTGGTGAGCATGACCATACCGAACCATGTACCTCCAGTTGGAAAATATGAAAGATTTTATGAGTATATAGCTCCGCCGCTTGCGCATCAAAAGGTAGTAATGACACAAGTGGAGGTTTTTGAGTCAGACACGTAAATTCTGAATTTGTTTGTGTGTTCCTTTGTTTGTCCATCGCTACATCAAGCTTACACATGAACATCAACATATTCGATTTTCTTGACATGAAACTCTGGAAAAAGTAGTTTTCACTCTCTGATCTAGATGTTGTTCGCATCAAACCAATCAACGACGTTTTGCTGAAATAAGAAGGTATCCAACGTTCGCGCATGTTATACATTTCTTTTAACCGTTTATTATCATGTAGCTGAAACTCGTCTATCAAACTGCACCATTTTCCTCAAACAAATCTAGACTAATGCACGAGTTCCATAGCAGACCTTGCAACCTTTTCCTGAAGTCTGTTTCGTATATTATCTTTGCAGACACCTACAAATTAGTATGGTATATAACACTGTTAAACATATGAATCATAAATTATATTAAAACATAAACAACAAATTGTTAGTATTTATACTTTATCTGTCAACTTTTTGCCTATATGCCACATGCATAGACGGTGTGTGGAGTTTGGGAAAACACGTTCAACAGCTTTGGCCATAGCCGCATCTTGATTGGTGACAACGATATTAGGTTCTTTTCCGAAAGACGAAAGGAATACTTTCAGTAGCCATATATAGTAAAAATATGTTTCTTTTGCTAAGAACCCTGCGCCAAATGTTACACATAATTTGTGGTTATCAATCCCTGTAAACGGAACGAATACCATGTTATACCTGTCCAAAATGACCATGTGCATATAAATATATATACAAAGAAATAAAAACAAAAAATTTGGATACTCGTTATTCTTACTTGTTGGTACGAAACGTAGCATCAAACGATACAACATCACAAAATTAGTTGTAGTTTAGTTTTGCGATACCATCAGCCCAAAACAAAGCTCTATGTTCATCTTTCTCCAACATATAATTGAACGAGAAAGAAGGCGTGTTCTTGCTCCTCTGTGTTAGCAGGTTTACCACCATATTTGCATCACTATCTCCTATATAGTAATTCAAGTCTCTTGCATAATTTTTATAGTTGTTTTTCTGTGGACTTTGCTTTCTGTATCCGCCTTTCAATCCTGTCACAATACCATGAGCCCTTGTCGATCCGATATTAGAAGTATTGAGTTGGTTTATCATATGTTGGTCTGAAAATTGTATTCTCCTACGATGTTTTGACATATGCGCAGTTGTCCTCGTGTACAACTCATGGTTATGAGTTAAATCAATCATATTTACCATAAAACTATCACTTCCATCTACACGTTTAAAACCAATCCTTGCACGACAAGATTGCATTTGGCTAGATCTCTTTCTTTTCTTCTTGAGGACTTCTCCTTTTAGTGTATCAATATTAGATGTCTCACGCGATCCAGATCCGCTACAAATAACATATTTATAACGAAGTATTCCGTTACTTGTCTTTGATGATCCTAATCTTGGATCAAAACCTGCTCTAATTGCATATTTCTTATAGAAACCTATCCCGGCTTCTAGCGTTTCAAAAACCGTATCCATTTTGGGCTCAATGTCTGCTTTAACATTTGGTATCCATATTACTGTTTTTGATCTTCCAGGAGATTTTATTTCTGTACTACTTAGTTCATCCTCGATTTCTACATCATCTGAAACATAATAATAAAATAATCATATCTGTTGGTTCACATATCGAATATTCGTTACATATGCATTAAATTGATATGCATATATATGCATTTTTATGATATTTACACAGCTTTGATGTGTTACATATATATTATACCGATATGCACATACGCACGTGACATGACATATATGCAGTAACATGACATATCACACTATCTGACGTGTGTATATGCAGACTGGTATGCACATATGCATTAAATTTATATGCATATATGCATTTTTTATGATATGTATACAGCTTATGTGTCAAATATGAATTTGACTCATATGCACATATGCATTATTATGATATATATACATATATTTGATTTGTCACATGTATTAGACTGATATGTACATATGCACGTATCATGACATATGCATTATTATGATACGTACATATATTTGATCTATCACATATGTATTAGACTGATATGCACATATGCACGTATCATGACATATATGCAGTTACTTATTGTTTTTTCCACATGTCCACACATTTTGTCAATATGCATGAATATGATATAACTGTTATGTGCATATACAAACAATTTGATTAATCATTGAAATATACTCACCGTATGTGTTGTTTGAGGAAACATTCCCTTCTCCAGTCACGTTGTTATCATCATCCACAACAACTTCAACCTCATTAGTATCTCCATCACCGTCTCTTACTATGTCGCTTTCATAATAGTTCATCTCTTCATGGTTTATAAAAATATCATGCCTGAACAAACATATAACGTTTTCTATTATTTTTAACAAGAATATATCTTCTTTAATATAGAAATTAATGACGAACTATATTAATATCTCACTAGTAATCCCCTCCCCAGTAATCCTCGATTCCATCGCCAACTTGATTAAATCTGAAAGAATATCAATATACAATTAAACAACGATGTTATTGATATATCCCAAATGAAAGAATATTCTTATATTTCATTCTTGAGGACGATAATCCATGAAGTACGATATTGGGAATGTCGAGCTTGATGAGTATAGAAAACAACCAATAGGTTTTTCGATGATTTTGAAAATTTCGATCGGATTAATGGTGGAATCAATCTAATTGATTGTTGTTTCCGTAAATGTAACAGATATGCCATATTATTAGGAGCTGTTACGTTTTTTATATATTTATTGAATTATTAGCAAAAATAAATCCATAACACAAATGACCATCAAGTCCTTTTTGGTTTGGATAAGGATCTAATGGATGACATTGAGTTCTCAGGATCTCATGAATATTTGAGTTTTTAAAAGAACCTAACCCTTAATATATATATATATATATATATATATATACATATATATATATATATATATATATATATATATAAAATAAAGTGAGAAGTGAAAAAAACTATGGCTTTTCCGTCATTTTACATGTACTTACACGACAGCATGTATATGGACTATAACCGGCTAAAGGACCAAACCTTATGGAAACCATGATGACCAACCACATCAATTTCTCAAAAGTGAGGACCAAAACTGTAGTATGTGCATACCATAAGAACCAGCTATAATTTACTCTTATCATTACGTTGATTTTACCAATTTCCCCTTATAAACTGTCGGTCACAGTTTTCTTCTCCAATGAAGTCTCCAAAAAATTTTCAAAAACCAAAATTTTGCATTTTCATGGGTTAACCGTCTTGTTTTCGTGTTTATTTCCTAATGCATCTATACGTGGTTTTTGATTATTTGTGGATTTAGAAATTTTCGAACATGTGGGATTTGAGATATAATCAAGCAAAATGAATAAAAAAAGACCCACAATGAAGAACATTAAAACTTAAAATATGTTTTATGAACAAAAACTACATTAGGATGCAAAATTCTACAGAAAAATATGAGTAGTGGACATTCAATCAATTATGTCATCGATTATCCGCACTTCCTTAACACTCATTCGATTCCTAAATAGTAATATCTTATTGACATAAGTTGTTTGTTATATAATGACATGAAAGTTTGTAAAAATCTGTTGGAAATGGGAAGAAGGTAGCAAAGGATTTCAAAAAATTATTAAAAAAAAACATTTTTAAATAAACAAGTTGAACTTTCTTCATGTATAAATGAATAATGATCAATTTTAGTAAAAAAAAAAAAAACTGAAAAGTTGGTACATTACATACATCCTCTAATGGCTATGGATTCAAGAAGAAAAATTAATTTCTTAAATCAAACAATCATGTCATCAATTATCCACACTTCCTTATCACTCATTCGATTCCTAAATAATAACTTCTTATCGATGGAAGTTGTTTGTTTTATGATGACATGAAAGTTTGTAAAAATCTGTTGGAAATGGGAAGAAGGTTGCAATGACAAAATCAAAACCTACAACTATGAGGATTTCAAAAAATTATTAAAAAACATTGTTAAATAAACAAATTGCGTTTCTTTCTGGTCTTCCAGTTTCCCGCTGGAATTCCCTTTTTATAAAATTGCCGTTGTTCTAAAAAATAAATAAATAAATAAATAAATTGAAATTCCTTCATGTATAAATGAATAATGATCAATTTTAGTAAAGAAACTCAAAAGTTGGTACATCACATACATCTTCTAATGGCTACAGATTCAAGATTAAAAAACAATTTCTTAACTGATGTGGATTAAACATGCAATAAAATAAAACCATGAGCATGAGTTATGCAACAAAATACGGACTAAAATTATAATTTCTAGTATACCAAATGCACTATTTTTGTAATTTACTCATAAGAATATAACATTATGATTTATCACTCAACGATGAAAGAATGTCTTCATTTCCAAAGTCTAGTAGAGATGTAGTCTTACAAGTGTACACCTTATATAAAGTCCAACAAGTCCAACAGTGGCAAACTATGCGATAACATTTTTAGAGGTTATGTAAGTCTTATACTCAATTCTGTTAACTTATAGGTGATCAAGGAATAGTAAACTCATAACATAGACACATTATGTCAGAATATAAACCAATCCATACACCTCCAATAGATATAACTCGCATGACACAAGCAAAGGACTTGCTCCCAATTGTTCGCTCCCTTGATCAGTTTTTATTCACTCTTTTCATGGGATGTGTGACCTCGCAATGTTGTCTTCAACCGTGCCATATTTAGTCACTTGTTTTATAGGAGGGACGCTCGAATTTTCGACGAGGTAATTATATTAAGTTGACATTGCCTAAGTCCTCCCAACTGACTACATTTACATACCACTTACTAAACATATGATCTTCCGAAAATAGAGGAACAAATATAAAAGTTACAACTTCAAATCTTAAATAATTAATGAAACATAAATATACAAAATGACTAAAACAACTAAATCTCGAACTCCAAACTTGACCAAAATGGAACAAAACTGAAAATGTGGTCGAAAAATGAAGTTGTTTTAAAGATCCAATCAAAGCGAGATTTGTGTTTTTGTTTTGAAACCAAAGGGAAACGAGATTTCAAAACAAGTAATCACTTTATTATTTTTTTGGAAGATTTTCTGAAAACTTTTACTTGAGCAACTCGAGCGATCACTTGGTTTGGTCTTTTCTTTTGATTTTTTAATTTTGATATTTTTATTTACCAGTGTTTTAGAACCAAGTGAAATAATCATTTCTTGAATTTCACAATAAAAATAACTTCACTAAATTTGCTAGAATAGTTGGATAAATATAACTTGCAAAGTAATTTACAAATTTCTAAGCATAAAAATAGAATCCACTATGACTAAATTTAGAAATCGAAATAACAAATATATAACAAAAAGCAATATATACAAGGTAATGAAATTTAAACAAGCATATAGACAAAACAAACCAAAATGGAAGAAAACAAGGTTTTTGTTCGTGTCGTTGGAAGAACGCGATTAGCAATAAATCTTACGCTTAACGAATACTATACAAATGTATTGATCATAAGGGGGGACTAGTGCAACTTCCATAGTACTTTCCCAAGTCGATTACACACAATGAGGTATCTCGTGGGTATATAATGTGCCCTTTGCTTGCTATGCCTTTTATAGTTTGATTAAACTACATGTGCCTTTTCATACCCCACCAAACATGCTTATACTAAACACATTTACAAATAAAGGTTCCTATTAATGGGCTAGAGTTTCACAAGCTGGCAATGTTGCATATACTCACGGTAAATTCAATAATTTGGCCATGAATATGTATTATGATTGTAATTAAATGTGTCACATAGATGAGAACTGTGACAACCTAAAATTTTAATATATGAACTAAGCATTTAAAAAGAGAATAAAATAATAGTAAATCTTTAGAAATTAATAATTAAAAATATATAAGGATTTGGAAAACATCATCAATTAGACTTTTGTAGATTTTGATGTAATAATAATATAGGAAAAAGATTCGGGTCATTTGGAATTATAACGAAGAAGTTATGACGGGTTAAAGATGGCTAAAACGTGACAAATATAGCCAAAGTCAGTAGAGATAAAATGTAAAGTTCATTCCCGTGTTTCCAACGATAAAAAGTTTGTAAAAATCGGGTATCGTACGTAAAAGTTACGAGTGTGCAAATATCGGGAAAAATTAGATACAAGTGCAGAAATTTTTGCTAAGGCATGGAATTAAGGGCAAATTGGTCTTTTTCAAATTTGACCGGTCAAAACACCCTTGGCCTATGTTCTTTTCCTGTGTACGTGAAATAGAAACGAAATAGAAAGGGGGAAACGGTGGATCGGGTTTCCTAAATCCTGCACACCGATGGTGTGTGCGTTTGTGCGTAATACAAGAACGGGAAAGAGAAATTGAGGGCTGGTGATCGAGAGCAGACGAGAGATAGGCCAAAATTAAGAGGGAATTGGAGACAGAGGTGGGGCAGCAGTTGCTGCCCCTGGGGTGCTTCTCCGACGAATCTGCTGCTGCAGGGGGCGGAGGTGGCGTACAGTTGCCGGTGATGGTAGTGGTGGTCAAGGTAAGTTCTTGGTCCGATTCCTAGTGTGTTTCAGCCCCAAACATCTCCATATTTCTTATTTGAGCATAATTTTTAGAAGGTATTAATTATAAACCCTCATTTGGTCCGATTTTAGGTTGTGCAACTTCAAATCTCAGATTTTGGTGACCATGGACATAAACTTTGAGGTAATCACTTGATTTTCAAACCCTAGCTGTTAAAATCAGAAATGCTTGGATGCATGTGGATAAATACTTAAGAATTTGTAACATCCCAGTTTTTATGACAATTTAAAAATTTTAGAAAAACAATTCCAATAATAAAATATCACTTTATTTAAAAACTTTCAAATGTAAACATAAGTCAAGTCATTAAAACCATTTTATTATCAACATAACTCAACATTTAGTGGAAGTCAAAGCTAACATGAAGTCAAATTAAGACATAAATCTCCACAAAAGTTGCACGAGTGTGTACACGTCACGCCTTGCCAGCACCCACATCTAAAGAACCTGAAACAGTGATTTAGAGGGGAAAGGGTAAGCACACAGCTTAGTAAATTTCAACACATACATAATACATCAATCAAGCATGTCTTTCTAACAACACAGATTACCACATAATGCACCCAGCAGTGGTATCGCCACATATGCACCCAGCAGTGGCATCGCCACATATGCACCCAACAGTGGCATAACCATCCACATAATGCACCCAGCTGTGGCATGGTCATATACTTTTCCTATTACTGGCTCGCATCGTGTCCCACCATGCACCCCCTCCTAACCTTATATATTCACCATTGAGGTTATTAAATGTTTTCATTAGGTTTAGATAGGTCCAAACGCACACTACAACCTCCAAAACCCATAACCAAGATAAAAACCACAAAAATAAGATTTGACAGCAAGACCAATTTTTGGACCCACAGCAAGATTTGCAATAATTGGCCAAGGAAAAGTTAAAGATAAAATCTAACAAAAATCATGCATAAACTAGACCCAAGGACAAGGTCACAGGGCCTAACCTCAGGTCAAAATCATTCTCCAGTAACACATGACAAATCCCAAACTTGAATGATTTGATTACTCAACCCATTCGACCCCCTCAAAGATGTAACCAAAACACAAAATGAGAAAGGGGTTAGGTTCTGGTTTTTGGTGTGAACAAACTAGACAAATAACCCAAACGTTTCCCATTGGTCTTGTCCCTAAATCATGTTTGTAAAATTATTTATGAATTTATCAACACAGAAATCTATGTACAACAGCAACCCGGACCAGTCAGTGAATATTGCACTATTCACCTAACCTAGGACTCGACATAGGCTAAGCCCCTCTGGAAATAGAAACTAGGCTCCATGACAATTCCAGGGATATAGAGATCACTCCAATTGGACACTCACATGATTTTATATGAATTTTACAAGCTGACCCAAAAACAGAAAAGTTCCAAAACCACATAAAACGATACTAGGGTTAGGGTTTGCACCCACTTAACCCATTAAGACAAGCCAATAAGACACACTAGGGTCTGAATCAAGTCTAACAATACTTCACAATCAGGAACTTGGAATAATGGCACTGAAACACGAGCCTTATACACCACAAGTACACAATATTGTGGGTGTGGTGTAGAAATCGGCTAGGATAGTCTTTTACAAGAGAATCTAAGACGAAGCTAGCATCACGGACTTATTATCATTGGAAATCAGAAGTAAAACATTGGGACACATCAAGTATACGTACACACACCCACACACCACGATAGGAGTGTGGTGGTGATGATAGCTATGACTATAAAAGAACAAGGAACAAGAGGAGAAAGCAACCAACACTTACCTTAAAAGGAAACCCGCAACCCAAACTGATTCACCCATTGCTCACGGTCTTTACTAACACCCACACAAGAACCTTGGACTTTCCCTCCCACACTCACAGCAGCAACAGCAAGAGACGACACAGCAGCAACAGCAAGAGACGATACAGGAACAGAGAGAGCCGAGACAAAAGACGAGAGATAGAAAAGAAAACGAGGAAGAGAGGTGTACGGTTCTAGGTTTTACGCATAAAGCTAGAAGTGGACTTAAGCTCACGTAACACTACCTTACATGGGCTAAAGGCCTCGACTCAAGGTCTTAGGGCCGAATCCATGGTTGCCCAAAGTGACCCAACACGCACAGATGGAAAGAATACGGCTCATGTAACAAGTTTAAAAGGTTGGCAACTTTAGTCCTTGTATTTTGAGTCATTAATTTATTTTAGCACAATCTAGCCTTAATTCACAATTTAAGTTTCCACATTTGACATAAAACACCCCCATACTAATACAAGTAGGTTTATTATCTTTATTATTATTATTATTATTATTATTATTATTATTTGTATTTTTATTATTAAACCACATATTAAATATTACGAAAAATAACATACCGAGAAACGGGGCGTTACAATTCTCCCCCACTTATAAGAATTTCGTCCCCGAAATTCAACTCTACCCATACTCGAATAAACATTACAATCTTTTGTACGACCCTTTAAATCTACTCTTCTCCTTTCTTAGCCCAACAGATAGGGTTCTCATGCCACCTTACGCACGACATCTCGTAAAACGGCAAATGCCAACAGATAGGGTTCTCGATGCTATAGATAGTAACTTTCAGCGAATGCTAACTCCACCAATGGGGATAACCATCCCTGTTCCCCGCTCCCCTAAAGTCCAAAACTATCCTGTATGGAACTCGCTATTCTAACTTCATCCTTGACCGGTAGTAGTCTCCTTTCATATCTTTATACTTTGCAGCAATCAACAACCTAAATCACTATGAACATGGAGTCATGCTCCACCGCTCAGCACTCCAAGCCGCGCATACTCAGTACGTCGAGCCATGCGTATCTGCTCAGTGCGTCTTGCCGGGCATCCCTATATTGCTCAGCACGTCGAGCCACCCTATAATGATTAGTACGTCGAGCCCAACTACATACTAGACCTAGACCTGTCTAGTACTAACTACAAAACACATCAACAATCAACTAAAGACCCGATGCATATGCAATGACCCTTCTGTGCTCCATGAGAACGACATTCAATCCTCTAGTGGCGTGTAACAAGATATACACTCCACACCAATGTTATCTCCTTGGAATAGCCCAACATCCCAGTCTTGCTACAATCAACTTGATTGCATAATTTCCCACTTAACGTTAACATATCACATCTGAGTAACCTCTGTAGACAGAATTTTGCGCTTCTTTCCTCTAATAGACATAGGGAAAAAGTACAATGAGGCTCAAGTCTTTCTATCACTCAGAAGAATCAACGAAAAGATACAGTAACGACACCCCTAGAACCCGATGTCATGCTCACCATATGCCTTTACGCGTTAGAACTCACTTTTCATGATACAAATGTCATCCAACTTCCCAAAAAGGAACTTCTGATAGTCATATAGGATGGCACTAGGTTGAGCTATCCCCTGCATCCTCTCTTCTCAAAATCACTTTAACAACTTACTTCTTCGCCTACAACGTGGTAACTCCATCATTCCATTCGGTGCCGAATGCTCACCATCCTGACTCATCCGTCTTTTCCCTGTAGTCGCGCGCATCCACTACGTATGCCCCACACCGGGTGCCACCATGTTGTAGACACCTCTGAGTTTTCACGACTGGACATATCGTCGAGCTACGATTGGGTGTTACCCTGTACTAATGGTTCATCCTACTCGAGTTCGGACTCGTAAATGTTGCGACAACAACCAATCTCGGCATCAATTGCGACCATCCAATCTAATCATAAAAGAGAAACACTTGATACTCACACCACACGATTCAACACAAAATACGCATCAAATGACGACCTACGCTCACCTTCCAATCAATTGACTAACAGACTACTCCCGTCCCACCAACAACTAGGGACTCTCAGGTCATATCCTGATCTACCCAGTGATTTAATGGTTAAACCCTGATCCGTCCAACGACCCTCCTGGATCCACGGTCGCACACAGCTCGCACCAGCATTCTCACACGCAAAGTTACACGAACTTTGAATTCATCATAATACATAACTTAGTAATTCAAACAACCCATAACTGCTCCCTACGGTCCATAATCCCATGAGATTGTACACCTTCTAGACGTGCATGACTAATGCACGTCAAATTTCGCTTCTCAGTCAACAAAGGGACTAAATCTGCCATCCATGGTTTGTAGGTTCAAGAATGCATTCATCTATCTGATTCGCCCCTATCCATTCATTGTACGGTCTATGACAATTATCGATTACACCTCCTTCATTAGCCATGCCTAACTCTACAATTACCCGTAGCTTTAATTCCTCCACTCGTTTCACATGCAGTCTCTGGAACTACCTTCAGCCCCTTACTCAAGTTCTTAATTGAACCGGAGTCATACTTCATACCACCCCTCATCAATCAAGGGTCTCCTTTCACCATAAGCAATTAGTTCTCCCCCACTTGTGTTCGAACCCGATCCTACTACCGATCTCTTCAGCTACATGCTACATACCCCTGCACTAAAACTCAAGGCTGTTCGAATTTTGGCAACAAAACCCATCTCAATTCTAACTATTCTAGATGTGACAAAGGCTCATTCTACTTCTCATAGTCGCACATGTCGACTTGGTCGGCTCCATTATATATGCTAGATATGTTACTTTCCTCGACGCTTCTACAACTTCCAATCAAAAGACTTCACTAGTTTCTAAATTCTTCAACTCTCTAACGAACAAAATGCAAGCCTACTATGCTCGGCCGACAACTTGCATCGAGGGCAACACCATCTCAAAAACAAGTTTCGATAATGTAAAGACGTACATCAACCACCATATGCTACTCATCCGCTTGCAACCCTAGCTAACACCTCTATCGTTAGCTACCTCATCCACGAGTGAGTGATCCAGACTCTCGACCCATACGACCCGATCAATCACTCAAGCAAGATCAATACAAGAGTGGGTAGCCCCACTATTACACAACACTAACGCGGGTACAGAGTTGACTCGAAAAATACCCGCCATCATCTCAGGCGCCGCTTACACCTCTTTGGCCGTTGAGTTGGAAAAATCACCCTCGCGTTCTCCCGTCCCTGTCTGACTTGTATGGACATCAGTTGCACGAAAAATAGTCACCACCATGACATATGGGCATTCTCCCTTCCAACAGTCTTCCCGCTCAGTAATTAACTAAAGAAATGATCTGACCGACCAAGCTGGCACAATTTCTGATCGGTGACTTACAGTCACGACGATAGTGCACTGTTCAACCACACCTGAAACATATTCCCGCTCCCTCACTCTACCCTTCTGACCCGAGCGCGAGTCAGAAGTCATCAGCTTCCCATCCGTCATCGATACTGGCACCATGGCATGCGCCGTCTTCCTCCTTCGAGCCTCGGACTCAAGCTTGAACTCGTGCCTCCTAGTTGCCTCGATCACTTCAACAAGAATAGCCACTGGGTGGCACTCATGAACTCCAAATATCGATACTCAACATATCTCCGTACCCAAATGCCTTCACGTCATCTGAGGCTGCTTACTAAGAACAAAAGAGCACCTCTCCACGAACTCCCGTGTCACCTCGGTCACGGTCTAAGTCGTGTGCTCCAATGTCATAAACTTGTAGGAACTCTACTCTATCTCCCATCAAGGTACTTACTGCCTCTAAAATTGCATCACAAAGTCCTCCCAGGTCATTACCTCGACATGCTCTGCAGTCATTAATGTGACGTGAACTCCTTACCAATCCTTCGCCGTCCCTCAAAAAGAGGCATGGCGAAGTGAACCCCCTGACCATCCATGGAACTACTAGCAAGGAGTATGCCCTCGACAACGTAAGTCCAACACAGGCTAATAATGAGGTCTGCCTCCCTCGACGACTGATTGGTAACAACCCATTCCTCCAATGTGTCCCTCAGCTCATCTGTAATCTCAGTAACATACTTGGAATTCCTCCCTAAACACACACGAATCCATTGTTGCCATCAGATCCCGAATCTCCTGGGCACCCAAACCAGCACCCTAGTGGTTCCTACTAAACCCCATGATCACCATTTGACAATAAAATGGACAAAGATTAACACATTTCATTAGCACCCACATCTAATATGCTAATTACTTACACCCTCAGCTCATTAGATTCCTCTTGACAAATTCTCGACTCGAACGTGGATCCTGTGCTTTCGATAGTAGGAGCTCTTCTACTATCTTCCACACCTACCCATGTTCGTTCCAAGACCTGTCCCGAAGTCCCCAATTCACTTCTCAGCGATAATTCTAACACATATACCCTTACAAAGTATATGTCAACACTTCCTAGAATGCTAGGAATCCCACCCCCACATGCTACTCTAACTAAGACAGAATTTCCTCCAGTGATGACACGTTGTTTACAAACGTAGTTGCATACACTATCTAACTAAATAGTCTTTCAAATATGAGAATCTACCCTAAGGCAACAACCAAACAAGGAACATGCAATAAGGCCAACTTAAGTATTCTAGGACTATTTAGTTCCTACTACATACAACTTAGTAGCATTCCCTAAGCAACCTATCAAGACTAGCATACATTCCTATTAGCAAGTAGCAGATAAACAGTACAACAATGTGTGATCTTGAAACACCCTCGCTTAAGCCTTTTCATAAAATATCATTTTAACCCATGGTTTATCATCATTATTTCAAAAATCATCGTCCTTTAGTAAAACCCTAGTTTCAACATCTTCAAATAAGTCATTTTCCTTCAAAATCATTTTAAAACACATGGGATTTAATGAGAAAATAATTTGGGTTTAAGTAGCGGAAAACATCGTTTGGTCCCGTTTTAGATAAAACATTTTAGTTTATAAAATAGCGAGGTTGTAACAATTCAAATACCATTACATAGCTCAAATGATACCACACAAACCATGGTCTTCTAAACATCCAGCTCTTCTAAGTCATCTAAACTCTTCAACCTGAGTACACATCAAAATAAGTTAGGCAATTGAAATGCCTAGTGAGTTTACCCGAGGTTGACCCATTTCGAGTGAGTAGTAAACTACCACACTCGGGACAAACCCCCAAAAATAGTTTTAACACACACTTCAAAAGTTATTTAAAACATCATGAAGGTTTACTCAAAATAGATAGTATTGATATGCAAATGTAATGCATGATGCAACTATCCCAAACCCACGTCCATCTCATAAAAGTCCAACTCACCTCAATGGCACCTACCTAAGTTCACGAATGACAAGCACGAAGCATATCACTCGATCCCCGTATAGGTTAAACTAGAACTAGTGGCCATTACACTAGTCCCATGAGGGTTAGCAACTCCCTCATGCGGTTCCCTATTGTCGGGAAAAAACTCTCCTCACCCTCTTTATTTTAGAGAAGGGTCAAACTCATAATAACTCCTCACCCTCTTTGATTGAGAAGGGTCAAACTCGTAATAACTCCTCACCCTCTTTGATTGAGAAGGGTCAAACTCGTCCTCAAGGTATCACACGGGCAATCCCATCCTATATGAAATGCAATGCACAATAGGATGCTCAAAACGACTTTTAAAAACAACATCATACTCTTTATTTGAAAACATCTTTCGAAACTCATTTTCATGCAATGCACAAGTAGTAATCATATAACACATTGCACATAATAACATGCATGAAAAAGTAATTGATAACACACACAAAAATAGTGGGAAGGATGTGTACTCCCGGTAAACTCACCAAAGGTCAACTGACGAGTCAACACTAACTCCACTCAAGGTTTGATGCATTTGGAGGCGCTCCTAGACATCATCTCATCCATCAAATCATCTTAGTTGAGTTTTAGCTCAAGTCCTTAGTCTCACTTCCAAGTCGCTACAACATATCTCATTCCTACAATACAAGAACGGAAGATATCATACTCGATTCATCTAAAAGTCACACTATAATTACTTCTTTAGAACTAAGAAGGAACAATCATCCATCATCCAAAATGAAGTCCTTGACCCTCTAATATAAGGAAAATCTTAGTTAAAACGTCCCCAAAGATTGGCATTAAAGCAAGGACCCGAAGCCCAAACCATAAAGCTCGAAACCCAAAAACTGACATTTTTGGCCAACCCAGGCTACACGGGTCGTGTAGCCCTACACGGGTCGTGTATGACCCAGGGCAAAACTGATCCGAAGCCCCATAGACCCCACACGGGTCGTGTATCATCACACGGGTCGTGTACGCTGTGCAGTAACTTGGTTTTTGGTCATTTTAACCCCCTTTTGACCTAATTGAAGCTTCAAATCAACCCAAGACCAATTATACATGAAAATACACATTTAATAACTCATTTACAAGCATTCAACTCCCAATCCAAGTGTTGATGACTTAAACCAATGAAAATCACAATTCAAGTTCTTATATCTTAACAAGTAATTCATGAACTATGTTCCAAGTCAATCATTACACTCATCAAGTACCCAATTAAGTCCTTAACCAAGGTCAGCTCTTAAGAGAATCATTCCCATACAAACCCAAAGAAGATAGCCTCATGGAACCTCCAATTCCAATCATTGGTCCAAATGATTTAACCCATGGAATACCCAATTCCAATCCATCAATGGGTGATTACAAGTGGAGATTCCTTCTTCCATTCCATGGAATCCTTAGGAATGATCCTTACTCCAATATTACTTCCAAATTTATGTAACAAATTCATTCATCCATTAAACAAGAGATCCAATCATCATCTACATGAACAAAATCTATTTCAATGCCCAATTCCCATATTCTAGTGATTCAAGGTTTAAGATTACAATTCAAGGGTTGAAATCCTTAGGGAATCATTAAAAATGAATCCCCTCATCCAAAACCACCATATTCATCCATCAATTTCAATATTCCTCAATAAATCATCAAATCCCCAATTTCTTGGGTTTATAATACCCAATTCAATCAAATCTAAGGATCTAATTCATCCATGGATTGGATGTTGATCCAAACAACTTAGAAACATCAAATAAACATTGGGGAATCATAGGAAAAAACCTCATCTCATCATAAAACTCGTATTGGGTCCAATCCCCAAACTCAAACTTGAAATCTAGGGCTAGAAAAGTGGGTTTATACCTTAGATTGCTTGAATTCTTCAAGTATGATCATAATCCTTCAAAATCCACACAAGTCTCCTTGGAAGAGATGAAAATCGCCATCTCTCACTCTCTCTAATCTTCAAAAACGTGAATGGCTGATTTGGGGAAGGATTCCCATAAAAAACAAGTCATCTTTCAAGAATTTGCAACATTAGTCCCTTGAGTTTGAGCCTTCTTCACCCAACACCCAACAAGTCAACTCTTCTAACAATAAATTCCCATATTCATACAAATGCCCCTAATATAAATTATTTCTTTCACTTGAGTCATTGACTAAGTCAATACTAACCCTTAGTTTCCTAATTTGGCATAAATAGTCCCTTACACTAAAATTCTTCACAATTTAGGTCCTTAATGGAATTCAAAGAATTATTCGACCTAATTTAAATTCCACCTCAATTCCTTTAATATATCTTCTAATTTTCTAAATCCATGACTAGTCACATCTACTTAGGGTAAGTTTGGCCAAATTGACACTTTTAGTCCTTATGACAAAATTTCTCACATTTGGTTACAATTTGATTTTAAACTATATTTGGCTCATTTATTTACTATATAAAATATAACAAAATATTAAATTTAGTTATTCATTTATTTTTTGTATTTACAAAAATAGATTTTATTTATCAGTTTAAGCCCAAAACTCCTAGGCCCTAAACACGGATGTTACAATTATCCACCCCTTAAAAAGATTCCGTCCCCGTAATCATTAATAAGAAATAAAGTACTACTTTTTTTTCAAAATCTCAAAAGTTACTCATTTTCATTTTTTTTAAATATTATAACTCGAAATACCTTAAAATCCACTTTTGTGAAATCACGTTACTTCCAAGATTTGTTTATCCAAAAATTTTCATTTCATAAACGTTCTTTTTAAATATGAAATGTTAAAATTTTAAAATCTTTCAAAATTTGACTCGTTGTCTTTTCAAAAACTTAGACACTCCGCTTTGTAGTTAATGTTTGGAAAAGATTTTTTTTTTCTCGACCCTTTATTTTACAAAAGATTAGAACACTCAACCTTGTGGTAAATATTTTGAGGAAACTATTCCTTATGAGAAAATTTCAATAAACCTTTGTGAAAAGAAGACACCCCTTCGAATTCGTACACTTTATGTAAACCAATAAAGTTTCAAACTTATTTAGAAACATATGTTCATCGAATTTATTAACAAAATCTCAAAGAGATCATCACTCCTGGGTATTCGCTACCGATTCATGATGGCCCCTTTGTCATTCACTTTATAAAAGTCTTGCATTTTGTGAGATATTATCATCCAATTTGTTTACAAAAATTTTCCCAATTTTTTAACAACATTTTTGAAAAGATTGGCCTTACGTCATTCTTAAGTTTTTATTCGGGTAGGTTATTCACAACTTCACACACCCCAAGGTGATTAACGGTTTGATTCTATGGCTTCTGGTCTCATCATACATCCATGTTTCTTCACCCTAACATGGATTAACAACTCACTATTCCCATAAGGTTTCATTGGTCACTAAGCCATTGCTAATTACCAAAGAACCTAATGATCTAAGTCCTCATTGTGTCTTACATTAAGGTTTCTCTAGTTCAGGCATTAAGGCGCAGACCATGCTACTCTTACATACACTTAGTCTTCTAGAGCTAAGGCAAGGCCACCAGCTTGAACACCAAAAAAAAAAATGTCGGATGGGTCTCAAAAGAAGGTAAAGGTAAGGAAGAAAGGTTTAAGGGTCACGAAAAAGAATTTCTTCAACAGCTCCAAGTCTTCACCTACCATTCACTTCACTAACACCGTGCTCATCAAGCTCCTTGCTTGCCCAAGATTGACACCACAATTTCACAAGTCTTCTAACACCTCTTTCATCCTTTAATTGACTCCTCAAGGTCAACCACCATATAAATCTCACTACTCTTCGAGCTTCATCTAATAAAAGTTGTCCCTTTCTTTGCCTTCTATCATCCTTAGAAGTTGTCATTCACATGAAGTTGTTCCTCATGTTGCCACGTACTCCTGCTTCTTCAAGGTTGCACTTCATATCCACTTAAGAATCCTCACGCATGCATCCTCTTGCCAAGCATATTCCTCATGCCAAACCGAATTCACTAATTAAATGGTTAGAACCTCAGTCACAAGCAAACACTTACCACTAAGTTCTAAAGGCCAACTAGTTAAGAGGTCAAACATCCTTAAAAGCATCATAGTTTAAGTCTAAGCACTACTCCTAGTACCTAGTTCACTTAAACTCATGCTCTGATACCAAATTGAAACACCCTCGCTTAAGCCTTTTCATAAAATATCATTTTAACCCATGGTTTATCATCATTATTTCAAAAATCATCGTCCTTTAGTAAAACCCTAGTTTCAACATCTTCAAATAAGTCATTTTCCTTCAAAATCATTTTAAAAAACATGGGATTTAATGAGAAAATAATTTGGGTTTAAGTAGCGGAAAACATCGTTTGGTCCCGTTTTAGATAAAACATTTTATTTTATAAAATAGCGAGGTTGTAACAATTCAAATACCATTACATAGCTCAAATGATACCACACAAACCGTGGTCTTCTAAACATCCAGCTCTTCTAAGTCATCTAAAATCTTCAACCCGAGTACACATCAAAATAAGTTAGGCAATTGAAATGCCTAGTGAGTTTACCCGAGGTTGACCCATTTCGAGTGAGTAGTAAACTACCACACTCGGGACAAACCCCCAAAAATAGTTTTAACACACACTTCAAAAGTTATTTAAAACATCATGAAGGTTTACTCAAAATAGATAGTATTGATATGCAAATGTAATGCATGATGCAACTATCCCAAACCCACGTCCATCTCATAAAAGTCCAACTCACCTCAATGGCACCTACCTAAGTTCACGAATGACAAGCACGAAGCATATCACTCGATCCCCGTATAGGTTAAACTAGAACTAGTGGCCATTACACTAGTCCCATGAGGGTTAGCAACTCCCTCATGCGGTTCCCTATTGTCGGGAAAAAACTCTCCTCACCCTCTTTATTTTAGAGAAGGGTCAAACTCATAATAACTCCTCACCCTCTTTGATTGAGAAGGGTCAAACTCGTAATAACTCCTCACCCTCTTTGATTGAGAAGGGTCAAACTCGTCCTCAAGGTATCACACGGGCAATCCCATCCTATATGAAATGCAATGCACAATAGGATGCTCAAAACGACTTTTAAAAACAACATCATACTCTTTATTTGAAAACATATTTCGAAACTCATTTTCATGCAATGCACAAGTAGTAATCATATAACACATTGCACATAATAACATGCATGAAAAAGTAATTGATAACACACACAAAAATAGTGGGAAGGATGTGTACTCCCGGTAAACTCACCGAAGGTCAACTGACGAGTCAACACTAACTCCACTCAAGGTTTGATGCATTTGGAGGCGCTCCTAGACATCATCTCATCCATCAAATCATCTTAGTTGAGTGTTAGCTCAAGTCCTTAGTCTCACTTCCAAGTCGCTACAACATATCTCATTCCTACAATACAAGAACGGAAGATATCATACTCGATTCATCTAAAAGTCACACTATAATTACTTCTTTAGAACTAAGAAGGAACAATCATCCATCATCCAAAATGAAGTCCTTGACCCTCTAATATAAGTAAAATCTTAGTTAAAACGTCCCCAAAGATTGGCATTAAAGCAAGGACCCGAAGCCCAAACCATAAAGCTCGAAACCCAAAAACTGACATTTTTGGCCAACCCAGGCTACACGGGTCGTGTAGCCCTACACGGGTCGTGTAGGACCCAGGGCAAAACTGATCCGAAGCCCCATAGACCTTACACGGGTCGTGTATCATCACACGGGTCGTGTACGCTGTGCAGTAACTTGGTTTTTGGTCATTTTAACCCCCTTTTGACCTAATTGAAGCTCCAAATCAACCCAAGACCAATTATACATGAAAATACACATTTAATAACTCATTTACAAGCATTCAACTCCCAATCCAAGTGTTCATGACTTAAACCAATGAAAATCACAATTCAAGTTCTTATATCTTAACAAGTAATTCATGAACTATGTTCCAAGTCAATCATTACACTTAACACCATCAAGTACCCAATTAAGTCCTTAACCAAGGTCATCTCTTAAGAGAATCATTCCCATACAAACCCAAAGAAGATAGCCTCATGGAACCTCCAATTCCAATCATTGGTCCAAATGATTTAACCCATGGAATACCCAATTCCAATCCATCAATGGGTGATTACAAGTGGAGATTCCTTCTTCCATTCCATGGAATCCTTAGGAATGATCCTTACTCCAATATTACTTCCAAATTTATGTAACAAATTCATTCATCCATTAAACAAGAGATCCAATCATCATCTACATGAACAAAATCTATTTCAATGCCCAATTCCCATATTCTAGTGATTCAAGGTTTAAGATTACAATTCAAGGGTTGAAATCCTTAGGGAATCATTAAAAATGAATCCCCTCATCCAAAACCACCATATTCATCCATCAACTTCAATATTCCTCAATAAATAATCAAATCCCCAATTTCTAGGGTTTATAATACCCAATTCAATCAAATCTAAGGATCTAATTCATCCATGGATTGGATGTTGATCCAAACAACTTAGAAACATCAAATAAACATTGGGGAATCATAGGAAGAACCTCATCCCATCATAAAACTCGTATTGGGTCCAATCCCCAAACTCAAACTCGAAATCTAGGGCTAGAAAAGTGGGTTTATACCTTAGATTGCTTGAATTCTTCAAGTATGATCATAATCCTTCAAAATCCACAGAAGTCTCCTTGGAAGAGATGAAAATCGCCATCTCTCACTCTCTCTAATCTTCAAAAACGTGAATAGCTGATTTGGGGAAGGATTCCCATAAAAAACAAGTCATCTTTCAAGAATTTGCAACATTAGTCCCTTGAGTTTGAGCCTTCTTCACCCAACACCCAACAAGTCAACTCTTCTAACAATAAATTCCCATATTCATACAAATGCCCCTAATATAAATTATTTCTTTCACTTGAGTCATTGACTAAGTCAATACTAACCCTTAGTTTCCCAATTTGGCACAAATAGTCCCTTACACTAAAATTCTTCACAATTTAGGTCCTTAATGGAATTCAAAGAATTATTCGACCTAATTTAAATTCCACCTCAATTCCTTTAATATGTCTTATAATTTTCTAAATCCATGACTAGTCACATCTACTTAGGGTAAGGTTGACCAAATTGACACTTTTAGTCCTTATGACAAAATTTCTCACATTTGGTTACAATTTGATTTTAAACTATATTTGGCTCATTTATTTACTATATAAAATATAACAAAATATTAAATTTAGTTATTCATTTATTTTATGTATTTACAAAAATAGATTTTATTTATCAGTTTAAGCCCAAAACGTCTAGGCCCAAAACACGGATGTTACAGATCTCTACCAGGAAATCTAGCATGCGTACATCTTATGTTTCAGAAAACATCAACAAAATTAAACACTTAAACCTTTTCCCCCACTGGCGTCGGCTGGCGGTACACACTGTGTCTTCAGTTCACCCTTCATGAAACATCTTTCTTTTGTAAAAATGTTCTAAGAAAACTCTTAAGCCTCAACTTGAGTCCAGAACTCACTAAAGTGAGCCTGATTCTCTCAAGTTGTGCTCTGATACCAACTTGTAACATCTCAGTTTTTATGACAATTTAAAAATTTTAGAAAAACAATTTCAATAATAAAATATCACTTTATTTAAAACTTTCAAATGTAAACATAAGTTAAGTCATTAAAACCATTTTACTATCAACATAACTCAACATTTAGCGGATGTTAAAGCTAACATGAAGTCAAATTAAGACATAAATCTCCACAAAAGTTGCACGAGTGTGTACACGTCACGCCTTGCCAGCACCCACATCTGAAGAACCTGAAACAGTGATTTAGAAGGGAAAGGGTAAGCACACAGCTTAGTGAATTTCAGCACATACATAATACATTAATCAAGCATGCCTTGCTAACAACACATATTACCACATAATGCACCCAGCAGTGGTATCGCCACATATGCACCCAGCAGTGGCATCGCCACATATGCACCCAACAGTGACATGACCATCCACATAATGCACCCAGCAGTGGCATGGTCATATAATGCACCAAGCTATGGTACTACTACATAATGCACCCAGCAGTAGTGTTACCAAAATATTCAAAACATAGCACCCAGTAAAGCATAAGCTACACATATCACATATAACACAAATCATAGATAAGATATCCAACTCCTAATCAAAACACCACATAGCAGGAAATGGATGATATCAGTACAATGCAGTGAGAAACTCACCTGACAACTAGCAGTAGATAACACAAGCAAGATAATACTCAAATACCCTCCTTCTTCCTCGGACCTACATCCCATAAGCCACTACTTAGAACAGATTTTATATTTATAACTACTGCTTATAATTATATACTTTTCCGATTACTGGCTCGCATCGTGTCCCACCATGCACTCCCTCCTAACCTTATATATTCACCATTGAGGTTATTAAATGTTTTCATTAGGTTTAGATAGGTCCAAACGCACACTTCAACCTCCAAAATCCATAAC
Organism: Cichorium intybus; assembly: GCA_023525715.1. NCBI lineage: Eukaryota > Viridiplantae > Streptophyta > Magnoliopsida > Asterales > Asteraceae > Cichorium > Cichorium intybus. Next base: position 88,816,362 of record CM042016.1, on the reverse strand, counting down.
CAAGATAAAAACCACAAAAATAAGATTTGACAGCAAAACCGATTTTTAGACCCACAGCAAGATTTGCAATAATTGGCCAAGGAAAAGTCAAAGATACAATCTAACAAAAATCATGCATAAACTAGACCCAAGGACAATGTCACAGGGCCTGACCTCAGGTCAAAATCATTCTCCAGTAACACATGACAAATCCCCAAACTTGAATGATTTGATTACTCAACCCATTGGACCCCTCAAAGATGTAACCAAAACACAAAATGAGAAAGTGGTTAGGTTCTGGTTTTTGGTGTGAACAAACTAGACAAATAATCCAAACTTTTCCCATTGGTCTTGCCCTTAAAGCATGTTTGTAAAATTATTTATGAATTTATCAACACAGAAATCTCTGTACAACAGCAACCCGGACCAGTCAGTGAATATTGCACTATTCACCTAACCTAGGACTCAACATAGGCTAAGCACCTCTGGAAATAGAAACCGG
>CM042016.1:86980881-87010881 GCA_023525715.1 Cichorium intybus | reverse complement strand
TGAGTCGAAGGTATTTTTTTAAAATTTTTAACTTATTATTTTGTTTAAATTATGACATATAATTTTTTTTAAACAGTCAAACAAAAATATTGAGAGTTTGAGACGCACACCACTACCCTTCCCCGACCTTTGCACCCAATTATTTGAAGGTGCGACTTCGACTGGCGCTGAAAGTTGGGGGCCAAGTTCTACACTTCCCCGCCCTTCCAAGGATTCGACCCAGTATAGTTTGAATGACTTTGATGACATCGATTGCACTCAAAAGGAATCTGTAGGTGTAGGTGAGGAGTCTTTCGGTCAATCAAATAAACGAAAGCGTAGAGAGATGTCAAAGAGTAAAGAGACATCGAATTCAAGATTACTAGAGATTGGAGAAGATATTTCCAAGGTTGCAAAGATATTTGTAGATAAGTATGCTTCTTCAGATTTGGGTGCATGTATGGAGAAATTGGAAAAGCTAGGGTGGGGAAAATTTAACCCAAGATACACTACAGCTATTTTGCTTTTTGGTGAGAGTGCCGAGAAGAGAGCAGTTTGGTTAACTATTGATCCGCACATTTGTGAGACTTGGGTTAAGGGGGCCGGAGCACATTATGGATATGTATGAAGATGGTGTCTTTTGTGAACTAGATTTTTGGTTGTGAAACTTGATGTTTATAGATTTAACATCATGTCTTTTGTGAACTAGATTTTTGGTTGTGCAACTTGATGTTTATGGATTTAACATCATGTCTTTTGTGAACTAGATTTTTGGTTGTGTAACATGATGTTTATGGATTTAACATCATGTCTTTTGTGAACTAGATGTTTTAATTGTGCAACTTGATGTATTTTGTGAACTAGATGTTTTGGTTGTGCAACTTGATGTATTTTGAAACTTTATGTTTATAGATTGAACTTGATGTTTTTCTTGTCCTTTTACTTTCGTTACAGATTGACTATGGATTCGGAGGAGGAGGAAATTATGTTTTTCCTTTTGGTTTGTTGTTATTGGCTGAGATCAGTATCTAATAGAATTGAACGGGCAATTGATAACAATTCACAATTGAGTGGTCATGCATATACGCAAGAGTTGCTACATGGTACGTCTAGACAATGTCATGAGTTGATGCGTCTATCACGTGCGGCGTATGTACTTTTATGCAACCATTTTAGGCAAAACAATTGGGTGCAAAGCAGCAGGTCAATAAGCGTTGAAGAAAAGATGGCTATGTTCTTGACAATTATAGGACATAACGAACGCTTCCGGATGATAAAACGAAGATTTCAACACTCCACGCAAACTGTTCATAAATGTTTTCATGAGGTTCTAAATGCAATTATGCTTTTTGCAACGGAAGTTATCGTGCCAACATATTCTAATGCAATCGTACATGTCTCAGACCGACATAAAAGGCTAATAGAAAAATTTCCTGGTGCAATAGGTGCGTTAGATGGAACGCTAGTACATGCAGTTGTGCCCGCTGATCAACAGGCTCGTTACAGAGGACGAGGAAAAGGTGAATGCTTTCAAAATGTATTAGGAATTTGTGATTTTAATATGGTATTCACATTTGTATGGGCTGGCTGGGAAGGCATAGCACATGATTCACGTGTTTTGAAAGAAGTTGCATTTAACCCGACTTCTGGCTTTCCAATCCCTCCACCAGGTATGAAATATTTATTAATTTTATTAATAACTATGATTCCATCTTTTTTAATCTAATAGTTCTGTCACTCATGTTTATAGATAAATATTATTTGTGTGATGCTGCATACACCAACACTCGTGGATTTATGGCTCCGTACCGTAACACGAGGTATTGGTTAGCCGATTATCACCAAAGACGTGCGACAACTAAGGAAGAAAAATTCAATCATGCTTACGCACAACTCATAAATGTTATTGAGCGATCTTATGGTGTTTTGAAGCAGAGATTCCCAATACTGAAGCAAATGGCTCCTTTTCCTTTTTTGGTGCAAAGAGACATAGTGATTGCTTGTTTCGCTGTCCACAATTTTATAAGGAAATACGATGCTCATGACGAATTGTTTATGGCGTCCGGGGAGAATATTGATCAAGGGCAAGGAGAAGAGGGTGATGGTCAACATGTGCATGATATGGAATAGGGTTCACAAGCCAATGAGTACATGAGTAATTTGCGTGATCAAATTACGAATCAATTTGCGTAAAATTAAACTTGTAGGATTTATTTGAATTTTCGTATGTCGTTGTGGACTTGAAAGCACTTATGTTTGATTTGGATTTCTGTTTAATTTGAATTGATGTTTAATTTGACTTTATGTTTATTTCAGATTTTATATGATATTTTATATTATTTTTAACATTATTCATTAAGTGGTTCAGTTAATTTATAAAACAGCAGCATTTATTCAGAATAAAATAATACAGAAGGGTAAAATTGTCATTTTTTTTCATTCAGCACAACAATTAAGAGGTTCCAACCAAACAGCATGTAAACAGTTCAGCTCTTAACAGTATAGACCCTCTTAAACTCTCAGACCTCTTAAAAATTCAGATCTTAAAAATTAAGTGGTTGCCAAACAGGCCCTTATACATAACTAAAAGCTAGAGCTTTCAAGTACTAACTAATTCTACCAAACATACTCTAAATAATATATAACCTTATCAACAAATATCGATGAAATTACCTGAATTTATTAAAACAAAACCTTATTAAAAAGAATTACAAGTTTGTCAATAAAATAACAAATTTACAGTGTTGTTTGATACTCTAAATCTAGTATTTTGTTGATTTATTTTGTTTGTATTATATTTTGTCATCGTTTATAAATGTCAACATGTGTCATTTTCTTTAATAATATATGAAATATATTATGTGGATTTCCTGTTTATCGGTTTTCAAAATTACGTGGCGACCAATATCATATCATATAACCAAATCTACCAATTGTCATCTTCCAAATGCTTTGCAATCGGGGGGTGAAAAGTATATCTAATTATTAAATTTGATATTGACATCTTCCCAATTGTTGTCTATTTAAAATTATAGAACATATTATAATAGTAAAAATTATGAAAAAAAATTAAGAATAGTATATTTGTTGATCAATATATAGTTTCGTAACTTCATATTTTATCATGTCTTAACTCCATGACTATGTAAATCTCGTATGAACGATATCGTCTCATGTATGGCTTATATTCAATTAAAAGGTAAATTCAATGAATAATTGAAACATAGGTGGTTGAAGTCATTATAAAGTATTAATTAAAATCGTTTCACTATTATCACCGACTCATTTATCATCATAAAAACTACACGTTTGAGGTTTGATTCCGTGGTAACACATTTTTTATTTTATGCCCTTTATCTTTTCATATTTTTTTCTTTAAACCCACTTGTTTCTAATCCTTACATTTTTATTTACGCAACCAATTAAATTATCCCTCTTATTAGTCCAAGTAAATCATGTTTGATCTGATGTATATTTTAATACTTCTTCCGTCCCAAAATGATAGTCCACAGACAAAACCACACAGATTAAGAAAACATTAAATGCATCTTACTTTTTCCCACAAAATGACTGTTTTACCATTTCTTTGCATTTAATGCCGGCACTAGATGTGTTGGCTGTTACAATTAAAGTTAGGGGTATTTTGGTAAAGATGTCATTTATATTTAGAAGTAGACTAACATTTAGGGACAAACTAAAAAGGAAACATGGACTATCATTTTGAGACGGAGGAAGTATAAATATTTAATTATGTAAGAAATATTTAGAATTTCGATAATTAACCCAAAAGGGAGTCTATGAACCAAAATTCATGGTCACCAAAGATGTAACTGTAACCAAAATTTTACATATTTCAATTGTCCCTATTATGTTTATATGAAATGAAATTAAGAACATATCCAATGATTAACCTATTAAATACTTATTATTTTTTATACATATACCTGCAGTTATTCATCAAATAGTTATTATCTCAAACATTCTCCAATTCAAAAGCTTTTGTTAAAAGTTAACTAGTTTAACTTTATGTTTATGATATTTTATCATATTGTTTTATAAATAATGTTGATTGACATTAATAAAAAAAATAAAAAACTATAAAATATTATGTTACGGAAATGTTTTTTAATATCTGTGATTTTGTATTATCTTGAAGGCTCTGAAAATTACTTTTTAATATATATAGTTCTATAAAATATATTCATTTATATTTTGTATATTTAATTAAATAAGTTACATAATCAATAAATAATAAAAATATGATATTTGAATATAACTATGATCTCTCATTTTATTTATTATATATAAATTTTTATATGAGTTGGATGTATAAATATTCAATTTTGATAATTATAACTATTTAATATTATTTAATATATAACATGATTGTAAATATTTGTTATTATATTTAAATTAAACTAGAAATGTATAAAAATAAAAGTTAAAGGACTAAATATGACAAGTGAAATATTAACTCTATTTTTTGTGTAAATATAATAGTATTACTCTATACTTGGAGTAATGCTATTCATAAACCCGAAAATAGGATGAGTTATAGAGGTGAGTCGGAGGAAAATAGAGTAAACTCATTTATAGAGGTGGATTGGAGATGCATAAGTGGGTTGAGTAATCTCTAAAAAAGCAAAGTTTTTCAAAATTTTATATAAATAGCAAAAAAGTTTTACAAAAAACTATTATCGGAGATGCTCGAAGGTTGTAGTTTTGCAGCTTAGGTGGTGATTAACATGGAAGATAACGCGGCTTACGAAGAAAATTACGAAGTGTTTCTTAAATATTTCCATATATAAACTGTATAAAGTTTTAAACACTAGTATTGAAGGTTTTGCATAATTATTTTGTTTTTTATTGGCTTGAGTCTTTATATACTTTTATTTTGGGTATTGATACGTGATTGATTATATGTTATCCCTTCTTATGTTGTAATTATATAGAAGCTAGATTACTATAACTATGGTTTTGCTCTTCTTACATAAATTGTTTCTTGTGAAAGATTGTAACGAACGTAGAATATCAAACGAAGTGCTCCCATTCTTTCACAAAAACTCCCCCACAATGATTAATAAAGAAAACCCTCCTGTCATCATCGAGAACATGCAAGATGAATCCTTCCCCATCAGAATTACCTTAAATGATACATATTATCCTTTGTGGTCTCAACTCATAGAGATACACATCGGAACAAGCAACAAATCAGGGTTCCTCATAGGTACCATCCCAAAAATAGGATACAATACGTTCCAGTTGCAAGCAAGAGCTATTAGAGTCAACTTGGTCCAATCTTCAAAAATATTTTATCACTTTTATCAAAAATTTGGCAAGACCTTAGGGCGAGCTAGATAATCCATACTCACATGACCATTAAAAAACAACACAGAGTAAACTTGGGATATACTAAAAACATTACAATATAACTACATGAGTGTTACTACATCCAAAATTGACTTTCCCCAATATAATGACATAACTATGCCGTGAACCAAATTATCTTCTGGTCATCAATGTTATCCATGAAGTTTTGTACGAATCATGTATTCTTCAACTCTTATGTCTAATGCTAAGAAATATGTCACAGAGATACATGCACTGCATATGTTTTGGACACAAAACTTTATTAAATATTTATCAAAATCTTTTATCATAACAAGCTTCATGATGAATGTTATGTATGCAAAGCATGATTGCTAAGCTAGCAGTTATGAACCAAATCATGGCTCTATATGAAAAGAACCATGTCAACTTGCATGACATTTATTAACCACACAAAAATAGGATGAACGAACCAACATATAATAGCTTTCATGTTTATAGACATCTACTTTGTGATGAGAGGTACCACCCATATCTGGTGTCTGGAAAATTTTTAGTTGCTATATAATTCACATTCAATGTATGCATGATCACCACTTTTTTTCTTTTATGCAGGCTCATCACACACAATATGTCATGATATCCTATGCTTGCACGATAACTATGTCTAGTAAGGAAGACATACATGAGCTATAAACTTTATCAATAATCATGTCAAATACAAAAGATACTTAAAACTATAAACTTTATCCTGGCTAAGCAATTTGGACTCACAAAACTATAACTCAAATATCATGTTATATCTTTACAAATAACTTGTTAACAAATCACATTATAATAATAAAAAATTATAACTAAAGACTTAGCATGCTTGAGAATCCTTATTAAAATCATTATGAAAAACTTTCAAGAATATAATTCTAAATCATGTCATATATCCTGCCATGTGAAAAGTCTACATGTACTCATTTAAGGAGACTAGGTGGCGGCATAGTCTCAATCTATTTTTCATGTTATTTGGTCTTACATCAAACCTACTTACTTCCAATATTTTCATTTATCATTAATTTGGAATTTCATAATCATGTCTTATCGGTAACAAGGTATTTCATTACCAAAGCATCCATTTTATAAGCCTTTATTCATCACTTCACACTAACTTTCCATATTTAGAAAACACTTTATACTTTACCTAGTTGTCGTTCATCTTTTAGCTTCATTATAATACTAAAATGATTACATCATAAATGTTCTAAGTATCATATACCATTTAGGTCTCATTTTCCATAAATAGAAATGTACTTTATTTTTACCGTATTCCATTATTTTAGCAAATTGCTTCAGATCACATAAATAGATAATGACTAAGTTAATATTACCATTCTAAGTTCTAACATCATTCAATTTCCATTCTAGGTTAAGCATGCTTTATAAAGGTCTAATAACCAATTTAGCCATTTTAGCCTTTGTCTAACTTATTGACAATTTAACCATTTTTCTTGCATACTTGTACTTAAATCCATGCTATATAGTCTAAACATGTACAATATTGTTTTAAACATGTATAAAGATTCATAGGACATTCTAAACCAATTTTTTTTGTCTCTTTTTAATGCTTTTATATATTTAAGCATCTTAATCTGTCGAAATGTGGTTTTCTTGAGTTTTAGGATACTTAGTAACTTCCTGGTTCCAATATATTTATAATTCAATACCGACACTTATTTATCTGAGCATCTCTCATTCTACTCTTTAGTTGACATTTTGACCCGTTAAAGTTTCTAAAAATAGAAACTATTTCTCATCCTATATTTTCCACATGTTTTGTTGCTAAATCCACCCAACATTAAATAAATTTCATTACTTTAATTTTGCATTCATATGCCCTCGTAAGTGCCAAAACGACAACTTTTTACTTTGGCTACGACTATTTTGATCATTTTTAGACTTAATGTATTTTACCTTATTTCATTACAAATATTTGGTACTAATTTCTCTTATGCATATTTGCATCAAATGACATCATAATATGCAGGTTTTGGATCATTTTCCCAACTTTGAATTTTAATTTTTTAAATGACCACGTATTTGCCATTTTACCAATTTAAGCACTTTGTGGGCAATCTTTTAAGTATTTACTTGTATTGGTATTCTTAAATTCTTATAAACCATTTCAAGTTTACTTGTATCATATTACATAACTAAGTATTTTGACTTCTGCCATTCAGAAAATTCTTGAACATACAAAAAATTTTCCAATTTAAACATCTTTTATCCAAGCAATTTATTATATGATCATTTACTGAATGCTTGTATTTTAGACTTAACATTACCATCTACTAGCATAAACTTGTCCTAAATATAAAACTTGAACTAGCTTTTAACCATAACCTTCAATTTCTTATTCTTGTCTTAAGTTAGACTTTTAGCAAAACTTAAATATGTCCTTTTTGGCTAAATGGCTATCACTATACCAATTAGCTCAATTTTCTCGATTTTTTGGTGTTTATATGTAACACCCGACTCATTAACAAAATACCCCATAAAAATTTTTCATTTTTCAAACCAAATATTTTACAATAAAACCATATCCAAAGGGTATTTGTTAACACAACAGGTACAAGTGTATCAATGATTACAATACATAAAGATATTATACATCCTTCAAGCCGGGTAGTTACTTCAAAATCCTAGGTCCTGAGTCACGGACTTTATCTTTCCCCTTGGCGGGATCACGCTCACCTGCAGGGACATATCAAATAAAAATGTGAGCTATAAAGCCCAATGAGTAATCAAATCTACTATAACATGTATAAGAATAAAATTCTCTATACAAATCAAATATGCATTATCGCATAACACAATATCATATATGGCTCACGGGTTTGTCCCGCTTTTGCCTAGACTCACGGCTCCGTTCTTGTCATCTCAATGACTCACAGATTATCCGGTATTACCTTTCTAAGATTGACTCACAGCTCCGTTCTTGTCTACTACAGACTCACGGCTTATCTGGTATTGTCGTATCGTTTATTTATTTATTGACTCACAGCTCCGTTCTTGTCTATAGCAGACTCATCCAATATTTATCACATCGGATATAAGTGAGATTACTCACCTGAATGCTTGCTACCACTAGCTTTAATTGTTTCTTGCCTTGAAATGTATCCCGCAAGATTTTGTCTCGTACCTATAATTTCATTCATTTCACAATGATTATAGGTTAATTTACCATTTCAGTTGATTCTAGTGCACAAGAGTCTAATATAAGACCAATTCCAAGCATTTCCAATCAATAACCATCGTTATAAAAATTTAATACACTTCCCGAAATACGCGTATTCTACTACAGTACTTTCGGGAGGTCGTATTCGTATTCCGAAAATTTTCCATGAAGTTTCACAACATATTAGACCAATGTTCAAAATTTCAGGTCAATCGGACAAGCCTAGCATCAAAATCAAACTTAGAAATTGCACCAAAAATCTTAACAGGAAGTTCAAGGAAAATGTTCCTCAATCTGTCGCGACCTCGAGTCACGAGGACCATGATGGTCGCGTCGCGAAGGCTGCACCCTCGCGTCGCGACCCACCCTATGGTCGAGTCGCAATCGCTGCGATTCCAGGCAGTAAGGTCCGATTTTGTGCTAGAAAATCCCATTTTCTCTTATTAAGCCTTATTACTCGACTTAATCACTAGGAATTGTTCCAATACCAAAACCTTTGGCTAATAACAAGTTTTAAACCATAGAGGGATCAAATTCAAATCCATTTCCACAATTTTCCGTTTTCACAATTTTGGTCCAAAACCAAAATTATCAAGTTTTAATTGTTTCTATTGATTTCTTTCAGTCAATATAGCATCTAGAACTCATTATAAGCCATTAGAATCAAGTTTATCACAAGAACTCATCATCTAGGGTTCTTGATCAAAATCTCAATTCCTTAATAATAGCAACCCACTTCCATATTCTTGAATTAAGTCCTTTTAGCATGACTTACTGGAAGTATTAAGTCACTTAACACATAATTCATGACTGAAATTACAGTTTTCAGTTCAAGCTTGAAGAACACACACCAAAAGCTTGGTAAGAACTTAATAACCTACCTCAAATGCTTCCAAATCTTCAATTCCAAAGCAACAATCCGATTTCCAGCTTCAATCTTCAAGATCACTCCAAGACTCTGCAAAAATCCGTACAATGAAAACCCTCTCCCGTAGCTTCTTGATCTTCTGCACATGTGGGAGAGTTTTTCCACTATTTATACTTCCGGAATTTGCAGTTTAGTCCCTGGAGTTGTAACTCTTGAACTTTTGCCACAACTAACATATTTTTATGACAAAAACTAGTTTTTATAACATTTTAAGTCCAAAACTCAAAATATTATTACAAACTAAATCCTTGTCTATCCAAAAGACCAAATTACCCTTCTAAGGTAAAATGACCAATTTACCCTTTTTATTATATTTACATATAAAAAGTGTCTTGGCGTTACATTATAAATCAGTATCAATAGTATTTTATGAATGCAAACTTAATTTCAACATATATAAAATTTAGTATGATATCAATATACTTTGTCTTCTTAAGATAAACTAGATTCTTTTCTAGACTCAATGCACTCTAACTGTCACAATATAACATAGTCTTCACCACCTTCAACCCAAGACTCTAAACAATACCATTTAACCATATGTATTCCAGTATACCTTCGGTTATTGACATGTATTCTGCCTTAGTTGTGGGCAAGGAAATTCTTGGTTGTAATGTTGCGTTCCAACTAGTAGCACCTCTAAACAAGGTAAAAATGTAGCATGTAAGTCATCGTTTCTTCACCAAGTATATAGTGTGATGTGAATATACATAGATAGATAGCAAGTTACATTCATTGCATTAGCCCAAAATTGATTCGATGTATCATCATATATTCTCAAACATCTTGCATGCTGCATTAGTTTTTGGTTCATCCCTTTTGTAACCCTATTTTGTTGTGATGTGTGTCGTACAATATACTGCCTCACTATACATTCCTTGTTGCATAAATCATCAAATGATGCATTGCAGAACTCCAACTCATTATTTGTTCTAAGTGTCTTAACCTGATTCGTTATCCGTTTTTCAACTAGAGTCTTCCACTCTTTGAACTGTCATTTGGGTTTCTTCACTTCGTTCTGATTCTAGTAACTTATTCGGTTCACTAAAATCTAAGTCATGCTTTAACAGATCCAATACCCGAGGGAAAAAATGAGAAGGAGGAGTGTGACGCCAAGATTTTTGGTAGAGAGAATAGGCTGCAAATGACAATTGATCAAGTGATTAAGCTTTACCAGAATAATCTAGACTTGAAAAACAAAAAGAAGAAAGTGGTGGTAAATGAGAAGTTTCTTATAAAGGCTAGGTGTTAGGTGCATAAATAGAGCTGTAAACAAATAAAGCAAACACGAAGGAGGGCTTGTTCATGCTCGTTTGTTTAAGTTATCCGAACAAAAAAATGAACACAAACGGATAAACGAACGAGTTTTCTTGTTCATGTTTGTTTGTTTAACAAATTATCTTGTTCATATTCATTCGTTTATGTTCGTGAACATGCAAAACGAACTAACATAAACAAACAAAGATAAACAAACACAATTGAACATATAATATTGTAAGGTAATCAAACATAATTGAACATAAATGAACATAAATGGAACTTAAATAAAAAACATAAACGAACGTGAAGAACAACATAAACGAACGTTCATGAACGCAACTGAACGAACGAGACCATGGTTCATGTTTGTTCGCTTAACTAAACGAACGAGAATTTGTGTTCATGTTCACTCATTTATTTAATAAACGAACATAAATGAAATTCCTACCGAACTGTTCATGAATGGTTCTCTGACCGTTCGGTTTGTTTATAGCCCTATGCATAAATATGAACCTTTTTGCATGTTTATTTCATTGTTTTGATATTGCAATATACCTTCAAGAGCGTGCTTTATGCATGTTTTAAGACTAATGGTGTTATTTTCGAGTAATATCGTGTTGTATGCAAAAATGGTGTGTTTTGCATGTATTTTGAGACTTGAAACATAAAAGCTATACCAAGAGGAAGCCTCGCGACAATTTTCACGCAAATCGGATCAAGATTGAAGAAGTTGGAAAAATCGCTCATAACAGGGAAAACACTTGAGTCGAGTCAAGCAAAGCTTGTTTGGTATGCAGTTGAAGGGCACACCAACGAACACGGCCAAGTACTTCGACAAACGTTCACTCAACTATCTAGGCTAGTGGGTAATGAAAATAAATTAAGAGACAAGAAACACTAGGATTTAAAGTGGTTCACCCAACATCTCGTCGGGCTACGTCCACTGTGAGAAACAAGAGAAACTTCATTGATAATCTTCAATGATTTACAAGAGAGAAACTATGACTATACTTATATCTTTGATGTGTTTAACATGTTTACATGAGTATTAGATTAGATGTATAAATAGCGGGATATGGAAGCTTGAACACGCAAGTCTTTGGGCAGGAAAGAGCAAAAGGATAAACTAGCCGTGTACCTTGTCACTTTATATAATGATAAAGTAGACAACACCATGCTCCCACCCTGCCTCTGACACAGTGTACTGTTCTTTGGCGTGTTCCCAATATTCATTTGACACGATATGTGACAATACCAATACCAGGTACAACCGAGGCCTCGCCTTCGGGTGGAGAACCCCTCATTGGTATTCGGTTGAGATCTTCCTTTCAACGAGACTGTATCTGTCCGACTTGTGCTTCTGCAACTTCTGTCGAACTATACTTCATACAAGGATTAACTCTTCCTTCATGAAAAAGCCTCTTCTTCCGAACTTAGCTTCGGTTAGAGGGTTCTGCAGTTGCTGTCACGATGAACTATGATCCACTTGAGACACTGATGAGAGGCATCCTCGGTTATATAGCCCTTCGGTCCGGATAAAATTATCTCTTAGTCACAATTCTTTGGTTTGGTAATGGATTTGTCACCAACTCATGTCTGCTCTCAATCTTGGATATATTCCTTCATGTCCATGTTGAGGACGTATCTTCTCATCCGAACGAGGTTTGACCTTCATCGGTCCGAATTATTGACACCTTCGGATCTTGATGCGGGACATGGCTTCGGATCCAGACAAGGCAAAACTGATTTAGTCTTGCTGATCTTTATGCCTTCGATTAAACATTCTGCAGATCTTTTGAAGGGTCACCCCTTCTTATTTATGATCTGCCACGGTTGATCTGACCTGAGCAAAGGACTCTCACTAGACAGAAGGTCTGGGGACTTGTCTAAGATGCACACCTTAACAACACTGGATTCGACTCACCTCTGTTTTTTGGATGCTTCAAACAACTGTTTCACTTCGGCTGTCTTGGGTCTTCCTCCGGTTCGGATTAAGCTCCATACTAACTCAATAATCTCCCACTTGGAGACTGGTCTGAACTGATCTTCCTGGCTACCAAGTTATTATTGTCTTCTTTCTCTCTCTCTCGATCTCTACCTTCTTCAACAAGGTCGTTAAGGACACTCATTCCTTAATGTTTGCTTTGAAAGTGATGAACCTTCAAAGGGGGAAAGTAGTGGTCTTCAGCAACTGTCTCATGAGCTTATCATGGGACTTCTAGGATACACTTCTACTAAAACCTCCTTCGGACGTTTGAAGCTCGTGCTCTTGACTGCTTACTCCCACTTAATCGGCTAAGCTGTGTCGAGTTCTTCTTCTGAACGTTCTGGACCACAACGTCTAAGCTTATTGATAATCTGTATGTTGGATCCCTACTCCAACATAGCATCAACCGTACAACTTGAGGATGATGAACGAGGTGTTTTGAACTTCCTAGAGCACAAATCATACAATCATTTCTGAGCTCCTGTTCTTCCTTGTTATCCATACAGGCATCCTTCCGTGCACACCTGGTTTCCCATCAGCAACCGGAAACTCCGAGTGGTGTACTAGTGGGAAGAGGTTTGGTCTTATTGTGTACAAGGATGCGAGGCTTCGCAACTGACCTTCTGGGGTAAACTCCACCATGGCCAAGTTACCAAAAATCTTAGATGCTCATCTTTTTCACAATAAGGAGAAAGGATCTTAATCAACTCCACTCCCACTGTTTAGGATATTCCACACCCTTTCTTGTACTTCTTGTTTTCGACAATATCTGACGCCTGAACGACCTTTGGCTCTGAAGTGCCACCTTCTACTGATATACTTGACAGAGAACCAAGTTTCGTTCCTGTCAAGCTGAACATTTCTCATCTTTCTAGTCATATTCCAGTATATGGAATCTCCATCCTCGTGGCTCCGGATGAGGTTTCTGATACTCCTTTTTGGTTAGCAGTTGTACTTTGCCAATAACGGTACCCGCATCAAGGGTATTGAGCAGACAATTCACCTTCCATGGCAGTGAATGTCGACACCCTGATGTCACCAAAACTTCTGACGCTCCTACTTCCTTCGAATCTCCTGTCGTATGGGCTAGTGAAGTGTAGTGGGTTCATCTAAGGTAGACTGGTCTTTCTTCTGGATGGACTTCGATCTAGTCACTGTCAGTTGTCTAGTTCTGAAAACTGTGACTCATCCGAAGACCCTTAGATGTGCAAGGGATACTCCTCCACCTTGCAGTATTCATCAACGCAACCAGCAAGCCAACTGAAGGCTAAGGCTTCTGAGTATGGATCTGCATGTTGTTGTGAACGTACTTCCCTTTCGGATGGTTCTTCGGTCAAGATTGACTTCAGACTTGAAGTCATTGGCCTTGGAACTTCTCGGATCTAGGGATCCATGCTTTTACTCTTGTCTCTCTTCTGAATTTCGGACGTTAACTTCGGTTAGAGACTGTCACCTCGGTAAGGACCGACGCTATGACTTCTGACGCTAGTGCTGACTTTTGGCACTTTAGTGGGTTTCTCCCGCTTTTTCTTCCGGAAAAGTGACGGGGTACCTGGACTTCGGCCTACCGATGTGTCAGAAGAGCCTTATCCAACCTAAGACATCGAATGCCTGTTATTTGTGTTACCTCTTTCAGGCAGCCAGTGGTGTAATGCCCGGTTTCTCAAATTTGGGATATACCAAAATATTTTAGTCAAACACAAAATCATTAATGGTATAATCCAAAAGAGTAACAAGTTTACAAGTTCTATCAAAACATAGTTTAAATTATTCACTAAAGTACATAGCTATTACACCAAAAACCGTGTTCATTATACTATTCAACAAAATTATAATACAAGTCAAGTCCAAGTCCAAGTGTAGCTATCCATCCATGTTCCGCTTCCCGCGGTCACCGCTACCAGAACCTAACACAAATCACAATAACAAACAATTTATGAGCTTTAAAAGCTCAATGAGTAATTTAAGGTTAGTCGGATCGCATCATTCATCATCTCATTTGATTATATCTCAATGGACTATCTCAATCCATGGTGTGTCTTACACACTATTCCTCTTCTTCCATATACTCAAATTTTGATTTTATTCAACCAAATCAAACATAACTTACTTCTTATTCGTAAACAATATTATAATAAGGCATAATCATCTTATAATTAACTACTCACCTGATGTGGAATCAATATGTGGAATTCCTGCACCTCGTGTACGCTCCTGTCTAGTTTTAGCTGTTGCACAATAGCTCAATTTCATTACTCAAGTTAAGAAAATCTTAATCACACTCGATATTCATCATAATCAAGGAATTTGTATCATTGAAGCAAGTTACAATCAAAAGATAACAACAATATCAAAGTTGTAGCTTTCAATTTCATCTCTTTAACATATATAACCCTAAGAACACAATACAAGCACTTCACTAGCTTGGGTCTCGAATTAGAACTCTCTTACACACACTAATCCAAGTAAACTCACTCTAATTCATGCTAGTTGCAGGTGCTTCAAACCACCTGGAACCATCTTAAATCAAACAACCCAACCGTTGAAATGAAGTCAAAATCAAAGGGAATTACCTTTCAACCGTAAGGAATCAAATCCTAGCTTCAATTCTTGAATTATAGACTTCAATTTCGGGTTTAGAGGTTTAGGATTTAGTTTCTAGGGTTTTGGAGAGGTTTTGGACGAAGTGGGTTTTCCCAAAAATGAAAGAAAATTGTCTTTAAAAAGTATTCTGCACGCGTCACAAGCCCCGTGTGGATTCTGCACGCCCCATGTGAATCTGGAAAGGCTTACTGCAGGATTCTACACGCCCTGTGTGGATTCTGCATGCCCCGTGTGAATCTAGAAAGGCTTACTGCAGGATTCTACACACCCCGTGTGGATTCTGCACGCCCCGTGTGAATCTAGAATTTCACTTTTTAAGCTCAAACTTCTCGTAAATGAGTTTCTAACCATTTTAACCCATATAAAAACTTATTTAACCTTATTTACACTAAGATTAACGCAATCTCACTACTATTTAATATTACAGTATTACAAGTGGAACCTGGCTTCGGGAAAATGAGGCTCCACAATGGATCCGATTTAACTGTCTCGAGGAAGCAGGCATCTCTTTCTCGTCGGCTTCACAATGACTATGCCTCAAGCCTTAGTTGTCACTGTGAGGATGCCACTACATTCTTTGGCCTCCCTGTCCGACTACGACATCGCTTCTTCGGACGTAGTCAATCTCTGTTTCCTGTCGTTGATGCCTGTGACTCCTGCTCCCATCTCTCTCCGTCCGTTCCCGGTTGGAAACTGGAACATGGATCATTGTAACGACATATATATATATATATATATATATATATATATATATATATATATATATATATATATATATATATATATATATATATATATATATATATTATAGGTGATGTCAGGCTTGCCTCTGGATCTGTTCTCTTTTCAATTTAGTTCTTCCACCGCCATTGCACATCTCCAGGTTGTTCAAACCATGGACATGTGCAGAAGATCTAGCAGGATCAATCTTACGTCTCCATACCTAAGAGTCAAAGTTATAAACTCCTGTTTTTCGATCATGGACCTCCCGACTTCAACCATGAAGTTGTGATGCCAGTTTGTTGGGTACGCTGCACAAGGGTATACCAACGAACACGACCAAGTACTTCGAAAAACGTTCACTCAACTATCTAGGCTAGTAGGTAATGAAAATAAATTAAGAGACAAGAAACACAAGGATTTAAAGTGGTTCACCCAACATCTCATTGGGCTACGTCCATTGTGAGAAACGAGAGAAACTTCATTAATAATCTTCAATGATTTACAAGAGAGAAACTATGACTACACTCATATCTTTGATAGGTTTAGCATGTTTACATGAGTAGTAGATGAGATGTATAAATAACGGGATATGGATGCTTGAACACACAAGTCTTTGGGCGGGAAAGATCAAAAGGACAAACTAGCCCTGCACCTTGTCACTTTATAGACTAATAAAGTAGACAACACCATAATCCCCATGATGCCTCTGACACTGTGTACTGTTCTTTAGCGTGTTCCCAATATTCTTTTGACACGAGATGTGACAATACCAATACCGAGTACAACCGAGGCCTCGCCTTTTTTGAGAACCCCTCATTGGTCTTCGGTTGAGATCTTCCTTTCAACGAGACTGTATCTGTCCGATTTGTGCTTCTGCAACTTCTGTCGAACTATACTTCATACAAGGATTAACTCTTCCTTCATGAAAAAAAACCTCTTCTTCCGAACTTAGCTTCAGTTAGAGGGTTCTGCAGATTCATCTTCTCCTGCTGCTGATGCATCCATTCATGTGTCCATAGCACAAGCTGTTGCTGTCACGATGAACTATGAGCCGCTTGAGACACTGATGAGAGGCATCCTCAGATATATAGCCCTTCGGTCCAGATTAAATTATCTCTTAGTCATAATTCTTTAGTCTGGTAACAGATCTGTCACCGGCTGACTTCTTCTCTCAATATTGGATATCTTCCTCAATGTCCAGGCTGAAGACGTATCTTGTCATCCAAACGAGGTTTGACCTTCCTCGGTTCGAATGATTAGACACTTTCGAATCTAGGTGCTGGACATGGCTTTGGATCCGGACAAGGCAAGACTGCCTTAGTTGTAACGACCCAAAAATCTTGAATTTATATTCGAGATAACGCTTAAGGTAAAGACAAAAAAAAATTTGAAAGTCGTGAAAATAATGTAACGGGAAATGTGGTAAAACAATAACAAAAAGTTATAAAATATTAGTTTATGTGAAGTTCGGGTTGTAATGTGTGAATAGTGAAATTTGGCTAAAAAGGGCAAAATAGTCATTTGACATGGAAATGGCCAAAATGTCAAGAAAATGTTAAGTTGCTAGTTAATGGAATTTGATTTGCAAAAGATATGAACCTTGGGACTAGTTTTGAACAAAAGGGTAAAAGCTAGGGACTAAAATGTAAATACTTTATAAAATCAAAATATAAATAAGAGAGTTAATTAACTCTCATCTCCAGAAATCTATAGAAACCTCCAGAGAAAACGAGAGAGAGCACGGGAGAAGCAAGAATTCTAGAAGGTTGGCAAAGGAATCAAAGGAAAACACTTGGAATTGGTGATTCCAAGCTTAAAAAGGTAAGATTTCCAAGCTCTAAGCTCCAAACCTTGAACGGGAATTATGTTTTGATTTCTGAATTTTCCAGAAATCATGATTCTAACGTAATCATCTAACTTATCTTGCTCAAAATCATCAACTAAACATGTTCTAGTAATTGAATATGTTGAAAAATCAAGAAAAGATGATTTTGGTTCAAGAACATCATGCCACGGGTTGGTATGATCAAGTAAATTTCAGTGATTCTAATGAGTTCAATAGGTTAGAAATGATGAAAGAAACGTGTATTAACAAGTAATTTAATGGAATTGAAGATTTCATGTAAAAATGGTGAAATATGTTTTTAGCTCAAAAACCCTAGAAATGGGTTAATGAGTTGAAACTGATTTCATATAGGTCTAATGGTTTTGTTAAGTTAAAAATGTCATAAAAGAAGTAAGAAATCAGTTCCAAGCCTTAAAAACTCACTAAAATGATTTTTGGTGGAAAATGGTGTTTTCGGAAGAATTTTCTAGATTTTAAAGAAGGTTTGATGATTTTGAAGTTTAAAAATAAGTGTAAGTTGGTATTTAGGGCCTAGATATGACCCTAAACCAATTAAGTTAAGTATTAAGAGCTTAATGGGGCGAATAGTGAAACTGCAGTTTGGAAAATCGCCAAATAAGGCAATCTGCTTTGCCTTCGAGTCGCGACCACACCTTGGTCGAGTCGCGAGGCGGCGCCAGCAGAAACATGCAGTTTTTGCATTGAGTCTCCTGCCAAGTGATTTTGAGTTTTTAGATTTTGACCAATACTTGTCCGTTTGACCCCAAATTTTAAACATAGGTCTATTATGGCCCAAAACTTCATGTAAAATTGTCGGAATCGAAATACGATCCTCCGAGGGTACTGTAGTAAAATACGTATAAAATACGATTTAATTAAAGTTGGTCATTTTAAAGTTATATATTTATTATGACCCAAGATAGTATCATAAGGGCTCTAAAGAGTTATAGAGTTAATAGAAATAAATGTTAATGTGTTATATATTAAATATAGGTGCAAGTCAAGTAATTGAGCATCATCGAAAGGGTAAAGAACCCAGGAACGTGTAATCGACTTTTCAAGAATTATAAGGTGAGTACATGCATTATTTTTACCCATTCTGGGGTACATGGCAAGTAAGTATATTCAAGATTTCTTATAAAAATCTCTTTATGTGAAATTATATGCAAGAGTATTGTTTCTAATCTGTTATGAAAGTATAATACTATATTTGAAGTTAAGTTTTGAACTACAAGTTATATTAAGTGAAAGTATGTTGGTCTATGTACCAATTGTGTGAAAGTATATTTTGAATGCAAAATTATACATGTTTGAAAGTATGGATAGGCATATAGTCACAAGATGTTTAACAAGTATGTTTTGGTTACAAATTGTATATGTTTTCAAGTACGAATGGGCATATAGCCATAAGATGTTTGGAAAGTATGATTTGGCATTAAGCCTAAAATGTTATAAAGACATGTTTTGAACATATGGTTTATGTGAAACAAAAGTTATGAATTTGGCATTCAGCCATAAGGACAAGAAATGGTGAAGTTTGGCAATTAGCCATTATGTAAGTAAGTAATGTTAAAGTAAGCAGAAAATGTTTTGTATGACTGGTAATTGTAGCAAGCAGCGTTAGTAAGGGAACTATGTTCCAACCTACCCGGGTTAGGTAAGGGGTCTACTGGGGAAAAAGCCCCATCGCGAAGTAGATTGCCTAAGCACTTCTATGGTGAGGATTGATCCGTTCTTTCTAGCTATAGAGACTTGGGGTATCACTTATAGTGATTAAAGCCCTAAGTATAAAAATCCAGCAAGCTTATAAAACCAGTCAAAGAAAGTAAGAAAGAAGCTATTTTTATAAAGTATATTATGAAGTGACTTTGAAAAGTAAAGAGTTATAGTATGTTACTACTATAAAGTTTTGAAAAATGCTATTTTTCCAAAGTATGTTATGAAACGGTTTAGAGAAGTAAAGAGTTATAGTATGTTATTACTATAAAGTTTTGACAGAAGTTTTATGATATAAATTTTATAAAAAGTTGGAAAAAGAAATTAAAGGTTTGAGTCTAAAACTCATGTAACTCACAAGACATTTTTGTCTTACGTATTTTATGTTTTTCCATGTATTCCAGGTTAAGATGGTATGCTATAGTTGAATGAAGTTTAGCTGGAGTGGAGCCCGAGTTAGCTCCCGTCTTGGACTCAAGGTTAAATCCTTTCTTGCTTACTATGGTTAGTTTGATATGGATTTGTACACCCACTGTTTTAAGCATTTAAATTATCGGTTTTTGATAAACCGTATATTTGTATTCATGAATTTATACGAAAAACCATAGTATTTGCAAACAGTAGAAATGGGGTGCCACATTAGTCCTAATGATCTTCATGCCTTCAGTTCAACCTTCTACAGATCTTCTAAAGGGTCACCCCCTTCTTATTTCTGATCTGCCGGTTGATCTGACCGGAGCGAAGGACTCCCACTAGACTGAAGGTTTGGGGACTTGTCTGAGATGCACATCTTAACAGCATTCGCTTCATCTCGCCTTTATTTTCTGGTTCCTTTAGACAACTGTTCCACTTCAGCTGTCTTGGGTCTTCCTCCAGTTTAGATTTGACTCCACACTTATCATCAAGGCTTTCCCAAATCGAGTCGGTATTTATCTAAGTAAAGTTGTATGCATTTTGAATTGTTTTTCTTTAGTCTTGCAATTTAGTCACTATTATCAATTTGGTTTTCTATTGAAATTTAGCCGATCACTATATTTCGGTATTTATCCAAGTAAAGTTATATGCATTTTCAATTGTTTTGGAAATCGTTAGTAGTAACAACATGGAAATACTTTTCTTTTGAGAGGTTTAACACGAGGAATCAATCAAGCTATTAGAGAGTAAAGAACCAACAAAATGGTGTAAAGCACCATTATTGGTCAATTATAGCATTAATCATACATTTTATACGATTACAGTGTTATTCCTGGTTTTATACTTGTGATGCATATTTCCTTTTGTCCTGGTTACATTTCCATCATTTAATTTACATACTTGTTCTTAATCCTTTTGTAATGGACAAAATATTGAATTTTGAAAGAGCTCGCACATTTAAGTGGTCTATTGTCACGGGAGAGATACATCTATATCTTCAAGATGACCATTGAGATATTTACTTCTACACTTGAAAAAAAATACTTCTTTCACAAACAGAGACCATTTAAGTATTGAACATATTAATTATGATTTCTTTCAAGTTAATATGTTATTGTCACATTCCATTGACAAGAACTATTACCTAACTCTTACTTTCATCCAAATGTGAATACATATCAAGATTGATTAGACTAGAAATCGAATATCCGTTTAATTATTGTAATCATATTCTTATTTATTTTTTACATTTCAAGCAACTTGACACCCCTCCCCCCTATTGAACTTTACATTTTCTGTTCCATCTCTAAAAGTGTGAAAAATGTTGGGTAAGCAACAAGAGAGATCGTAAAATCAACCTCTCAAGAACAAGATACGGCCAAACAACCCTCGACGATTTGCACTCGAACCAACGAAATCGTTGCAGCAAGAAATACATGAAGAAGTAAAGATCAACACAAAGAATTAAGTGGTTCACTCGATCGTGAGATCAAGTTACGTCCACTGTGGAACTAGAGAGATTTTATTGTAAGAATGTTATACAAAATTTACAAGTATACTCTCTGCACCCAAATAATCGCACACACTAACACTCTTGGTTTCGGGAGATATATATAGTCGGGTGAGGAAATCGAGACTGATTATGGCAGATCTTCTAGTCTTTGACTTTCTGCACATGTCGACTCTTTCCATCTGATGCATGAAAAGGATCTACTACAAAGCCTCGAACCGGAGCGCGGGTTGCTCCTCGGTCCGGATGACATCTTCCTGCGAACGACCTTAAAGTAAAGTATGACAATAAGGTATACACCAGACTTGTGCTACCTACTTTACAACTGGTCGATCCTCGCTTCACATCGCATGACCATCCAAGCAGAGCTCACAATCTCTGATGAAGAAACTGATCTAAGACAAAGCACGACCTTCAACCGCACTGGCATTCCTCGCCTCGGTTTGGTTGCTTCATACAACTTATCTCCTTCGGTCGTAGTGACTCCTTGGTTCGGATTAGGCTCTACATACTAAAGAAAAACTTGGCAATAGATTCATTCAATCTCGACTCTCTAGGGTTTGACTCGTACCACTACTATATTATTCTTAACTGAAGAGTATTTAGAGTTCCACAACATATCATATTTTTGTCCCATCATCATAACATTGAATCTCTTCACTTGTCTAACTAACAAATTGGATTGCTTTTATTGTTTTAACTCTTCTTTTATTTGTTGGTATACGATAACCAACACTAGGATAAAAGAAGTGAAGAGGCCTCGCTTACCAAAGAAGTTGAGACCCAAGACACACTATTGGCAGAGATTAACGAGCAACTAGCTTAAAGATGTAAATTCCAAGAGATTTAGAACGGTGCAAATTATTCAAGTGATGGTATCCAATACATAATATGATAATTGTGTCAAAGTAACCATCTTCAAGGAATACATTTGGTAAAGAAATGTCTTATTTTAAGAAGTTAGATGAGTATGGTCTGAGTGGGTGGATGGAAATATTCTTGTGCTTAAAAGAAAGCAAGAGTAGATGCAAGGATGATGCCATAAGATCTTGCAGGAGCTGAGAAAGTTAAAGACTTTGCCTTGATCCTACTAAGTCTATTCTATTCAAATTGGGAAATCATATATGTCATCATCATTTGTTCCAACTAGTAAAAGATTTGAAAATAGAGTAACTATTGAAAATAAGGAAGAACTGGTATGGATGGGAGCTTACCCTCATAGTTATGATCTGATGGATAAAAGTCTCCATCCAAATGTTAAGTTTTTGTATCTGAATAGCATCAAAGCACCAGATCATGGGATATTGCATGTGGATATTAATGAAAGATAATGTTTTCAAAAAACATGATAGCTTCCAATCACAGAAACTCCTAATCTGTTTGGTCTAAGGGAACTAGCCAAGTACAATAACGCAGCTCAAGCCTACAATTTGATCATTTCATGGGAGCTTGCTAAATGAAGGACATGATTGAAGGATGAAAGGTTAGTGGAAATTGTGGCTATAAAGGAAGAAATTTTAAGAGAAGCTGATAAGTTTAACAACTATCTTAACAAAATATTCCAAGTACAAAAGTATGTAATCTTTACTTAGTTTCTAGCTTTCAATGAAAATATTCAGAAGTCAAAAATATATAAATAATGGATAGCGTTAGATTGACAAGAAACCAAATATACTGAAGTAACTTAAGCATATCCTCTGCTATAGCCTACAATGTTGTAATAGAAAAGGTAAATATAAGATACTCTAATTTATTAATATATGAAAATATAATGCAACTTTTTTACGATTAGTCCTTGATTTTGTGCATTATATTTAGCATTATTTCCACTATGTTATTGCATCAGGTGATTTTATTTGACTTGTTTACAAATTACTTGTGGGGGATTAGAAAGTACGTAATTAATTTGGCTTCTTTGGTGACATGAAAATTTTAAAAGCTATATTTTTAACATATAATATCAACACTTTTAATATGTTATGGCCCGTTGTAATTAATTTTGGCTTCATTGGTGTTAAAGTCATTTCTGTTATTAATTTTGTCACATGGGTATCGATGGAAATAAATTGGGAGTGCAACTCTTACGTCAGGTTTTATTTGAATATAATAGCAATTTGTTTTACGTTGATTCGCATTCTAGATTTCTAGTTGAGATATTTTTGTATGAAAAATAAGTTTTTTTAATTTATTTTTTAAGACAAATCTATATCATCTAATATAGTCATGTAGGGTTAGTTTTAATTGAAAACCAAAACAAAACAAAGAATCAAGAAATCAATCGTAAACATTAAAATAAAAAATATCAATGGCTAAATACAATTATGTATATTTATCAGTTGAACGTGCGTGTACCGGATTACAGTAAAAACCCGATTCATTTTTTTTTTTTGTTTTTTTGTTTTAGGATTATTTTTCGAAAAAAAGAAGAGTAAATATACCAAAATTTATAGTTTTTCATACTTTATAAATAGACATCAATATTGATATATAGTTTTTAGCTCGTTCAGATTCAGATTCAGAGTGTGAATAACTCTAAATCTGATGTATATCTACTTTCTATACTTTTAGTAAATTTACTTGTAAATCTGAATTAATTAAATTGTGTATGATCAAAATGTTGAAATATTAATAATAATAAAAAGAATAGAAGTGAATTCATTTGAATTTACATGTGAGTTTAATCAGATTTACATGTAAATGTGAAAATTTCTTTGAATTCAAATAATTTATTATTGAATTATCAATAATTTTTGAAAAAATGAGTTTAATGACTATTCATATATGAAATGTCCTCCTTAAAAATTCAGTGCAATTCAAATTCACATTATGAATATGAACTAAATTTGGAAGAATAAAAAAGATCATTTTTTATATATTATGGATGACTATTGAAAAAGGACAACAAAATTATAAATTTTGATATAGTTGGTTTTTTTCGATATAACAAGTCCAAAAAAAAAAACTAAAAACAAAAAAATAAAACGAAGTGGTATTTTTATAATTTCAGTACATGCATGTCCACCACAAACAGGATAAATATACACAAGAGATTGGTTTTTGGTTTTTGGTTTTTTTTTTTTTTTTTTTTGTTTTCTTTTGAACTTTTCACTATCCATCTTTTATATATATATATATATATATATATATATATATATATATATATATATATATATATATATATATATATATATATATATATATAACAATTGAAATAAACAGACGAAAAATCTAATATATGTTGCTAAGAAAAATGCATTACCTAACATTTAATATTTTTCTAATATATATGGTTCGACAAAGATTTAATTGAACTTGAACTCTCACAATGACAACAATTATATGAAAGTTAAATGTAAATCTCATCATGTTTCTTTTTCTTCTTGTTACACCTGTACTCCTAGCAACAACGCATAAAATATAAATGTTGAAAAAGTACAAAAAGCTAAATCAAATCAGACCAACAACAATAGTCAATAGTGATGTAACATTTCATTATTTGTGTATAATTGTAAGTAAATAATCAGAAAACTTGAGCACCTTCCATTCTAGATTTCCCTCCAGCCTGTGTCAAAATAAAATATAAAAAAATATCTAAATTTAAAAATTTTAAAAAGTTTGATTAAAGCGATTTGTTAAAGAAAAACTTTTATACCTACAATAATCCACAAGCGTTGTCTGGAGCATTAGTATATATGTGTGTGTGTCATTCAATGGAGTAATGCTTCCTCACTGAGAAAACAAGAAAAAGAGCCAATGAGTAAATGATCATTTTACCCCTGATCAAAAAAATCAAGCATCACAAAGAAAGAACCTTAGAATGAAGGCGTGAGGATCGCCTAATGATAAG
Source organism: Cichorium intybus (assembly GCA_023525715.1). NCBI lineage: Eukaryota > Viridiplantae > Streptophyta > Magnoliopsida > Asterales > Asteraceae > Cichorium > Cichorium intybus. The sequence goes on along the minus strand of CM042016.1, from coordinate 86,985,513 downwards.
TCCACCACTTTCAAGAATTTGGCCACCAAAGAATTTTGTGCTTCTTAAAATTCTTTCATGAGATTGACCATTTTTGTCGTAACGTTTCTTTCTTTTATGCCCATTTTCTCTGCAATATTTTATAAAAGAAACATAATTACTAAGATATTGTTTTTGTTTCTTTTTTACTTAATGTAAAGAAAAAGACTTAATAGAGAAAGTCAGAGAAACAAGGCTTTCAATATTTAGCCCGAACTTAATAAAATTTGCCCTCAATTATTTTCTCAAATGCTTTTTAACGATTATTTATCCAAACAGCACTTAATGGCAAGAATTTTACCCCGACACTTCCATTCCTTGTGGGGAATTCATCATTTCCTGCACATGTCAAATCATATGAAAACCATCTCAATGACTCATATTTATTTTTATATTTCTTCAATATTTAATAAGTAAATAAAAGTTTGTTAGACGCGACAAGACTAAACTGGACAAGTTTCCAAGGGATATTTAATATTTTCGATGATGAGAATGACGAGGGTATTTGCGTCTTTTTGCGCGTATGGAGAGTTCAAGAGCGAGTCCATGTCCCACCTTTTTGAATGGGACAACAAATTACCATTCCTGTCCTGTCCTGTCCTGTCCTGTCCTGTCCTGTCCTGTCCTGTCCTGTCCTGTCCTGCCTGCCTTTTTGAATGAGTCAACATACCCCCGTTCTAGAACATAAAGAATCTTTCTCGGAAACATTTTCCAAATACTCTGAGCTCCGGTCAAACTTTGACCAATGATGTTTTGAAGGAAGAGTTTTTCCAATTTCTTTACTCATAGACTTGATTGAAAACTTATTTTGGACATAAGAATTCATGCTAGCATCCGAAAGGGTAGTTTCGTCCTTTCGGTCATTTCCACCTAAACATTCCACCTCCTTCCTAAAGCTTCCAAATTCATGCTTTAAATGGTTTTGACATACACAAATTGTTTTCTCCATATTTTTCAACCAATCGGATCGTTTTAAATTCAAATCAACAATAAGCCGAATCCCATCTTTTGCCCCTATATGGTATTTAAAAGATGGAACTATTGTTGAAGATTTCATGGATGCGGGGCCCGTTAAAAATATGACATTTTTTTCATCCTTAATCTTGATTTCAGAAATGGGATTCTTTTCATCTTTTGAAGATTTTGTATATTTGGAAGTGTTCTTGTGAGATTTGTATATATCTTGTGAACATGTGGACAATTTTTTCTTGATTTGTAAACGGGATGATGATCTTCGGTTTGAGGCTTCAAGAATCTTAGCACTTGTAGCCTGCATTAATTAGTAACTTGTAGTTAAGTTGAAAGGGCTAAATGCAAGAAATAGCAATGTACTTTCATTTATTTCTACATACAATGTTCTTACAAACAAAAATAAAGCATGCCTTAATGCGTTTATTATTATTAACTTGTAGAAGTATAATTGTAAATATAGAAATAGTAAATGTATTAATAATAAGAGCCAAAGGGATCCAAAAAGTGAAAAGTATTATACCAAATTACCAATGATATTAAAGTAGGTTTGGACTTTTAATATAATAAGTCTTATAAATTGCTATTATGAAAAAGTGAGCAATGAAAGTGAAAATACCTCATTATAACATTCCTTTTCCTTGTCCATAAATTGGCAGATGTTCCAGTAGATACCTGAACCAATACTAATTATTCCCAATTTAATTAATAAGAAAAGGGAATATATTCTAATCCAAAATTACTGAAAGAAATTACAATTTAAGCATACACAGGAAAGTCCCCTGACTCTTAATATATCTACTAAATGACCCTTGAGTTTTCTTAAATTTGCAAGTACACCATGAACTTTCTTATGGTATAAAAAGACAAATGTACAGTTCATGAAGTCCCAAAATGATATTGTCAAAATATACTTCTGTATGCACATAAATGTATTATATGTAGACTTCCATTTGTAAAAATTCATAGATATATTATATGTTATCTGTTATCAAGACCATATATTTATGTGTATACAAAACATCAGCTTAATAGATATAATTGTTGTATGCATCTTAAAAATAATTTATTTTATAAGTTCAATATGTTGAATGAACTAGAGACTTATATGCAGAAATATATATATATATATATAACAAACACTTTGACTTCACCGTTTTTTGGTAATGATGTGAAAAGTATGCTTTTATTTTGTGTTTTGGTATTTGAAAGTTACTTATAACTATAAGGCTAAAATGTTATCTAAGATAAAGCAGTGTTTCATATTCCAACCAAGATCATATACAAACAAACCTAGTTAACTCTTTAGGTAATGAATATTAGATGATATAAGATGTAAACATGGACATGGTTAGGTATTGACTAACCAGAAATGGAGAAAATGTACAAAATAAGATATAACTCCAATATATGATTGTCTAATTAGATATCTCTATACAACTATGAGTAATTCGGTATTGAATATAGGGTTATACTTGGATCGTCATCTCTAAAATTGCAAAGATCGAGGATATGTAAGTGGTAGGTGGAGGACATTTCCTAACTATAAGCGAAAATGAATTATACGAGAAACTTCATATATCCAACTCCAGTTTCAACAAATAGAGTAACTCCATGTGAAACAAAATCTGTCCCAAAATGGATCTGGTCAACAAACATCAATCCACATTCGAAAATTTCAAAATCTAAGATTCCCGCAAAGCAATTTGGCATTCAATCTAATATAGCATAAATTTAATTTAGAAAAACATCAGAGTTTATGCGTAGCTTCAGTAAGCTTCAATTCGTGGAAACCGGATGCTTATGTGATGAAGTTCAGTGACTCGTACCGGAAATGGCGATGTTGCCGGTGACAACTCAACAAGAAGGTATGCCGGAGAAAGGGGGAGGAGGGATGTCGTGTAACAGAATAGCTTCGCTTCTCTCCAACGGCTCAAGGGTCCATTGCAGCCTTTCTCAAGGAAGAGAAAGAAGAGGCAAAAAAAATTTTATTCGATTTCAAATCGCCAAACGCTACCCAATTTAAGTTATACTAAATTGCATGGGAGCCCTTCAACTTTAGGGTTTTTACGGAGGAATGATTATTAATATTTAATTTAGACAAAACTTCATAAATGGTCCCGGTGGTTTCAGAAGATATCGAGTATGGTCTCTAACTTTCAAAAACCTCACGCCTAGTCCCTGTGGTTTGAAAACTTTTGTTAAATGGTCCCTCCGTTAATTTTTAGTCGTTAAGTACATAACGGATGAGGGCAAAATGGTCTTTTCATACCAGGGAGCATTTATGAACATTATTCTTTTAATTTTTTTTCCTTTTTTAATTTTAATACACTTTTTTAAATATTTTTTATTAAAATAAAAACCCAAACACACCCCCACCCCTCCGGTTGTCTCTCTTTCTCTCACCCTTCCGATCAACAGTCGGCCAAATCCCTTTATCCACATAAGACACAAACACAGGGCTCCACTAGGATGGCAACAATGGCGTAGTCAACGTTTTTCAATTGCACTTCGCTCTTACTCCGGTGAAACCTCTTCGAAAAACCCCTTCTTGTACTAGCACCATTTGCCTCTCAAAATTCACGAAGAAATCGTCCGTATTGAACCTCTCATCGTCACACAGCATCACTGTTTTCTCCCCAGTCTCTCAAAATTCTACCTGCAAATCCCCAGTCTCTCACAATTGTACCTGCACATCGAATTCAGATCTTTCAACACATGTGAGACTCACCGCAAATCAACTTCACGTTCTTGATTCAGTAGAGTTCACATTCGATTTATGATTTTCAGTTCAACATACGTGAATTGAATGAGGGAGGACACCCAATTCCCATTTTCCATTGCTTTACAGTCTTCGTGTGGTGGAATTGCGTATGCAACAGGGGTGACTCGAGGAAGGCGACTCAAGTTGTCCGATGAAATTGAACGCAAAATCCTTATCGTCATCTTCTTAAAAGCTGATGGCGATGGAGTGGATGGGCTTGTGGGTGCGGTGTAGAAGAAATTAGGGAAAGGTGGTGTTCGTCATTTACACTTCACCCTTTAGCGCACATGCTATCGAAGTCAAATTGATCCTGAAGTCGGACAACATATCTCACAACCTTCTAGTCCAACTTCGCTGTTGATTTCATTTACTGACGACGACACAACAGATTCACTATCATCAACTATAATCGCCTAATTGTTTACAGCCGAATGCCGATAATCAGAACCAAAACCAGTTAAAAAAAGCAGAGACAGGAAGCAAAGTGTTAGGATGCAAATAAATAAGGCGTGAGAGTTATCGGAAACAAACAGATCGAGAGGGATGAGAAGGTGAAGCGTCTTCGGTGGTTGGTGTCTGAAATCGATGAAACTGATTGAAGGAATGAGAAGACGAAGGGTCTTCGGTGGCTTCTTCCATGGTCTCTCTATCTCTTCTGGAACACGACAAGAAGAACGGGAGTGAAGGGATCGGGAAGAAAAACAACGATTGAGCGTAGGGTTTGGAGATAGGCTTTGGAGAAATGGTCGTACGCTCCTCCTAAAATCCCGACGGGAATATTAGAACTAATCGAAGATGGAACCCTAGACCCCCCCCTAGAATTACATGTTGACACTCTAAGTCCCTAAACCCAAAAGTCTAGCAAATTTCATAAATGGTCC